>JAVKLA010000039.1:6119915-6142493 GCA_034782735.1 Sagittarius serpentarius | reverse complement strand
CCTGTGCGCAGCTACGTACACAGCATCTCTGCTGGGCGACGGCGCGAGCTCCCCTCACACCCGCAGCGGCAGCGGGCTCCTGCAGCGGCAGAGCCAGCCCGCGCGGCGCGAAGTGCCCGCACACCGGCACGCGCCGCCTGGGAGCCACGCGTCTGCCGGCAACGTCCTCCCGCCCGCCCGCCCGCCCGGCTCCACCGCCTCACAGCACACATGTAGACGCACGTACACACGCAGCGGCATCCACAAAACAACCCCTCTGAGAGAGCCCGGTCGCTCCCGCGCCGGCGGGGCAGGGCACCCCTTCGCCACCCCGGCCCCCCGCGACAGGCGAAGTTCGGGCGTCCGCGGCGCCGCTCCCGCCTCCCCCGCAAACTTACCGAGCGCGGCCACCGGCTGAACTTTCAGCAGCGCCCCGGCTCAGCCCCACCGACGGCTTCTCCCATCGCTTCTAGGTGCGGTGCCCGCGCCCCGCTCCCCGGCGGCTGCGGCGCGGGCGAATATAAATCCACATTGCCGCTGCCGGCGCCGTCCGGCTCCCCCACAGCCCGCCCCGGCCCCTCCGCCCCGCTGAGGGGACGGCGCCCGTTCCTGCTGCCGCGGCTCGACCCGCAGCTAACGGCGGCGGCGCGTCAGGCTGTGAGAAGCCAAGGCGCGAGGGGAAGCGGGGCCGGGCTCGGCGTAGCCCCGCCGCCGCTGCAGCTGCTGCCGCTGCCGCCGCCGCCGCTCCTCCCCGGCGGGTGTAGTATCAGCGGCGCCGCTCGCTCTCAGGGTGGGTTTTGGTTTTTTTTTTTTTTTCTTTTTTTTTTTTTTTCCCTTTTCAGCGCCTTCGCTGTTAATGAGCATGCCCGGGAGATCTGCGCAGGCGCGTTACCGACCGCCGCGCCTCGAGTCGCCTCGCACCGACCGCCGCCGCGGGGTGAGGCGAGAGCTGAGGGGGCGCGAGCCGCGGCGAGGCGGGCAGGGCTGCCCCTCGCCCCAGGGGCGGAGGTGGCACCGAGGCGGGAGGGAGCAGAGGGAGGGTGGCGGAGACCGAACCGTCAGTTGGGAAGCTTTCGGCAGAGTTAGAGAAGTAGCCGAAGAGGTGAGGCGTCTGCGCCCGTCTGAGGGAGAGGAGCTGCCCCGGCCCCGCGGGGACCGGCCGCCCGCGCTGGCCAAGGGCTTCTCACACGCGCGGTAAAGGGAGGAAAGAGGAAAACCCACCGGCGGTCCTCTGCGTTTGGAAATAACGCAGAATACCTCCCTCTAATTTACCTTGCCGAGGAAGTAAGGCTGATAGTGGAATCAAGGCTTGGGAGAGTGCTGTTGATTATAGATGGTGCTTCAGCCGCTTTCCTTCCTCGAGCTGAGCTTATTAATGTGGGGATCTCATGTGTCCACCGCCATTAACAGTCCCGGGTCTTGGTGCAGGGCAACTTCATCTTCTGGTGATGCTCTCTACCATTTCATCATTTATACGCTATGTATCCTCAAGAGGACATACAAAGGCATAAAGTGATTACAACCTGCTTTTTTGTAACGGCAAAATCTGCATCTGCAGTTATTTGTAAAAATTTTATTGTGCTGAATAATCCAAGGAGCTGACAAAGGTGTACCTCTGAGGCTGGACCCAGCTCATCAGTCTGTCGCCATCTTAGTTTCAGTTTACATGCATACGGCATACCTATCACTTCCTTAAAAATCACTGTGGTTATTTACATTATATAGCCTGTGCATTCAGCAACAGGACCACGCTGGAAAAAAATGTGTAATTTACAATTCCTGTTATTTCTTTGTAAGTTTCTGCATAGACCACCTAAAGTCGAGTTGCTCTTTGTACCATGCCCCAGGACATATTTCACTTAGACAGTTAGTTTATGGTGTTTATGTAAATATTTGGGGAAAAGCACATCTCCAAGAAACAAAAAGTAAACATTTTAAGAACTGGCTCTTAAGTAAAGAGAAATTGTATTTTTGCCTACATTACATCTTGCAGTGCATAAATAAAAGTAGGTAAGGCCATCTGTGACTAATATAGTGCTGCTAATAAATAACTTTTCTGTCAGTTTTAACATTTGCTCTTTAAGACAACCCTGCTCTTCGAGATAACCTTGCTCAATCAGAAATAACATTCAGGTGTCCACGAGAAATCTTAGAGTCATTTTTTCTTGGTTCTTCAGGTAAAAACACAGACAGGGTTTTGATATTCAAAATTATTTCCTGCCAATGTGATCAGTTTGTAGGGAGCAAAGCAAAAAAGAAAATTCCTCACTGAACAGCATTGCAAAGGTGATGAAGGAACTAGCCAAAAATACAACTTTTCCAAAATGTGTATTAGTATCTGTATAAACATAAAGCTATGGAGATGTGTCTCCCCAGTTTATGTAGGCTGCAACCCAATTCTGGAAAAGGTTATGAGGTTTAATAATTCCAAAGCCAGCCTCTTTGAAAAACAAAGGATGGGGAGATGAAAAGAAGGACGAGGAACCAGAAAGGTGATAAAGTTTTCAAATCTAGCATTAAAATAGCTGCTGACATGAATGAGAGACTACTGACTTTGTTACCTTCCTTTCTAGACCTTAGGTATTTATTTCCTTCTATTCTACAGAATTCTAAAGATGCAAATTTAAGACGAAGAAGTTGGTCTAGCTCTTCAGAATGAAACCTTCTTTCAGCAATGCTCTGGGCATCTACATCTGCCTTCCCCTAAAGAAAGCACAGCTGTAAAGATCCTGAGGTAAACACAGAGTCCTTTAGGAAGTCTGTTTTATCTTCCTTGGATTAAATGCATCCTATATAGCAGAAAAAGTCTTGAACTACTGGCTATACATTACTTTCTTAGGAAGGCCAGAAATAACAAACCAAACCCATTTCTCATGAATCTTGAAGCCATAAGACAAACTTTACCATGAACTGAATCTAAAAATCAACAATTATTTTAAGTCAGAACAGCCCTCTCTTAAAAGTTTGTCTCAAATATCTGTGACTTAGTGCTGGTAGGTGGAATAATTCTTCAGCAGTACAGATCAGTCATGAACTATTCTGAGCCTAGAGTAAAGAATAAATTTTCCTTCCCAGGAAACATGGTTGTTTTGGTTTGTTCTCTCTCTGGATAGACTTTAACATTTGCTTTTCATTAACACAAAAATTAGATACCATGGGTTGAACATGGAAATAGTTCAAAACCAAAAAAAAGAAAAAGGTCTAGAATGAAGCTGATATGTTAGTCACAGAAACATCAAGCAAGATAGCTGACTAGTCTAGATTCCAGGCTTTAAGATAACAACCATAGTCAGATAAGTATTGCCCTGCTATTAGCAGACAAAGATCACACATTATTATTAATGCTTCTGCTTGGAATGCTATGGAATTGCCTATTACAGTCATTAACATATAGTAGTCACAAAAGGATGGTAGCCTCATCAAGGCAAGACATCAAAAGATAGCCAGTGGAGGTGGACATTTAATCATACCTTTCTCTCTTCAGGTGCTGCTGAGATAAACGAACCGAAGTTAATAAACTCAATAGCAGAAAATTGTTGCCAGATATCAAGTGAAGTATCTGGTATATATGGTAATTTCAGATACCCATGGGATGCTCTCTAGTGGGTTAGGAAAACCAAAAAGGTTTGCTTAGAGTATCATGCAGATACTAGTATCATGGACATACTAGTCCATGAGAAAGATACATAGGAAGGTGTGAAACTTGGGGTATATTCTATGCATGTTCCAACAGAACTAGGAGCAGATTCCAATGCGACAGGAGACTGGTTGGATAATGAGAGCATTTCTTTTAGAGGAAGGAACAGATACAGATTTTTCCAACACACAGAACAAAGATTTTTATAACTGGCAACAAGGACCCTTAAGCACATCAAACCTAAATGTACGAGACACCAGAAGTGCATTGAGCAAAAAAAATTCTGACCCTCAGATTTCTCAACCAAGTATGTTAAACTGGCTTAGACAAAAGCAATACGTAAACCATTGCTAGATACGCTGGTGCCAAACGGAATTTTCTTGAGTGAAAACAAATGTAGATTTATATAGTATTGCAGTTCCCTGCACTAAAGATTTTCTCTGTAAGTAGCAAATGGTAGTGTCTCTAGCGCACAGTTGGAATACTAGTCAATACAGTACTGATGCTAAGGACTTGCTTGACAGCTTTGGGCTAGCTCAAGTTCAGAAGAGCCTCCTGAGTGATTCATTGTCTTTTCTTTAACTGGTAACTGAGTTATGCTGAAGCACTGGTTTTAAATTATTCTCATGCCTCCTGTGGGAATAGAGATCATTGCCTGCATTGCAACAATCTCTGTTGAGACCTGAGACACAGCTGCTGGTTTCACTGCTGAATAGGATCTTTTCAACCCACCTGGGGTAGGATATCACCACACTTACCAGAGTTCTGTCAGCCTGTGCTTCCAAGAATGATGCTGAAAACTTTCTGGTTTTGCCCCGTACTCTTTGAATCAGATTAAGTCCTCAAAAACGTCTCTGAAATTTTGGGGGATTTTCCTAGTTTACGAGACTGCTTTCTGGACTACTCTAAGATAGGATAAGATACTTCCCTAAATAACTGAAGTGGTTCTTTGGTGTGCCATTTATGGAAATTACCCCTTCATACAGTTAATGGGCTTCAAAACACAGAGGCAGGAAATCAGCGAGATCCCAGTGCTGACTATGCTTTCTAACATAGTTTGTTTGAAATACAAGGGTTGACTTGTTTCTTTTGGTCTTTTCAGCAGACTAAGAAAACCATTTCAAAAAGGAGAGAAAATATTTGCAGTAAGTCCTTTAATACTGCTAGGAAACTACCCAAATATGAAGGGCATTGAGATCCCAGCTGTCTGCCAGGAAGTGACAGAAGGGACTGAGTGGCACTAATAACATTGCCCTGCCCCTTATGTAACCGGCAAAAAAAATTATAAGGACATTTGAGACATTGTCAGACTCCAGAAGGACTCTGTTGAGGAAGTTGTTGTTGTGTACATCAACATGGGATCCCAACTATACTCTAAAAGGTTAAATTATTTTCAAAATCCCAGTTTTTATACTTGATAAAGCTCGTGAGACTGATCCATCATTCAAAGTTGTGCACAGTGGTTTTGGAATGTTGCCATTTTTTAAAATGATACTTTACATCAGTCTGATGTAGGTGCCTATGAGGAGTGGATGTAAAACATGATCAAAACATCACAACAGAATGTGCCCAGTGCATATTCACTTTGACAAGGCACCTTCTTCACTGCACAAAGTGAAACGTAAAGGAGAATCGGGACTATTTTTTTTATAGTTATGAGTATATTATGTCATTATATATTTTTCTAGTTATGTTCCTACTGAACAGAAAATTGATACATTCCAGTAAAATGACATACAGGCACAGTCTTGCCCTTAGTCTAGGAGTATTCAAATTTGTAGAAGATTAGGAAGGAGAAAATGAGGTACGAGACATCACTCAGAAGTTTTGAATTTCTGGACCAAAAGAAGGGTTCAGAAAGTAGGGAAAGTTGCTCTTCTATTTCCTTCTCACCGAGAAGAGCTGAATCCCGTGAAGCTAGGCTAAATACACATAGATAAAGAACGTATATGAAATGGCACTCCCATATTATTACCAGCTCCCAGCAAGAACAGGTTTTGCCCCAGACTTCTACCAGAAACTGTACATCATGTAGTAGAGCTAAGAGACAAGTAAGTAATTGCAATTTCTGATGGGATATCACTTTTCAGAAATTGTAACCCCAGAAGCAAGAAAATTACTAAAGAGAAGTTGATATTTTTGAAAAAGAAATGAAAACCAAATGTATTTTGGTAGTCATCTTGGTGAAAAACATACCAGAAACAGATTTGTTCACAGAACAGTTTCTACCATGTAAATGACTGAAGAAAGCATGGCTGCCTTGTGCCATGTTTACAGGCTATGAGAAAATAATACAAACGTGATATTGACTCTCTCTCCAAGGCTTTCCATCACTGCATGATGCCTGTCTCCTTTGCTCACTTTTTAAAATTTTAAAGAAAATATTTTCGTAGTTTTTACAGTGTCGTCTCTCACATTCAGAAAGAAGTCCTGTAAATAACTGCAAATCTTCTTTCAAAGTTTACCTCTAAGCTATCTTGTTCCAAGATGCCTACCAACAACCTGACAATAGTTAGGCTGTTTGTGTGCTATGACTGCTGCCTCGTATGTTGACCAAAACTGCAAACTTGTTTCCTGATAATTTCCCATCTATGTGGATAAATCGATTATTCTAAACTTACAACGCCAAAAAAATATGCAGCTTTTCTACAAATACGGCTCCCCCGTTAACGTGCAGTAGACAGAACAGAAAAGTGTTGCAATTTTAATGGCTGGAGAGGGGTGTTACTTATTTTCCTATCACATGAACACAAGGTGGTGCTAATGCTCCTGTCACCGGTACTGATTCTCCACTTCCTCAGTAAGCCTTCCTTGGGTGATGGTAGCTGACATGTAGCTGGTGTACCAGGTATTTCATTTTCCTTAAATTAATTGTAAGAAATAATATCCATTAAGATAAAACATTTCGTTTAAAATTAAACTCTTGGGGGTTTTTTGATAAGCTGAAAAAAAAAATCCATTTCCAATTGACACAGAGAAATATTTTCTTCATTGTTTTGGTTTGAACCGCAGAGCCCTCCAAACAGATCAGTTGTATTCCCAGCTTCCATTCAAGACCCGAATAAAAATGAATTCTAGGTCAAGACAGAAAAGGGAAAAAAAGCCTTAAGAGCATCCATATTTTTTTCAGTTCTTAAGAAAGAATTAAAAAAAATAATAATCACATGAAATGAGCATATGAAATATATAGATAAGTGTACTCCCAGATAACTGAAAATTGCTGGAGATGTGAAAAGAACAGTTTAAATGTTTTCCTGCTCTTAGGGGGAAGTCCTTTGCTACTGCATAAAGGTGCATCTAAACTAGAAGGTTTAAAAAGATTTCACTAAGAAAGATAACTATTAAAAATCATTGTTGAAAAATATTCAATGAAAATGTTTATTCCTGAAAATGAATACATGCTAAAGGAGGTCTGAGTCTATCAGCTTGCCCATTAGAGTGGAACTAAGGTAAAGCACTTTTGAAGAGAGATTAAACTCCCAAATAGCAGGGATCATTTCTTTCTTAAATAAAATAATAGTAAAACCTCTCATTGCCTTGAAAGATGACACTGAAGAAGTTAAGGAACATAAAAAACAAAGGCATGTTTCATAGAGTATTTTGGATCCATTGTTTCATCAACCTCATGGTTAGCCTACAGTGTAATTTATTGCATAGGAAGGAAATCATAATAAGGAGCTTTCTTCAAATATAGTATATAAAGACATAAAGTCTCTTTTTCCGTATTTCTCTTCATGTTTATCCGATAACGACATAATTATTGTGTTAGAGAGAAATTCTGACTCTCAGTGCAGTGCAGTATTTTTTGAGGCATTTGAAATATACTTTATGAAAGATCGTCTACCCAACCTGCTTCTCCCTTTTCCTGTTCCCTTTTATTACATAATACTCCCCTATGTTTCTGCTGCTTTTATTCTTTCTTCTGTTTTTTCTGATCTCTGTTGCTCATGTATTTACTTTTCCCTTGGGAAAATATAAAAAAAACCAAGACCTAAATATCTTAATCTCTTCAGCTTAATTAGACATGAAAGTAACTCTGGCCTCATTAAGAAAAGTCCTAAAGCAACAGGTAAAATGGAAACAGATGAGTTTGAAATCTCATCCAGAGATCAGCTTGTCAGAGAGTCCTCGTTGTTAAAGAAGCCTGGGATATAGCTACTGTAGAGAAGAAAAAAACTAAATGCTTAGTATAAATCTCAGTGGAAGAGATGACTAATTAGAGATAATTATACACAGATTTCTTGCATTAAAAGTGCTTTAAAAACATAAACATTCACATTTTACTTAGGCTCCCGAGTGCTTCCTAGGAGGCAAGCTTGCAAAAAGTATCTTTTAAGTTATGTCAAACGCTTTTAAACCAAACGATTTATAAGAGGCATCTCACTGAAAATTGTGATGCCTTGAATTTTCTTTTCACCTTCAGTTTAGTAAGAAACTGCAATAAAATTTATGGCTTAAGTTAGTATCCTAATTGCCCTATAACAAAGGTAATCAAGAGTCATGCAGTACTGATTTGCTACTGTTCACTAGCAACTTCAAAACCTGTACCTGAAATTCACTTGATAGGAAAGCACTGAACTGTCTTCAGAACTGAGGTTGAAACTGTCAGAACATTGATGAGGGACATAAGAAAGGATGCTATGCTAAAAATATATCCTGTATGAGAAAACAAAACAAACAAACACACACACAGACCGCACCCCCCACCCCCACCCCGAAACTTAGGACACAATCTATAAGCAAATTTCTGGAATATTTGTGGAAAATGCTGAAAGTCATTGTATAAAACTGTCTTGTATATCTTCATCCCTCAGTACTAGTTACATTGGAGCCAACAGAGAATTCCAGATTTTTTAGAATGGAACTCTATTTTTCTATCAGTTTTATATTTGTTATCAAAATCTATCACGACTCCCACAAAATCTTCATGTCAATAATATACCATGAAACTGGTTAATGTACTTTTTTGTTTTTGAGATAACGAGACACCGCAATTCAAAGCACAAACATTTTTGAGGTTTTGCATAATTATCATGCAGGTGTTCAGGAAAATCTGTATTTATTTATTTATTCAAGATTCACTGAGGAGATGTGCCAGTTTTTCATCTTTTAAAATATTGTCCATTCATATGGTTCATTTTGGAAAAACAGGAACACACAGCATTTGTCCATTCATCCATGTAGTCACCTGTCAGATTCTTTATCTTATTATTGCACATTCATGTCAGAAGAACATTTAATGTCTTTATTAACAACCTGAACAACGGGCAAGAGTGCCCAGTCAGCAAGTTTGTAAATAATACCAAGTTGCGGCGAGTGGTCCATGTACAGACCAGGGCTCACAGGAACCTTATGAAGTTCAATAAAGGATAAGACAAAGTCCTGGATGCAGATGCAATAGTTTCACGCACCTGTACAAGGCCAAGGCAGAGAAAGCAGAAAGCACCTGAGGATCCTGATGAAGAGACTGAATGAGACTTAGCGAAGTGTCCCTGCAGCAAAGGACAACAGCAGGCCAGACTGCATGCAGCATGCAGAGGGAAGTCATCCTGTGCCTCTTTGCAGTACTTCTGAGACCATACCCGACATACGCTTTTGAGCTGCCCCAGTACAAGAAAGACATCGACTTTCTGGAGTGAGTTCAGCAAGATGGGACAGGACAAAAGGCAACAGACACACACTGGAACATGAGAAATTCCAACTAGTTATTAGGAGAAATGTTTCCACCATGGGGTCATCAAATACTAGAACAGCTTGCCTGGAGAGGTTATGGGTTCTCCATCTTTGGGAATATTCAGACTTGAAAGGACCAGACTCCAAGCAGGGGTTAGACCAAAAATTTCTTGAGGTTTTTTCCAACACAAGTTATTTTATGACCGTATAATCAATCACTTTTTTTCATTACACCAAAAGAAAACAAGGTAAAAATACTTGCATATCAAACCTGCACAAGCACTATATTTATAACAAACTATTCTGGGCAACTTTAAAACAAAACAGAACCTTTCAATTGATTCAACCCATTCCTCCAATGAGATAATAGTCCTAAACAGCCACAGAAAATAGAACCGTTTTTTCAGTGCTGCACTTGCAAAAAGTGGAGTTTATATCATCATTACCCTTCCAGTGAATGTCTGTCTTCTAGTTAGGGTCATTACTGTCAGCATATATTGAAAGAGATCAGCCATTCTGAGTAGGTAAAGAATTAAAATATGTAACTTAATCACTGTGAAAAGTTTTAAAAGGAGCAATTCCTTAAATATACAGATCTCGGTTTTTATAACTAGAACTAGCGCTGTGGCACTAGCCATGTCAATAGTTTGAAGCTAAATAATAGCACATGTACAAAGTTAATATTCTCACTATTTATCTTATTTTCACTTGCTTACAATCGGAACACACTGGCAGTGATGATGGGGATAGAGAGTCAACTAAAGCAAAGAGTGTGGACACCCACAGTCATAGAAAACACACTGCAGTGAAAATAAATACTGTAGGGGGCTATATGAATGTCAGGAAAAAGCAATGAATTTGCAAGATTTGTCATGCCAGTAAAAAGTGAAATAAGAACAACAATGTGTGGCCACATTTGTTCTATAACTGTTTTTTAAGCAGAAAAGAATCTTTTTCGAGGCAGTCTTCAAGACAGAATGGAATTGGACAGCTATTATTTATGAGACAGACAATATTACTCTGTAATTGGAAGGTGTCTGAGTCTTACAGTATTATACCATACAGACAATTACAGAAATATTCTGATAATTATTAATGCAGTTTGGGGATGCCAGGTGCAGAAGACCGGCTCCCCCATTGCTTAGTACATTTTTAACTAAAAGTAATGTGATGAAAGCGTTAGTATTCAAGGCTGCTAGTTCTTCTCTGCTAATTTACATTTATATTCTTAATGTCTAGATTGAGCCTAGGGAAATTTAAAACTCTATTTCATTAATGCTAACTTCTACAGAAATCCCAATATGCACAGAAGTTCCTAGATTGCAAGGCTAGTTAGATGAGAATGCAGAAGCTAAACGTAATTGCTGGGTGGTTACGATAGTTAAATATGTACTGTCAGTTTTGAGTTTTGAAATCCATATAGACATAAACCCACTCTTTTAAAAGTTAAAAACATGAAGTAACAGAATAATGGATTAAAATATCTTTAAAAGAAGCGGTTTGAGTTTCAACTCTTGTTTGCAGATATGTTTTAAAATGTTACAGCATAACAACATTGTGTTTGGCCTTTTCAGGAGAAGTTTCTGTGAAGAGTTAGATAATTTAATCTCTCTTTTTTTGGCTTTTGAATGGATGGCAAATTACAAATACATGTGCAGCCATTTTAACAGTCCAGATTGGGTCGTGTTCTGGCAGGCTTTTGTGAAGTGCCGCAGTTTTACAATGCTAATGCAGCATTAATGTGCACCCATTTACTGGCTGTCATCAGCTCTGTGCAGAAGGTCCTGATGCAACTTCTTCTTTAAAAATAGCTCATTTAGAGATCTGGATGCAGAAATCTTGGTCATCTGCAGAAATCCCTGCAGATATATATACACACACACACGCATGCCTCTCAGTGCCTGACGTTTGTCTAAACTGGCTATGAAACTTTTTTCCTGCAAAGCTGAACACCACCTGCTTTTATACCAATCAAAATGAGGAATAGAAAACAGGGTAAAGGTATACTGAATCTACACGTTTGATTGGGCAATGATTGGCTCAGGATGAACAAGACTTGCTAATTTTTTTATACAGTGATTTCGTGCCTTAGGTCTGCCTGCAATTTCTGCCAGGCAGGTTACTCCAAAACTTAAGTTCTGACCTGCCTCAGCCCTATAGAACCTATGTAATGCATATCCGTTCAAAAATAAATTAAGCGTGTTTGCTTTAAGTGATCAGAAAGTTCTGCTTTGCTCTAGTTCGTATCCGTCTTGCACAGGTAAGACTGCACCAGTACAAGACTAGAGAATCAGACCCAGAATAAATAAATTAAAAGTGATTATAAAATATGCATGGGGCATTTATGTAAAACCATATTTTCTACAAGGTAATCTCTTCCAGAATTTATAGTACAGTATATCACCAAAGAGAGAAACTGGAGAAAAGGTTAATAGCTGGACTAATTATAAATCCAGATATATGTATTTCAGCCCCCTAAACAGCATCATGCCCTTGTGGTTTAAGTAAGAAGTTATAAGGGAAATACTCTTTTAGAACCTATTGGTCTTTTCTGTAATATTTATGAGTATACTAGCATTTAATTCATTATTTATAGGTTTCTGACACGCATCTCATTTGTTTGATATATAATTTTTATCAGTAGTACTTTGTAGACAAGCAATTACTTCAAGAAAGCAGAATATAACACAAATCTGCAGTAGCCTTTGGGAAAACGTATTAAGTGTGTAAACCTGACTAAATAATGTCTGGAGATATGGGACAGTATGTTAAACTTACAATTCTGCTATAGCTGAGGTAAATTTTAATGTTTGTGCTATTCATCCTAACTGCAAAATCTTTAATTTTCATTTTCACTATGCAGCAATGGATAAGAAACACAATCACTCTAATGTGAATGAGAGCTAAAATACCAGAGAGTTCCCTCATGCTCCTTTAACCAAAGGCTTCTTTATGTTGTTTGTGTATTGGATAGGAAGAGGAGAATCAGTTTGAAACAATCCAGCATAATATTTGGTATAAAAACTAACGACTGGCTAAAAGGTCTGTTTATAAATGAGGGAATTATGTGCAATTTAGCTGTTGGCAAACTGATAAGCACATACATACATATATAAGTATATATAAAATAAGAAGCTGTAATATAGTGTAGAATTATTACTACACATCTTGTGGTCTACAAATGGAATGCACATACAGTAAAGCACCCCCGATTGCTTTGAATTGTAGAATTTGAGATGATGGGACCATAAGCCTATACACTATTTAAAAGAGACTAATATGTGTCTGTGGAAATGCACAGGAAAGGTTTCTGGTGTGAGAATAAATCAGATATGTCAATTTAAGTAGAAAAATATAGAAATACTATGAGTCATGACTAGAAATAATAATGAGATATAGGTCCAGTTGAAAGATAAACGGAAAAGTGCAGTAATACTCCTTGAAACTGTGCTTTGCAATACAACATAGCTAAACAGTATGTATCTGACCAAATTTTTACAGCTGAAGTTTATATTTTGGGGGGTTTAAATGCATTATATTCTTTTCCCCTCTTTCACAGATCTTGCATTACTATAACTGCCACAAAAAGTTGTCACAAAAAGGTAATCAATTTTTTGAAGACCTCAGAGGTAATTATCCTTTTGCTAGATAACCTATCAAATGCACAAAGAGCTTCTGTCCCATGAACTCTCAGTGGTCACAGAGAACAAAGAATTACAGGCATTTCTTTATTCATTCTCAAAACTAGTAAAAGTGACAACTAGTCAAGCCTCTCAGTAACTGCAACTAAATGCAATGACTTTCAACCTTTTTAGAGCAAGATTCACTGCTGACATTCTTCCCAAATCCTATTCCTTCAGTCCTGGCTAGAGATAAAAGGCAGGAGGACCAGCACTCTTTGGGATGCAAGCTGCAAGGGTCAAAGGAGTTACTGCAGGGAGTTGTGCTGGAATCAATCCTGGCAAAGCAGAAATAGAAGAAAAGTCTGACCTGCCCTACAGCTCCTGCTTTCTTCCCAACTGATGATGTGGGAATAATGCAAAAATAAAGCCACGTATGTTACTGTTTGGGAATCACTAACTTAGGCAACAAGCACCAAGTTCGGTCTCTGCAAACTAGGTTCTACTCCCAGTTTGGCAACTAGACCATATTCCAGACCTCAGTTTTTCATCTGTTAGAACGACACTGACCTCTACAAAGAACTTTAGTCTCTGTTAATGAAAAGTACATCATAAGAGTGAGAAAAGACTCTATTATTGTGTGGAAGAACAGAGGAGAAAAAGGTAATAATTAATAATTTTACAGATTTAGAAAATAACATTTTTGATACTTAGCTGTATGAAGATATGTATATAATGTTTACTGGGCGGATTCTTTTGAACCAATATACTATTCTTTTTAAAAGCAATTGACAGCAATCCATTTTCAATAAATTTAGATTTTTACTTTCAAATGTGACTGGAAAAAAACTTCAAAAAACAATCAAACAAAATCAAACTTTGCCCCAGTTGATATTCGCACACAGGCCTCCTATAAATGCAAGCACTAAATCTTTAACTCATTACCTCTTTCCTTGTTAGAGGCTAAATGATACTTCTTTCCATTGTAAGAGGAATGAAGAGTATGCATTTTCTGAGCTGCTGAAGCTTGTTATTGAAATTAAGCTTTATGACACTTCTGTTTTCCATACTTGGACCCAGCCTATCGGATTTGTGTGGCTGCTTCCAGAAATAAGAGGGGCAAATGTCAATGCGTTTTCAAAAGCAAAGGCAAGGAACAGGTTGTTAAATGGGCTGAGTTAAGCAATCTCCTAGAAAGGACACCTACTAAAAGTAGTATGCGGAAGAGCTTGTCCTAATGTGCTCTTCCATTTCTGTGACAGTACAGTCCAAACTCAACAATGTCCTTGCCTTTTATATTTAATACCTTTGCATCTCTGTGGTTTTCAGTAAGATTGATTCCTTTAAAAAGGCTGGATGGCAAGGGACATACCAACCCCTTCACTCATCTTTAGATAAAAGAATGTGTATTTCAGTGTTTATGAAGTAGTGAGGAAGTACTGCCTCTATTTTCCAAAGAATTCTTGTCAATTTTCCTTTCCATGTGTTATAAACCATATTGATGTGAATGCCTTCTGAAGTTACTCAGTCAAAAAAGTAATTCATTTCAGTAGAACGATTTCTGAGGCACATCATTGCCCTGTAGACTTTCATCAGATTCCTTCCTTCACATGAAAAATGAATACATTTCTAAACTGCAATTTTAAATATTGAATAAGGCTATTGATATCAATAAGTTTGATTATTCAAGACGTGCTTACAAAGTGTTGAACACTGATACTATCAAGGTACAAAGCAAGAGCGTGCAGCCTTTTCTATGTAGCACGCAGCACTTTGGAGGATTGGACCCTAAAGAAAGAGGATTAACAGTTTATAGGAATTAATGTAGAGAGATGGAAGCCAAGATATTACATAAGCCCAATATCTGGCCTTTTAGATTATTTAGATATCTTAATTTAGAAAGATATATTTAATTTATATTAAAAATGCATTCAAGCGTAGATCAACAGACTTTTTTTTCAATTTAGTCGTGTATCACATCTATTTCATAGTGTTCATATTCCCTTGGATCAAGGAGTTGGCAGCTCTGGATATTTAACACTTCATTAACACACAATATTAGTGTATAATAACAACAGGTTATACTGACAACAATATGCACTTTGTAATCTGAAAACATTCATTTAGAATTAGCAACAGAGGGTGAGCTAGGAAGTAATCATAATAAAAATGGCATGGCAGCAAAAACTGGGTTTTTTTGTACTTTATTAATAACAATGTATATACTTTAAGGTCCTGAAGAGCTTATATGTTAGCTTTGTATTTTCACATGACTGCAACGGAAGTAGAAGACAATTGAAACTAAGTGTATGATTACAACCCTAGGTGTCTCTGCAGTTTGTCAATATTTTACTGTGTGCTAATTCTAGAGGAAAAAAAATAGTTTAGTTCTACATCCAGTCAGTTTTCCAGTCAAGTTTTTCTCTTCATAAGTGAAGTGGAATTCTGTTGGGGAATGGGCACATATTTATCTTTCTGCCGTAAATGTATCATCTTAGAGCATTAATGTTTCCACTAAAAAATATGCCATATTTGTTGAGCTCTTTGATAAATGACAAATGCACTTGTTTGTGAATTAGTACCTCTGTTCTGTAAGTTGATTTTAACATACTTAATACGCGCTTTGATTCTTACAGCTCTTTATCTTGCTTCTTTATTTTGGTAGAGTTTTCTTCTTCAAGTAGTACATGCTTTCACATGGATGTTTTGCTGTTTTGCCTGGGGTATTCTGATTCATCTTATTCTAGTGTGTTTTCCTATTCAGCTAGCTGTCATGAATCAAAAATGTATTTTCTTTTCATCAAGAGCTTTCTCTTTCCATGAGAGATAATTTTATTTACTTTTCCCCTTTCTTTTGCCCTTTCTTTCTGGTTCTTTTTGATAATTCATTTAAAGGAAGCAACATTTTATTTAATGCTGTTATAAACCATCACTGAATATATTACTACAGTGTAAATTATTTCTCTTTCATGAAACACTAGAAGAATTGTAATCACACAAATTCTGTAAAGTCAACGGAATAACTTGGTTGAATGAGAGAAAACAATATCCACTCATTTCACTAATCTAGATCCTACAAATTAGGTAACAACATATCAGTAAGCACTGATGAGCCTAGTTTGCAGGTGAATAACTAAGGGCCAAGAGAGAGCAGGTAAATCTCTGAAAACCTCATCTTAAATTGTTTGCCCAGGCTGTTTATGCTGGACAATATTTGGAACCAGATGTTCCATGGATTACAGTAACACTGGTTTTAGTAAACCTCCCTTCCTCTCTGCTGTCCTTCAGAATCTTTTGCATTACAATTTCCAGGTACTTAACAGAAATCAGTAATTGCTTTGCTCATCTTCAAAGTCTGACATTAAAAGTATAAGATCAAAATACATTTTAGGACACAGTGGAAGACTCAAAACTATTTTTCCTCTGAGGTGATATTAGTATTGCAGCCTTTAATCAGCAGAATCTCAACCCATTATTCTGTCTTCTATAATTTGTAATATAAAATGTATTATACACACATATACTTCATCTGTAAAGAATTATTTTCCACACTGAAAGGATAACAAAGAAGGAAATGTTCCACAAATGTGATAAGATTCTCAATTCACATTGGAAAATACACCAGTTCAAAATCTAGTGGGTTGGGTAGAGGTAAAAGATTAGAGTTATCTTTCTCCAGTCCCAGACAGAAAGTATATTCTTTTCCCAAGCTGCACCGGTGGGCTTAAGGGAGTCATTCGTAACTGCTTTGTACAGAAAAAAAACTTATTGATGAAGTTGGGAAAAGGAGAAAAACTCTATGGTTAAATAAAGGATTAATGTATTTGCATGATAACTATAAGGTTCTAAAATGCAAACATAAAACCTTGATTTGCATTTCAGATCAGTAACATGTCAGGCACAGCTTTAAAATCAGCTGATGATACATATGTATATTTAATGAAAGAATGTTACCAAAAGATGCAGAAAAGCTCAGTGAGCAGAGTAATAGAAAAGATGAAGTTCAAGCAAAATTTTCTTTGGCCCCTTTTACCTGTACACCACCACACGCGCACAAACATGAACCGAGAGATGAAAATTCCTAGAAATTAAATTTAAAAATGGGAGGACCATATCTTACAAAATGAGGATATTGTAAAAAGATAACAGGAAACAAGGCCATTCACAGTGAATATGAGAACACACAGAGAATAAAATATAACTAACAGAAAATACAGTTTTAATAAGTTTTTAAAATAGGATCTGTAAAGGCATAGCAAGGTAACTATTCATGTAAGAATAGCTATCTGTCTTAAAGGTCTGTGGTGGAAGAGTAGTTACAGACACACTTTTCAACAAGCATCCAGCTTTGACCAGCCTTGTAAGACAGGACCCTGACAAATGTGATAGCTACTACACTTCATATTACATTAAGAATAAAGAATTAAAAGCAAAAATTAAGACCATTGTTTCCTTGTACTTTGTTAGAAGAACAGCACTCTCAAGTTAAAAGGGTGTTAATATACATGATGGACCCTAAATAAGAATTTTTTCTTATATAATATTATTTTGTCCCAAAGTATTGTCCATTTCATTCTTACTTTAGAAATACTGATCTTCAAACTTTCACCAAATTCCAAGCCTTCACGTAAGGGAATAATAGGAATTCTTTGGTAGTACTATGCTTTATGTGGGGTTGATTTAATTTGTGTATCTGAGAAAGCAAGCCACTCTGAAAAATTGCTCCTTAAATAACATTGTGGCATTTTATATCTTGCCACAATGATTCCAGATTACTCTCCTTTACTGTAAAAAAAAAAAAAAAAAAAAAAAGTTTCCTGTTTATCAGGGCTAAAATTAATTTTGAGATCCAAAGATCAAGCTCTCAAAACATCATGATCTAGTCAAACATTGTCAAGTAAGAAAAATGACATCATTTATTCTTTTATAATCCCACTGTTTTAAAATTATATCACCAATTTAGTCTACCCTTAGGTAACACTATTAAGAAGGAAATATTTTATAATGGAAAAGATTAAAATAGGGTCTGGATTTCTCTGTTACTAACATGAGAGGTACTAAGGATTTTACTTCATTAGGAGACTTCAGAACTGCAAATGAAGGCCTAAATTTTGAGAAGAGGTTACAGAGACATCTTTATATCTTGGACTTTCATCCTCTGAGTTTCTGTATTTTGCCTAGAATTCTGGCCTATGTGTAACTATTTAGCTATGAATTAACTGTAGTTGGAAAGAATTTATCAAGAATCGGCAACTGCATTTCTATCTAATATCCAGATAAAATTCAGTTCAATCTCTTCAGTTTTTGTTGGCCTAACTGGGAGAAACATGGCAAGAAAATTATTTTTGTCACTGAAATATGCACAGAAAGCAGTATCGCTGAAGAAGCAAACATCACATTTGTAATGACCTTGATAGGCTCCTAGACTGGTAAACGTTGCATAATAAACTGTGTAGCTCACCAAAGCAGTGGTTACTTTTTAAGCGATATTCTTGCAAATATCACAGTTTCCCTTTAGCTTTTGAACAAAGGTTTGTCTTGCAGTTTGCATTGCTCTTGGAAAATAATGCAGATTTGCAGTATCTCCAGAAATGCTACATTTAACCTATGTATTGTTCGTGCTGTTTGCAATTCTACTACCACCGAAGATCTACAATAGCTCTGTCAAGTTCTTTGCTAGTCTGAGTAGTATTTACTCTGTATTTTCAGAGGGTTTCTCTTATCTGATATGATATACAAAAGAAAAGGCATAACAGACAAGGAAAGGTTTATACTGGCAGCTATCCATCTGGAAATACATGCTGTTTTATTCTTTAACTTTCTACAAAAGTTGATCTGCTTATTGCAAGATTTCCTACTATCATTCTCTGATAGCTGTCTAAAGAAGATATCCACAAGCCATTATAATTCATTTCCATGTAGAATGATACTCTCGGTGGTATTGCTTTAGGTATTTAGACTACATCAGAATAGGAAATCCGTATAGAAAAGGAACCCCTTTCTTCCTAACAACTGGTGGACGTTGATTCTCATCTCTGATCCTGAGAACATCTTTCAGTTTATGGTCGGGAGACAGGCTCATTTTCTCCTAGTACTGATAGAAGCTATCCATCTCTGCTGTGGGAGCTACACATCTGCACCCTCAGACAGAATGTTCTGTCAATTGGTTAAGGCAGCTGTGATGGAAATTTTTATCCAGAGGACATTTCAAATACAGAGAAGCCGCACCATGCCGACATCAGACATAAGTGGGACTGAAGCCAATGCAGATGGCATAAACAACGTGCCTTCCTACTACCTCTAACCGTGGCATGCTACCAGCTCAGGTAACAACAGTCCTGTCCATAAAAGCTGCTTCTCAGGGTTGAAATGGACTGTATTTACATTCCTTTTATACTGCATAGTAGAAGAATAACTGATCAATAAATAAAATAGTTTATATTGTACTGTGCAAAGAAAGTTGGGAATTCTTGTCAATGGTCTTCAGCAATAGTCAAAAGACATCTAATTCTCATTGCAACTACCCCAGATGACCACAGCCAATTGTATCATGGCAATGCTTGGTGATGTAGATATCCACAACATCAACATCATAGTAGCTACTATTAAGTGAAGGCTTCATTAGCAGCTTTGAGAAAGAGGCAAGGATATAAAAGGTGCCAGTATGAAGCTTTATCCTGTTTTTTAAATAATGACACTTGAAGGTCATGGCACAGTACCGTTGAGAAAATTCCAATGCTGCAACCTATGCTATGTCTGCTCTTCAAGAAAACATGCCTTCCAGTGCTGTGACTATAGACTTCAAGTACTAAAAGTTTACTTTTAGTAGATTACTATATCATCTGAAATATGCTTCAATCTATAAATATAAATAAGTCTTTTAGCTTGATATGGCACCAATGAATATTGAGAAGTGAATATCTTTCCATTACTATACTCAATTTATTCCTTTGTGCTATTTAAGAATTCTGATCTGTATTCCTTTGCCCTTACTGAATAGATGTTCCAGTATTCACAGCATTTTGATAACTCCTCTTTTAAAATCTATTTGTTATATCTGTTGCTCCCCTCGCTTAAATTTGTCATCCACATGGAAGATATAACACTGCAACCCTGAGTTAAAAAGGATGAACATACTGAATAGTTGTTTTACAGCAACATATTTGCATAGCTTTATCTCTGGTTGGCCTGTGAGTCACCCCAAATTAAGGCCTCATTTTGCTGTGCTCTGAGCACAGTAGAAGAGTATCTTGGGGCTTAAGACAATCTTGAGCAAACCCTGCATACAGGTATAAAATGTACAACTAACGTACCATGTGCTGTTTTTATTTATTGTTTTAGAGAAATGGATCTCTATGGCTAGACATGAAAATCACATGACTGACAAGATTCATCACAGGACTCATACAGTGGAATCTCCTCCTCCTCCCCTTCTAGCACTCCACCTACACCTCCAGGCTCTAGCTCATGGTGCTTTCTCACCTCTCGCCTATCCCAGCATCCCACATGTAGCACGAAATCAATTAACAAATCACTAATGGCAGCAAGATGAAGATGTCCTCACACACAAAGAAACCCCATCTGCAACACGTGTTTAACCATGTCTGCAGCGCATGCTTTCGCCTCTCTCCCAATCCCACTCAGCCACATCTCTCCATCCATCAGAACACAGGTATTTCAGAGACTGTAGTTCAATGTGTAATTCAATGGCTAATATGCTTCTGTTCGATTCAACCATTTTGGAAGTTGCAGGGTTCAGTCACAACTGTTCATAAGATTCCAACATTACAATACTAAAAAATGTCAGCTATATAGAAAAGGTTATAGAAAAACAATGAATGACCACTACTTTTCAAAGTATTTGAAAAATTATGATTGAACTAGCACTTCTTAATCTGCATGTTTTTTCGCAAAGCCTTCAGATTATGATGTTATCAGGAGATGATATCAGAATCATAAGATGAAGAGCATCCAATATCAGGAAAACTGCTGCAAAACAGACTGGTCTAAAAGGATACTTCACAAAGGAAAAAAAATAGCTTATTTTTTTATACACTGTTCCAATACAGAATGGTTTTTAAGAAACTTATTTCAAGTCCAATGCACTAACAATATCTCAGGCTATAGTGACTTAACTTTTAGATTATTTTTTCTTATTCAACTACATCTCAGCATTATTTTATTTTATCCTTAGCTGACTGCAAGCTTTGTTTATTCCTTTTAACTCCATCTGTATACTAATGGTGTGTCTGTTTTCAGGTTTTCAAGCTTGCTGTTAATGGAGAATTTTTCTGACAGTTTTGTACAGCATTTTCCATTTTAGTGGTAAAGCTACTGACCTAAGAGATTCCATCATGCACTAAAAAGTATTACTGGTATAGATCTCTGTTTCTAAAGAAAGATCTGTAATACTCCGTGCCAAAAAATTCTCACGGCAATGAAAAAATTAGGGGACCACGTTCCTATCACAAAGGAGAAAGTCATTCTAGAAGTGCTAGAGTAACATGAATTATTTGAACTCTTATTAAAATATTACTGAAGCATTAGTACAAGCATTTAAGTAGCCTGTGAGTAGCTATTTTAGGGAATAACTAAGAGATGTTTTTAGATACCCAGCCTTCTGAGCTGGAGTCTTAAGAACTCGTATCACATGAAGTTAATATCCTTGTACTATAAAATCTCTTAATAATAGTGAGAAACAGGAAATGGGGAAGGAGAGTACACTCTTTCCATTTAATCCAAATATTCCAAAAAGGAATTTTGCATTAATTTTGACAAAACTTATCTGGTATTTAAACTAGATGAAAAATCACCAATGAAAACTTTTATGCCACTGCAGAATGTATACAAGATGCATACAGGCTTTGTTTGAATCCAGTTGTAGCAGTAACACCTGTTAAAATTTGGATTACGTTAATACCAAAGATGTTTTAATGGGGACAAAACTACAATGTGAATTCTCCTTAGAGTTCTACCATAGAGATACATAGGGTCAAGACCACCATTTGGAATAAGGTCAATGATGTCTTGCCTATTCTTAACCTCTAAGGATCCCACTAAGGATTTGGGCACTATCTGGGAAACACAACAGTGCACCACATAGGAATCAGCAGATGCCAGAGGGTCTTTATTTCATAGTAATAAACCTACTACCCTTTCCACAAATCCTATTTCAAAAAGAGTATGAAAGAAAATCAATGAGTGGAAACAGATTTTCCAGCTTTTTATGCTGAAAAGCCACACATAGAGATCTAATTCAGCTCTGAGTGTCAGGCTTAACTTTGAATGACCTAATTTTGGCCAAATGTGTCACAGCTTTAGTGTTATTTAAATGTAGGGGGTTTTTGTCTGTGAATATTAGCAAAGTCCTTGCTGCTTTAGATAAGCAGATGACATTCCATTCCTCTTCGTTTCCCTCATTAAAGCAAAGAAGTTGAATATTAATGAGTGTGGAGAATTATGTTGTCATGCATGTTAGTCTAGAAAATATAAATTCATCTCATAAAAAAGTCAAAGGATCAAAGAAGGTTTTTACTGTTAACTGGAAACAAAGTGTCAATGGTGTCCTGATTTAAAGGGCACTCAAGGATGATAAGGGAGGGGGTTTGGGTTTTTTTGGTTTGTTGTGCCGGGGGGGGGGGGGGGGGGGGGGGGGGGGGGGGGGGGGGG
>JAVKLA010000039.1:6045749-6113614 GCA_034782735.1 Sagittarius serpentarius | reverse complement strand
TGTCATTGTTAGTTTCTTCCTTTCTGTTCTATTAAACTGTTCTTATCTCAACCCACGAGCTTTACTTTATTTTTCCATTCTCTCCCCCATCCCATTGGGGGTGGAGGGGGGTGTGAAGTGAGCAGCCACGTGGTGCTGAGTTGCTGGTTGGGGTTAAACCACAACATTCTACATTTCTTGTTTCAGGAGGAGACCTTCTGACACCAAATCCAAAACTGAAACCTGTTTTAGAATGAAGTTCTAGTAAAAATATGCAAATAGTTAATTTCTATTTAAAATGGCCTCACCCATTAGGTCTTCGATGAGATGTAAGAAGCAGTTATAGTTTTGTACTAATGAAATTATTTAACAATTTTTCAGTTTAGGTGGTACAGTCAGACAATCACTTATTACCTCTGAGTAGCTAACTAGGCTTGAACTAGACAACACATTTGAAAAAAGGTTTAGCAGAAAATATGTTTGATAATTTTGTACTTCATGAAAGTACATAGATACGTTAATATGCACAGATTGGTTTATGTAGAAACAATGCAGCGTTCAATGTATTGCATGTAACATAGGGGTGACATATTTCACTTCCATCTTTGTTCCTTAAAATCACGTTGCCCTTGCATAGAGAGTGATCCAGCTTAAACTGGGATACTAATGTGACCTGTTCCTGTGGCAGGCAACATCAAAATACCTTTCTTGGAAAGACTTCCTCCAGACCTTCCATCTTGACCACTTACATGACATTGACTCAGGGGCAGAAGAGATACCCGAAGACAGCAAAGCCAGGTACAAGACTATCAGCCCGTAAGTATGGACTTGAATATTTTCTGAAACAGAGGTTGTACCCACGTGTTCTCCTGGAGTGTACTAAGAGAGTTGCCCTGTAGACTAGAGGACATCAACGACAGGTAAAGAATGTGAATAGTGGGATGAATGTGGCCTTGAGCACAAGCTCAAACTAGATCCAGTATAATTCTGAAAAATGTGGCTCCTGAACTCATTCCTGTAGAAATATTTTGCACACCCTCCATGTGCAGATTTATTACTGATGTGCTTGGGACTCATAAGCAGAACAAACATAGACTGTCCCCCTTAGATTTGACAGTCTGTATAAGAAAAATAAGGTTTAACTAGGAACGTATCTCTTTCTGACAAAAGAATGATGGATAGAGCCACTTTATTTACCCTGACAGAAATATCTTTGTTGATAAGCTTTGTGTTTTGCAAAAGAAAAGAAACAGTGAGTATCTAGATTTATATATGTGAGGTGAAATATTGCATTTTAGACTGGAATGTATAATTTCATAGATTATGAGTTTTGTCTAATGACTGACTGCAAAACTGATATTTCAGTGTTTAGCATTTCAATGATTTATGGTCTTGTCAGAGAATTTTTAATATGCTTTATGTGCACAGATGTTTCTGCAATTGTGATGTGCTATAAAAATTCAGAGTGGTCAATTGTCCTCCAGTGCTTTTCATGTCAAGTCTGTGGCAGAAAAGTCAGAGGATTGTGTTGTGGAGCTGCAATGAATAGCAGCTAGGGATAGTTTAGTCATTAACTTGTGAAGTTTCTTGGTGCTAACCACTGCTTGCAGTCACCTGTGCTTCCAAAGGTGTCGAGACTAGAAAGATTATTTGAAATAAAAGATAACAGACAATTCCACTGAAAACATTGCAACAATAACACCTTTTCAAATAGACAGATAAGTAAATTACATGTACAGACCTGACTTCCTCATACCTAATTTGGGGCTAAATTGCTCCAGCTAAGTAGAAGCAACCTTAGTTAGAAAAAAATTTCCCCAATGTCTCTTCAAAAGTGTTTTCTCAGTAGAAAAATGTGACTCCTCAAAACAAACAATCAGGACTGGTTGGAATAAGTGGATTTTGAGATTCATGAAGATTTCATAGTATGGTACTGACAATAAGGTGTTGCTCTCCAGCTGGTTTGGGGTCCACTGGGATGTGGAAGAACCAGCATCCATAGCAGTGCTGCTTAATACAGAAATATCTGTACAATCTCTTGACACACATTTCTATAAGACCTGAATAAATTTAAACTTCAAAGCACCCTCTGTTCTCAAAAGCGGCATTCACTAGATCCCAAGACTCCTATTCTGAAAGCAAAAGATCTGGTCCTTAGGTTTTTTGTTTGTTTCAAGGTTTATTTTTATCCTTCTATTCCATTTGTATCATTTTCAAAGTTGTGTTCCCTACCTATAACTCTGGTTTTGCTGGAATATTTTTGTCTCATCCTAGGCCTATGAAAGCAGCAGAGAATTGTGGTATTACATTGTTATGTGGCAGGCCAGGGATAACATAGTCAGCCTGGTAGCTTACCCGGAATTTGTATCTTCTTTTCTGCCTTCCTTCAGACTGTTCCTCAGTCATTGGTTTCGTGTTTCGTTTGACAGACCTATTTTCAGTCTAACTGAGCTCATTGAATCGCAAAGGAAACTAATGAGTATGAGCATTACAACACTCCCACATAGACAGGCTCTTCCAACTGGATGCCTAACTGCCACACAAAACCCTTGCACAAATCTACCAGATTTGTTGAGCAACAGCGATGTATCAGAACAACAATAAATTGCTTAAAAAAAGCTCTTCTTTCATATATATAGGTAAGAATACAAATAAACAAAGCTACATTTTAGAAGTTGAGAATTATTCTTACAGAATGTTTGGGAAATGAAGTCAATGTACATCTAAAATTGGTATGTCTGCTATAATCTGTTGTTAGTGTAGCTGCTAGGAAGCCAACAAAAGAAAACAAGAATTGCACCATTTTCGCCCCCTACTGAATGAACTGATTTATCCAATACAGCAATATTAAAAGGACATTCACACACACACACAAAGAGAAAAAGAAAAAAAAAAAAAAAAAAGATGAGTTTCATTGTGATCCTAGTATATACCCCTTTTTCCACAGCATGGAACCATCAGCAGGTCTGACCATTGCATTGCTCTAAATTCCCTGCACCTTAGACTTCCACATTTCTCCATGGATCCCTGCATGCCTCTCTATAAAGCTCAGCCAGGTTGAAGGACATGTAAGAAATCAGCTGTTTATCTCAAGAGTACGAAAGTCAGTGGCCCTGGGATATTTCAAGTATAGCCACATCTGGCCATGCCTGCTTTATAATTAGCTGCATGCATTAACAATGGCTTTCAGTAAGAATAATCACTCCTGCTTCAAAAATAGTTTTTGGAACTTGTTATTTAAAAACTTCATTAGAGAGAAGCAATAGTGCAAAGTAACTAAATTCTCTGTTCTTTACTGTCCTGTCATTACATCTGGCTTCATAATTTATCTTTTATAAAAAGAAAACCAGTAAATTAGCTTAAATTTAGCTGTGAAAAACAGACAAGCCTTAAAAAAAATAATACTATGAGTAGTCAAACACATAGCAACAGATTTTAGCTCAACTAGAATATGAACAAACTCCCATATGGTAGCATGAGCAATCATGACCAAAACAAGACTATATATCTTGTTCAAGGAATAACAAACAACTATGTTTTAACAAAAAACAACCTTCACTGTTTTATTTGCATTGAAACAATAACTGTTTTTCTGAAAGTTTAACTACAGGAATTGCTGGATTACTAAACATAAAATGTCCTTTACCAAGCTGATTCCAGAAGTAACAGATGATCATAAACAGCTTATATTCTTATTTTCTGTAGAAAATTGTTCATTAAAATGGCATAACAGAAAAAATATTTGTGTATTTCACTCAGTGCAGATAAAAAAATATTCCTAAGTCAGGATTCAGAGAAAATAAGCTGGACTGTAGGTGAAAAAGGGTATAAATCAACACATATTTGGACATTCTCCTTGAATAAGTATATTAAAAATTCTTGTAGAAGTCCAGACAGGGAATGATATATGCTGCTTCTACTTCACAGTTTAACTCTCTGGGTCCTCTGCAATAGCTATCCAACCGTTGCAGGGCTGTGAAGCAGAGAGCTAAAGTGCAATAAACTGGGAGCAGAATACCTGCCTGCTTGCCAAAGGTTTAATTTGCTGGACAGCCCTAGATAAGATATCTTCGTTTCTTGTATGCAAAAGAGGGATAGGATGGCTATCCGACCATTACAGAAAAGGTCTTTTACCTAGGAAGTCTTTACAAATTTCAGTACAACTGCATTTATGCTCTAACATTAAGCTTATTGCACTGAAAATGAGATGACAGATTTTTTTTTTTCTTTTTTAAACAAATGTTAACTATTCTGATTTAAATATTATAGCAAATAAACACTACTGTAATACAACATAAAGGTGAACAAAGCAAGAATGCTTGTGTGATATCCTGTCCCCATTAGAAGAATTCTCTGTAATTTTGGTATATTTTCCCAAGAAACTTCTACATCACTTGCCAGGTGGTATGTCTGATCTCAGAACCTCTTTCCAGTCTGCTGTTGCTAATGCAGTAGAAATTAAAATCACTTGTTCTAGAGAAACAGGTTAAATCAACAGACAAGGTGCAACACCTATATTTGTTCAGTATTAATTACACTTCTGCCTAGTTCAGTACTGATGGCTCAAATCCGTCAAGTAGGAAGTCAACTGTAAGAAGTATCACCACGCTAACTAAAGATGTATGTAGACCAACAGTCTGAGCCACTATGTCAGTCTCTTACCTCTCACAAGCATCATGCATAATCCATCTCCCTTTATAGCATAAGGTGAGTTCATAGAATTATCTAGCGAAAAACGTTAAGTTGCTTAAAAATTATCTCACAATATGTTCATACATTCATCAAGATGTTAAAAATAACTAACTCCGTACTTTTTCTGTGTTCTGCATTATTCTTATACTGCCTGAGATGTCGCAGAGAATTTCTAAAGTGCACACAACAAACAGAAAATCACATCCTTAAGATGTGCTGGAATTTGCTACATACTTGTGAATGCAGTATCAGGAACTGCATCCCCTCACCAAATAATGGTAACACCCTCCACTAGCTAGTATCTGGAGGTTTGCATTTCCATATCTCAAAGAACTTTGCAAGAGATGAGTATCGGGATCCCCACTTTCCAGCCGAGGCACAGACAGGTGCTTTGAGTCCTAGTACAGTGTTCTGTCCATCACCTTCCATGGACACTACTAAAAAATAACTGGATACCAGACAACAAAATTTGTCTTCCAAGGAAATAGATACTCTGCATTGTATGTACTAGAAACGACAGCTTTGATAAAGCCGGAGATTTCATTGTGCCTGTGGTGTTCCCGTTGTAGAGGTTTGGGTAAGAGCTGCGTGAGATCGAGTAGCCTCTGCATAGGCAGTTAACCTTTGTAGCCTCACAAGGTATTAGTGCTTTTCCAACGGAGCTCTTACTCTGATACTGTACAGTCAGAAGATGGTTATCGTAATGATAATTATGCCAGGAAAGGCATCAAAAGACTATCAGACTGCTGGCCAAGCTCTTCATCCTACAAACTCCTTTAAACTGTTGGCAATGATTATTAAGATCGAGAAATGACCCATGCTGGGAATTCATGCCAACCGTAAAGGGTATGTTGAAAAAGTGGATTCGTAATGACCATAGAATCTCCTCTGATTTGTGTGACCAGTATCTTTCGGAGTTGAAAACAGGAAGCTTGCATGCAATAGTTTTTGAATTTTTAAATAATTGCCCACTATCAAGCTGTTTTTTCCTCTCCCACCCTTTTTTAATACTATAAAGGTCATATCAAATAACAATTATATAGAGACTCCCATGGGAGATTTACAAAATAGATATTTTTTTCTGTACACCTGCCACAAAGTGCTATGTGTTAGATGTGATTTAGACAAATTGGGCTGTTTGCCACTAATGAACTGAAAAGAACATCTGGACATGTGCAACACATGCAAATTCACCTCTAGCAAATCAGTCTGGTGGTGGTGAATCTTAGTTTGCTTCTAGCTATTTTTTGATTTGTGGCCAATCACTCTTGACCTCTAAAAAGGACTAAAACATTCCTATAGTTGTAACTTTTTAGGCATACACTTCTTGTTTACTCTGTAATATCAGATTTTAATACAGTCTTTCACTATCGATAAGATGCATAGATAGTACCACTAGTTTCACATAGTTCCTTTATAGATACAGATATTCACGACTCACAATATATTAACATGTACCGGATGTTCGCAAATCAGCAGAGATACTTAATTTTAGAAACTTTCTAATAAAAGAGTTAAGTCTCTGGAGCTCATTGTTCCTTTTGGAAATCATACAATGTATCAGACAAAGAGGCCAGATTCATCCTCTCTATCACTGTCCCGAGGTCAGTGCTGTCAAGACTGTACTGAATATGAAGTTGCACCAGCGAGGCATTGAACTTCATTGGGATTTCACATTAGTGACTTAATGTTAAAGGGGTTTTGAGGAGTCCCATATGATGAGTCCTAATGAAAGTGCTCAGCATCCAGCAGAAGTATTCAGCTTTTTACAGGACTGAAACGTACTAGCAAAAAAATGCCCGTTTTTATGAGAACTGGACACCTTAGCCACAGGGTATTTTTGTCTTCTATTACTTTTTTGTATGTTTAGGTCCTTTCCTAAAACTTGAAACAAAACTACAAAAGGACTGTCAACATGTAATGAGTCTGAGGTTTTGTCTGTGTATCTTCCACATGATTTAATGTTCAGAGGTCAACAGGCAAGGAAGTGTCATGCTATCCTGTGAAGCTTAAAATATATTCTAATAAATGTGACTATCTCTCAGGCAGAAGTATAAAATACAAAGATTTAAATACAGCTAAAAGAATAACTCTACGGACATGGCCTCACTCAGCATTATTTTGCTTACAGAATATTTTGTTTGAGTAACAACAATAAAATTATAAACCAGAAAAATACAATATCCTAATCTATAAAATCAGCACCGCTGAGATTACGGATTTTTAAAAATCTGCAATATTATACAAACCTGTGAATTTGGTAAAATATATTAGGAAAAAACAGAGACTTTGATCAAGCTTAAGACTTCCTGTTTTTGCCTTTAAGAGATAGCATTTGTGGTATTCCCCATACAGAGCACTATGCTTAAAAGTACTGGGCAACTGTTCTCCAGACTGTTTCCATTTCCTAAAAGAAAAAAGGAAACTTCCTAGTTGTCAGAGGCCTGACACACCTGAAATCTGTTCTGATAGATTCAGTGATGCCTTCCAGGCTTAACCTTCATTTCAGTAACTCTTAAAGCAGATGCTAAAGGTAATTTAAGTATCAACATGGGTATGCATCTTGCTGCACTTACACCATCCTTCAGGTTAAAGAGTGAACGTGAGATTTAATTTCTTGAAATGGGCTACGTATTTATAATTTGGGGAAATTCTACAGCCTAGTAGGGTAAGAACACCTAAAGCAATGTGAAATATCTTAAATGTGTCCATGGTTCTCCGCTATAGATTTAATTCTGCAGGAAACACACAAGATTTTTATACTGTCCCGGACGTGCCTAATATTACCCTGAAATTCCAACAACTCACCAGAGACAGTGGTACCTATCAGTGTTCCCTAACCTCATTTCTTTTAAAACACCTTCTAATTAGTAAGAAAGTAACGCAGGCACATGTCTTTGAAGTGTCAATACAGCTAACACAGAGATCAGGAAGAGCTGACATTATTTCCTAGGTGATCATTTCCTAGCATGATTTTCAACACGACTGCAAATTTTCCATGTCAAAACTGGAAAAGCTGCTTCTCTGTTGCACCAGAGCAAAAATAAGTTTGCCCTTCTGGTTCTTGTTCTGTGCAAGCAGCAGGGCAAATCACCAGATTTGTAACACATTAAAAATCAAGAGCAATTGTTATACCAGTAATATTTTCCTCATGATAGAGAATGGTAATGCTGCTAGCAGAAAATTTACACTGGAAGTCACACTAACAATTACTGTCTGATGCTGGAGAATTTCAGATCTGTTCCTATGTTCTTTATGTTAATTCTAAACACTCAGGTAAAACTGGAAATTTTTTTAAAAGCATGACAATTGAGGAAATGCAAAAATGGTTTGGCTTGTCTATAGAGGCAACTTTGAAAATGCACATTTTTCTGCCTTACACAGTGTAAGTAACTAGACAGATGAAATAAGAGGTTAGCAAAAAAACAAGCTTTGAAGAGCTTCTCACAGCACGCAATAGGCTGCAAAAGTGTATTCTTGATATCAGTAAAGTGTATCAGTTTGAGCTCATTTTTTTTCCTGTTCATTGTCTGTCTACTTCCCAAGAGAATATTTCAGAGATTAGTGTATAATTATAATCAACAGTTATTTTATTATGCCTACAAGACCTCCCTGAACTAAATGACTTTTACTTTTTAGTCACAAGCCTTTCTATAGCACTAGTAATTTCTTTAAGTGGTCGATCATACAAATTCAAATAATTAATAGCAATTTTTATTAATGCTGGGTTCAGCTGCTTTATCAATTGATGAACATATGTAATACATTTTTTCATGCGCAGTTACTCTGTTATTTTTTTATCTGAAGTGAGCAGAAGTGTGTCTCTGATAGAGATTTTGACCAGTACTGTAGCTGTATTTAAAGAAAAAGAAAAAAAAGCATTAATACCTTTTGTTACTTCTATGATCACTGTATCTTCCTTTTCATTATTTTCCTTGTAATTTGAAGGCTGCCATGCAACTCACTACTACGTAATGGTGAAGTGGAAGGAATATTTTCAAAGGAGTTTTCAAAGTCATTTATACTTACTGCAAATCAGAGTAGTTAAAAGAAGTACTAACAAGGGAGGACTCCACTCACAGCCTGAATTTCCTTTTACAATAGCTGACGTTTTTCTACTTTAAACCTCTGATAGACTATAATAAAGAATACTAAAACAAAATGAAGAAGTGATACGTCAAATGTCACCAGGAAAGATTTAATTTATAATGGTAATCACAAGTGTACGTTCTATCCTCTTGTACATACCTGCTTTTCATTGTGGAAAACGTTATTTACAGTTTCCACTGATAGTGATTACACTTTATAAACCAGACAAGAAGGTAGTAATTCCTAAGAGGAAACACGTAACAACTTTTTTTTTTTTTTTTTTTATTTCCACTTGGGGGAAGACTCTAAGAGCCAGTGTTCTGAATATTAGGCAAAATACAGCAGATGGTCGTAGGAAAAATGAGGCCAGAATAGTAGGCAATGGGTTTGGAATACCAGGAGCTGAAGCACTGAGAAGTTTTTTGGGACTGCACAAAAGAGAGCACTGTGGATCTGAGGCAGAATAACAATGTGGCTAGACAGATGTTTACAGAAAAAGCTCTTCCGCAAGTTCAATAGTAAGCATGAAAGCAAGCACATGGCTGAGCAGCCCTCGCCGATCGGAGGCAGAAGTTGACATCCTAGTAGCTGATGAAAGATTATAAACAGAAGGGATAAGTAGTCCAGGATCATAAAAATGATAAATTTTACATCTGATGAGGAAGAGCCAAAAAAAGGACAGAGAGAGGAATGATGCGGTCAGAACCAGGGGCTGGGAGGATGAGCTGTGCAGCAGTCTTCTGCATAAGCCACGACTCTGTCATGGTTAAACAAAAGGATGGTGCAGCTGCAGGAAGGGAAGTGAGATGCCACTCCTGAAGGTGTTATTTGCAACAGAAGGGGCTGTTAAGTAGAAGGTGAATGGAAAAACAAGAAGTTCTCTGAGCATTTCTAGAGCTGAATTACATCAGAGCCAGTGAAGATGGGTAAAGCTGTACCCCAGTGCCTCACAGGGACCCAGGAGCAGACCCAGCTTTTCCACATTGCAGGCCCTGTCTTTGCAGTAACTCTGAAGGCGATGCTAACTTCCTAGCAGCACAGCACTTGCTGCCTTTTTTTCTTTTCTTTACGTACATATGTACAGGTATACTGTACAATTGCAGACCTCTCAGGAGAGGACAGTTTCTTTAATTTGGTGTATCTAAGCTTAACTTACTTAAGTACCGCCATATCCCAAACCCAAACATTAATGAAGTTGTGTGAGCATAGATGTTAAAAAAAAAAAAAAAAATCAGATTTTTTTGGAAAAGGTAGTTAGAAGTCATCACTAGAAAAAGTCAATGAGCTAAGTAAAAGCAGTGTGTTACATACAGTACCTTCCCTATACAAGCACAATACGGCTGGTGAGATTTGCTTGTATGGTGAACATTCCTGCCAAGCTTCTGCGATTATCTCTAATTAAGAAACATCTCTTTTTAAATTAAAATATTCCCATGGTCACATTATTCACCTTCTTTAGTTTGCTCTGTACACAAAAAAGCTGTTGGACTGGAAACATCCATCATTTACTTAAACAAAAAACCCACAAGATGTGTGTTAAAATGAGATAACACATGCCCCACTGGCCTCAAATGATCCAATAAAAGGACTATCTTACAATACCACACTCTAGGAAATGTCTTATTGTGATAATGAAATGGCACCAAAGTTCGTTTTGTTATAGAAAAGCTCTGTTCATCCACATACTATGAGTATTTTTATGCGATTTCAAGCAAAAACATCCAACCTTCCTGTTATTCTGAGGCACAGCAGAGAAACACCCACTGAATTATTTAATATATTAACTTTGCAATTTAATAATGTGATAGTTATAAAGTGTATTTTTTATTTATATGTTGATCAACATCACAGCATTGTAGTGGCCTAGAAAGAGGTTCATTACTCTTTCCAGTAAGTTTCCAGTAAAATTCTGGACAGAAGACTGCCACTCCTTCTGTATTAATAATACTGGTAATACTGCGGAAGGGAGAAGGTAAATCAGTATTTATTTATAGGTCCATATTTCCCCCCCCCCCCAGATCTTATCTTTCTACTGTTATTACTGAATTCTTTCTACTGAACAATTACCAACACTAGTGATACTAAATTTTCTTATCGTGTGTAGCGCTTTGTAATTAATACTTACAGACAACCAAAATATATTTGCTGTCTGGACATTCCTAACTCAGAAACTTGGAAAGCAATGAATCGCTGCAAGACAGGAAGAAGTGATGACATTTATGATCCTGCATATTTCCAGCCATACATCAGAGTACATATCAAGGGCACTTGCCTGTACAGCAATGTTGGAAGCAGCCGTTAAAGACTTGAGTCCTTCTTCCATTTCTCCTAGCAGAAGGAGACTATTTAAAAGCAGCAGCAGCAGCAAAAGGCCTACCGCATTATTCTCTCCTTTTCCTTTTTTCTCTGGCAGGTAGCTAAAACTGAGACTAATGTTCTAATCCAATTCTGTCACCACTGCCATAGATTACTTCTTAAATCTTTGTTTCAGCTTCACAACGAAGTGGGAAAAAATAATTTTTCAGTTTTGTACAATGTTTTTTTCCCCAATGAAATCCTAGAAACGAAAGTGCTTAAATTGCCTATGCTTCTGCCTAGGGAGTAAAATTTTTTTAAAGTGCTTTGGAGACTCAGCAAAGGCCATCTTCAGCTTCTGCCCTTTAAAAAGGAAAAAGGCTGAGAAGAAAACCAGAAAAATAGGTCAGAAGAGAAAAAAAATATTTCTGAACCCATTTCAAGTGTTATATTTGAAACTGAAGTATGGAACAGTGAACGATGGCCAGGAATTTTCTTTATCAAGTTGGTTTTTTTTTTTCCCCTCACTGTCTTCATATCTGACATAGATAGTCATTATAGATAACGTTAGTTCTTTATTTTAACTGTGAATATTAAGATAATGGAAGAAATTGGCTAGTCAGTTGTGAAATATTATAGCAATAAAAGTCTTTGGTGGAAGATGAATCTTCTTCAAAATAGTACGAGGGTGTCAATAAATGAAGAGTAATGTGACGATCACTTATATTTATTGAGACTGCAGCATTTATCAAAGTCATCAACATTTAATTAGAGTTAATATACTTGCTAGCTTTTTATTTCTACTGTACAAGTTTGTTCATATATTTAGGGATAAAGTGCTAGACTTCCTAGTTTTAATTTTAACTCTTTTTGCCTTTTATCCTCCATCTTTAAATAAATCTGTATTTGGATTACATCTGTAGCATTCCTTTGGTGGGACACTTTGTAAATGCATTAGCACTTCCCGTAGTGGACCTGCATGTTAAGAAAACCTCTTTTATGTCTTTTAAGTTATACAAGTAAAAAAACTAGGAATTTTGGAATTTGGAGTCAGTAAAAATAATTTATCTACGTACATTTATGGACCATTGCATTATGTTTATGAAAGAATTATATGATTACCATATTAGCTTGAGATGCGATTCCATTCATGGAGTCTTTCATCCAGGCATGAATCTTGAGGGTGGTTTGAACTGGGGAATAAATCTCAGTATCTTGGCTATCCCAAGCACTGCACTCACTGCAGAAAGGAGAGGAGAGTGGAGACGTCAGGATCTGAAACCATCTCGCAGACCAGGACCCCTTCTCCTTCAGGGGATGAAGGAGCTACTAGAAAACCAGGAATTGACACACTTTGAATATGTTGGCATTTATCTTTTAACATCATACTCAGCTGATACTGTAGGTTACACCTATATCCCATGGGCAGCAGATACCTGCTCACCCGCTTTTACTTGAGGCTCTCGGGAGCTAGTCACCCAAGAGCAGCTGTAGCAGCCCCTAGCCATCTTTCCTTACTCCCTGCAGCTGATGTTATGTTGTGTGACAAGAACACATCCAAACTTATGGGGGGCAAGGGACAGAGGCAACCACGCCCACCCAGAAAATTTCAGTTGGGTACTCAGTGATTGTTTTGGCTGCGGCAGCTCCCCTCTTGCTTAGAGGTCCTCTGGCTCCTGCGTGAACTGGACTGTAGAGGAGGAAGGCTCTCACCTGGGTAGAGGTGATACAGTTGCACATGCATAGTAAAGCCAGGGCTGTCGGGAGGAATAAGACTTTGGAGTGGCACAGCGGAGCTGCCCTCTGCATGCACCGCAAGCCAAGGGCTTTCTGGAGCGGCCCGGCAGGAGGTCCAGCTGTGCCAAGCCTAGCATGGCAAGTCCATGTGGCCCACAGCTGGCAGGGCACAGTTGCCAGCGTACACCAAATATACAAGCAAATTATTTGTGAAAAGAGATTACAGAAAGATGACTCAGTGATTGTATTTTACTGGAATCCGCAGACCTATTGGGACACTTACATTATTGATTTTTTCCATTGATAGATTCCTTTTCAGAATGTAAAGAGAGCAATCAGGCATTAATGTATGCATGCAGTTTTCATGAGGCTCCCTAACCAGCTGCTCATGAAATAGTAATGTCATTTTTGAATAAGGGAAACTGTGAATCTGGTGGTCATTTTAACTGCTGTCAAATTGCTTGACAAAAGGTACCTGCATGACACAATGTAAGGTGACTTTTTACTGCAGTTCATATTTCAAGCCTGAATTTGTAGTAGTTGGAGCATGATTCCTAAAAAATCCTCAGATGCACTGTAAGCTGTAAATTCCTACTACACTGTAAACAGGATGTGTTGTTTACAGCTGTTTAGATCCACTAAATATTTGCGGATTTGCTTCCTCAGCTGCAGCAGGAACTTACTGGTCATAACTCCCTGCCTTGTTCAATAACTTCCAGTAATTATCATGAAGAAAATGCAATAAATTTATGTAATAGACTGCCCCTTTGCTATAATATACAATGAGAAGCAATCAATGCTCCTTACAATAAGGAGAAGAAATACAACTGTGTTTTATTTTATAGCTTTGGTAATGCAGCTTTGGAAACCACCAGAGGGAGTAGAGCAAAACTCCAGTGGTCAAATTCCAGCCCTGTAAAACACAGCCCAGGGCTGACGCTTTATAAAGTAGCAACAGGGCACCGGGTTGTGTAATTCTTCGTAGACCATTTTATTTGTTCACCCATCCAGCAAATACAACGTCCCCATGAATTGATACTCTTATTTCATATGCTTAGAAACAGGGAAGCTATGTGAATCTCATAAATAAGCCTCAAACTTAACCTTTGGCAAAATAATTACAAAAAAGATGACGTAGGAAGATGATGGCAAAATACCTACTTTTGCAGTTACCGGCAATGATCCTGGAAAACAAGACAGCTATATTTAATCATGGTTTTAATATGTAGTGTTACTGTAACTTAAATCAAAGGGCATTTCTGAGACCATCCTAGTTATGCTTAAAGTATAATTACACGCTACATATCTTGGAAAGTAAATGAAAGCCTTTTCCTGGTGATTTGTTATACATTTCTTTTTTTGCCTCTGGCTAAGTGAAGGCCAGGCCTCTGAAGAGTTTCAAGTATAATGCACAGTGAATATAAAACAGTCCATTAATTGGGATAATAGGTCCTGGCATGTAATTGCATTGCTAAGGTACTATGGATAGCTGTTGAGTGAAATGGTATTTATTCAAGGTTGTTAGTCACCCGTGGATAGCTTTATTTGTCCACTGGTGCTTAAATAAATGCATCATCCATCAGTAAGAATACTTATGAAAAAATTTATAGCAAAAATCATTATCATGTCTCAAATTATAAAAGGAAACAGTATATAAAAATTGCTGAACAGTGGTACAATAAAGCCATGCCGTGCTATGGTTTGCTTGTTTTTTGCCAGTGGACAGTAAAACATGGTTGAAAAACCAAGGCTAAATGGTAAGTTTACATGCTTACAATATTTACCCTAGCCACTGAATATCCTAGCTATCTTTTAAAAAGTATTTTTTTCCTAATAATTCATTCTGAAAATGTTGCAGAAATTAACATTTTCTAAATAGGAGAAATACATTCAATAAAGCATGCAGCACCAACTTAAAAAAATTAACAGTGTGTTTAACCGGCATATATGAGTAAGGCAGCATGTTTTGTTCATGTCATCGTTTTGTTGTTATTTTGCAATGATCACTAATCCCTGAGAAAATATTAAAAAACAAGTCATACATGCAGAATAGTAAGACACAAGTATTCCTTGATTATGGACAATCTTAAATAAAGCCTAAATAAGACCTACAAAGAATTCCCATTGATACTGCCAACAGCTCAGCTCAAAACACTTTTGTATCTCATGTAGATAAAGAAGTTATTATTAAGGATCTGATTTTCGGATAGAGTGCAGCCACATCCTCTTTTATCTTCAGCTACATACGCAAACACTCATTATTTTGACAATCCTACCCTCAAGATCTTATCATACGTTCCTTCTGAATAGAACTGAATAATATCTAATATACAAGGATATAGGTTTGCAAACAAGATTTAAAAGGAAATACATACATTAATTGAAATAATGGTGCCTACAGCTGCAGCAAATACCTTGTTATTCATATTTATCATTTCTAAGAAATTGTCAGCATAGTTTGACTGGGATGATGATGCTTTGTCTGTTGGGTCCAGAAGCATAACCCTTTTGAAAGGGCCACTACCAGCTTTTTAGATAGATACAAAGAGAAAAAAACCTCTTTTGAGTTTGAAAGGGTAGCATAAGCCTTCTTTGCCATTCCCAGCAATAAATCACAGGTCAGCTTTGGTCATGTTTGATCTCCACACCTCCCACTGACTGCAGGGCCACCGGCAGCCTCCCCACCTGCATGGGAGGCTGGACCAGTACCTCAGTCAAAGCCATCCCGTTTGTCAAGTGGCTGAACCTGCCAGATTCATCCATCTCATGGGGTATAAAGGCCAGCAAATGGAACAGTTTGATGAGAAAGAAGCCTATTTTCAAAACAGGTTACAATTTTAACAGTGCAAAAACAGTCACAGAACAGTCATTTCTGCCTTCCTAATAGCCACATCAAAATTCACAGGAGGTAGGGAAAATTCGCCTAACTCACTGAAGGGGTTGTTAGTTACATCTAAATATAAAGCTGATCAATGAAGCCTGATTCTGCAAACACGTATGCATGCTATTAACTTTAGGTGTACAAGGTGTTGCAGCGATCTTAGTGAGGTAACTCGTGCGTTAAATTAACCACATATATATTACGGGGATTAGAACATAGCAGCAGTGTCTTTTCCTTGAGATTCACTTTTGAGGACTTCTGGAAGGTGTCAAGTTTTGAAATATCAAATAACATAATATGACTGAACAGTAAGTAGAAAAAAAAAACTCCAGTCCTCTCTCAAAGACCCTCTGTCCTCAAAGCAGGATTTACAGCTTTTCCTTTGCGCTCTACGCTCCAAACAGGGGCTCTCAACCTCTCTGTGTATTAGCTTATTTCCACCTCTCTAGACCATATATTCACAGGTTTATCAGCTTCACTGAATGTGTTTCTTTGTTCTGTTTTATTCCCTGATATTTCTATGTTTACAAATGATATGACCAAAATCGGGAAGTTTGGCCTAGTGGTTATTCTGTATGAACTGGTTTATAAAATAAGTTCAATTTCATATTAAAGTCCACTTGGACACATTAGCCTTTATTGCTGCTACACAACAAAGCAAGCATTTAATGTAGAATCTGTCAATAAGCATGCATTGACCATTTCTTCCTGACTATTACCTAATTCAGTATCTATTTCAACTACACTTAACTTGTGTAGTACTCCAACCCAGGAGCATTACTTAACACTTAACATCTATTGTATTTAATTTTCCACCCCCTGGTCTGTTCATTCAATTTATCAAAAGTTATATTGTACAGCAACTACGACCATCTGCCATTTAAACAATCTGTTTACTTTGGTACCACCTGAAATATTTATTGCCTTACATGTTTTAAACTAAATCAATAATTAAAATATTGAAGAGAATGATCCCAACAAAGAAAGCAAAAGGATTCTACTCTTCAACAGTTCCCCAAAATGCACGTTCCATGCCCTGGTATTCTGGTTACTTATCAGTATTAAAAATCTTAAGCATCCATTCCATATTCCGACAGGTTATACAAAAATCTGTTGTATGAAACTTTGATAGAAAGAAAAAGCTTTATTGAAATGGAGAAATACTAAATCCTGCATTTTCTCTTCTTTCATTCACTTGTAAAGAAGTAATCTTATTTGCTTAACATGATTCACCTTTCAGAAATCCTTGCTTACTCATGCCCTTTAAGTTATAATTTTCTGAGTGTATCCTTTCAGCAACTGTGAATTAGTATTCTCTGCTAACATACTGAAAATACTACACTTAACAAGACTCATTTTCAACCTTTCATGTATGCTCTCATTTTAAGAACGGTAACTAAATTCACAGTTTTCAGTCTCCTGGTGAGTTTTGTATCAAATATGCATTAAAAAATAACAACAGCATCAACAATTTATTTTCACTGTCACATATGAAGCATATGCATAGTCTGTTTCTAAACTTAGGCACCTAATTTTTGTCTTAACATTTGCTTACTAGCACTTCTTCTAATATTTAACTTGATACTTTTCTACATTAGCAATGTTTTGCAAAACATTTAAAAAAAAACACCCTAAAAAAAATCCCAGCAACTCCCACTGTGACCTGAGAGAACATTTATTAACACAACTATCATTATTAAAGTTTGTGACATTAAAGTTTGTGTGACACATTCCTCTGGCTTACATAGGCTGTAGCAGCCTAGATGGAGCCCTGACCTGGCCTTCTGTCTGGAGATGAGAGGAAGAACCAAGAACACCTGTAGCAATTTTTTCCAGGCTACCAGGGTGCTCTTCCAGCATCCAAAAAATCCTGCTGAAGGACTTCTGACACTTCCATTTTGCATTCATTCATGCCAGTTTTTAAGCACTTACCCGAGTGTCAGCAGTATCCTCCTCTCCTTCCTTGTGTTTAACCCTTGGTTTTATTTATAAAGATGAATTGTCTGCTTCTGTCTCCATTTTACTAGGCTAAACAAGTAGGTCCTACTATATAACGCACTTTAATTTCTTCTCATATGATAGATTCACTGTTCGCTTAATCATCGTAATTGCACTTCTTTCCATCTCTTCTCATTTAAATTCATTTTTCTTGAACAAGAATGACCAGATTGTACCTACTATTCTAAATAAGATTAATGCGTTCAGTGGTCCTCATTCTTCACTATTTCTTTTGGAAATTGCATGATCTTAATGGACTGCATTTGCCCGCTTCCCCCCACTCCTTTTTTTTTTTTTTTTTAAACACATCACACAGCTACAGAAGAACTGAATTACCAGAGTAATTCAGTACTGTTTACAAATGAAAATCTCCCAACATTTTATATATCAAGTTCTACTCATAAAATTCGTTACTTATGGATTTTGAACTTAATATGAGATGTCCTTTGATATAATCCCACGTCAGTGTTACACTATGCATCAACTTACACCTGAATTTTGAATCTTCAGTGATACATGCTTTACAATGTTTGGCAAAACTTAGCTCCTTTCAGAATTTATTTTACTTTTAAAACCATGAAGTTTGAAATCCACCATGAAAGTAAGGGAAAATATGGCCTTTATACCAGAATTTGGGATCATTTTCTCCCCCCTGCCCCCACTAATTTCCATTAATTTTCTCCACATTTGCCCTAATATCCTGCAGCAATACTGTCAGAAAACTAAAGACAAAGCAATAAGGCGCTGTTACTGCTACATGCACTCAGCGAATTTTCATCGTCAGAGACCAAGTCAATGGTAGTTAAATATTCTACTTTTTTCTCTCCTTTATTACTATTTTTTCAAAATAATTAGTAACACAACCAGTATAATCAACTTTGTAGTGAGAAGAACAAATGAAGGCTGTCATCAGAAAACCATGGATATTTAATACATGATCTATGCATAGGAGAAAGGAAAACTACAAGTTAAAAGCTTCTTTAATTAATCCTTCATTCAATGAGCAACTTATTTACTAGAAATTTTGGGCAAAAATATTTATTGAAAACCCAAGCCCAGATGCAAGGCCTTTAAATGGTGAAATTCTAAAAGAAAAATATACATACATTCATTATGAGAGCCAGCTATATTTTAGCAGTGAAGTAAAACACTTGTCCTAGGTGCTGCTGAATAAATTAGGTTTTTAAAGGAATCTTCAGAAGTGAATCCACATCATAAAAATGAATCATTCTCTCTGTACAATATTCTACCCATATCTTAAGATCTCAGCACTTTTAATTATTTGTCATTTATGTTTATACTAAGAAAACATCAGAAGATCACAAATGCATTTCAGGTCCTGTTGTATGAAACTAGTCCATTATGGTCCGCTCCCTCTGAAGAATTTCCTATTTAGCCTAAGATACAGCAAGAAAATAATGAAAATGGTAGGGCTGTAAAAGAACACAAGTGTACTGTTGTAACCATTAAGTTACTCAACTTGGCTCTTTCTGGAATGGAATAACATAAAGCAATTACTATTATTTCTTCTCTCTAGTCTTACTGCAATAAAGAACATACTGAGTACACATTACTAAAACCTGCTAGATTGTTTCACATTGTGAGAAAGCTTGATCACAAAATAATTAAGAGTGTCTAATCAAAAAATATCACGCAGAAATCACACGTAGCTTCTACCCTAGCAAAGCCTGGTTCGCAGTTCTAGGACTGCAGGGTCTCCTGGCTGTTCTGTGATTTACATAGACATAAAACACATAAAACTGTTCCAACTACTTTTCCAAACACACATCTGAACAACTGACATCAGTAATCACAAAAGCAGAAAAGGCTAAAGTAAAAGCCAGTGATATCTTCAATCGGGAAGAGAATTTTCATTCATTTGCATATAAAATTTTCATATTTAATGTTCTACAACAGAGTTCACCTTTTGATAGTGTAAAATCACTGCATTTTTTTTTGAAACCTGACAAGGAAATAATTCAAAGGAAACCTTTTTCTATAGCATTTCATTAAGAAATACAGTTCTAGAATTCAAGTATACAGCATTGCGCTCCATCCCCCACTATTCATGTTTGCTTATTTTGGCAGAGTTTTCCATATCCTCACAGGAAAAACAAGTAGCCCAGAATTTCTGGGTTCCCTATGAGACATTAAAATTCAGCTAAAGACTGCAATAAAAACTAATCTTACACCTTAGACTAACATCCTAAAGATATTGCCTTTCTTACCTCTATCCTGCTCCAACTTCCATATTACTGTTAAGTATAAAGAGAATAATTCAACTTAGAATTCCCTAGCATCAAGTTTAAGTCCAGCTATTAGCAAAGGAAAGCACTTGCATAACACACTTATCAAGATTAAAAAGTACCTGTTTCTGAATATAGAAACCACAACTTTATGAGGCTTCTCAAGCTAAAATTTGTTTCACTCACAGGGAATCAGGACCAGCTTCTTCTTCATCTGCTATTAGTTGGGGGCAGCAAGATAGTTCTGGTAGGCAAAACATGGAGTTTCTTCTCCTAGAACACATATAGGTGAATGTAAAGGAACCTCAATTGATTTTGCTCAGGCACTTCTCGTCACTTAATGATGATTTGCAGTCATTCAGCACAGCTGATCTCTTCGGGAAGTCAGCAGTGTCTCTTCCACAGAACACTGCTCCAAATACAAAATAATATTTGTGAGCTTAGGATTTACTTGTATCATGTAGCAACATTTTTTTCTGTGAGAGTTTGTTGGATGCATAAGCAATAATGGGCTTACACTGTTTGGGTAGATGTGAAATACTAAGAGGCAGGATCTCTCGTTTCAAACAAAATTTCCTCTCTTTGACAGGACAGCAAAATACTTTCACTAGTGTATGGAACCATTTTAGTTTAATAAATCCATCACGCATCAATAGAATTAGCACACACGCATCATCCTGTATAAAAATCACTATCAAGTGACACATTACAGACTTCTAAACACGTTTTTTGGGCTTAACATCAGTGCAGCTGAATGCCAGTTTACAGTTTTAGATGCATGCATATGTGCATGAGGTACAAACCCAGAACTCTGCACACAACACCCCCCCGCCCACTGTATTGTAACATACACGCAGTGGATATAAAACTGCCTTTGGGGATTAATGTTATCTCTGACTTTTTCTTGGCTGATGAGTAGAATATGACAGGGCAGAACTAAAGTGCCTCTGGCCAAGCGTATGCCCACTGGTAGCCGACAGCTCCTAGAGGAGCGTTTCAGCCATCAAGTAAAATCTACACCCCACCCACCCGACCCCAAGGTTGTCCAAAACCCCAAGGAATAAAAACTTGCCTTATATTTCCTTCTATATTCCCTCTATATACAATAACATGACAACATAGAGAGACTTGATCTAACATGATAACATGACCTAAGCAGAAATCTCATAGAATCATAGAATACTGGGTTGGAAGGGACCTCAAGGATCATCTGGTCCAACCTTTCTCGGCAAAAGCACGGTCTAGACAAGATGGCTCAGCACCCTGTCTAGCTGAATCTTAAAAGTGTCCAATGATGGGGAAAAGGCAGGAAACGAACTGAAATGAAAACTCATGTACCAGATGGAGATAACCTGTCCCTTAGAATTATTATTTGACTTTGTAAGATTTCTTTTATTATTACTGATTTCTAGTCTTTGATGGTGCAAGGATACCTGTTTTTTCAGGATATGTAATTATAATAGCATCAAAAAAATAGTAGAGTGTACTATATTCCCCTGTCCTGCCTTGAGCATAATGAGAAAGGCTATTTTAAACAGTACAGAAGCCTGTAAAGAAACTAGTGGTAAACCTATTTTTAGTAGCAATATTAGCAGTCACTGGAATGCATAATCTCTTTTCCTCTGGTTTTAACAGTTAACTAAAATTCACAAGCATTCTAAAAATCAAAACCACAGTTTATTCAATTAAGCTCTACACATAAAAAATATCCATCAGCTGTCGACAGCATGAATTTAGATTGGAAGCAGAAAAAATGCAGTATTTCAGATGCTGGCAGGCAGCTCTTTGTACACATGAGGGTAAGCAGCACACTAAAAAGTGTTTCAATTTTAGCTACTAGATTTGAGTGAAGCCCAAGTAGCTGAGGGAATCCGTTACACATGAATAGGCCCATCGCAGTTCGGGAGAAGTCAGTGACACATGTACTCCAGAGTCACTAGGAGAGTAACTTTTATGAGGACAGATAACAGGAAGGTTGGTTTCTGTATAGGAAACTGAAATAACATATTGCCCTGTCCTTTGATACAAGGAGACAGAAGCACATGACAGGTTTTTGGTTTAAAAGAAAAAAAAAAAAACGCTTTTGTTTTGTTTCTATGAATTTTTGCTTCCTATTAAAAAAAGGACATGAGAGCATAGAAAGTAGGAGGCTTAAAGTAAAACTCTGGAATGCAAACTAGGAACTCTCACAAATTCAAAGTATATGGGTGTGTTTTTATAAGATCTCATGATTAAGTCTATGAACCACACATGCGATGTCTTTCCATCAAGTTAATGTCTCCCTATCCCCAGGCTCTGATACTTTGCATGGCAATCTGAAACAGTGCTTGACAAATTCTCTTTGCTTGACAGGTGTAATAGCAGAGCTGAGCAAACTTGAAATACGCACTAGTAAGATCTAGTATCAGACAACTATTAGAAAATTATATATTTCTGCTGTTACATATCATGAACGATCACTAAAACTGAATGCAGGTTTTGTTATGTTTTGTTCGTTTAAAGACAGAGAAATGGAAACACAAACCTGAAATAAAAGCACATTGTGTATTTTTCAGCTGTCATAGCAAGCAGTCTGGCCAGCTTTCTTAAGTGTTTGTTAGTTAGCTACTGGTTAGCTAATAAAGTCACCCACTGATTAAATTTGGATTTAAATAAATTTGTTAAATATGATTTAGATGATTAAGGAGCTGCCTGGATGACACAAATGGATTTTGATTAGGACAGTACTAGTAGCTGGCCACATTTTAGTAGTATAAGGAGTATAAAGTATAGGCTATGTTTGAAGAGAGAACTGTTCCTCTTGCTTTTTTCTTTCCAATTGGCTGGAAAAGAAATCAGAGGGGAGGTCTGTGGCATATCACACACTTTTAACGCAATATTTGAGGATTTATTTTCACAGAAAGCTGGTGATAGAGTAGAAGTGTAAGTAAATTTGTATTTCAAAATTTAGTTTTTTAGTTTGTGGGTAATTAAACAAGATTATTTAAAATTTTTTTTTTTTTTTAGTGAAAGGAAAGGTAATTTATTTCTTTGTGGCTAGCCCTTTCCTGTGCTGTTATAGTGGGGGGAAGTGTATCTACTTCCCTAAAACACTTGGTATGTTTATACCAACATCGGTGACAATTCACGAGCAACTTTGTTCTTTCCTTCCTTGTCTGCAGAAACTTCTTGAAAAGTCTGACTAGCAATCTTAGCCCAGTAGTATAAGTGGAGTATTGTTCCTTGCCATGATATATTTAATGTTCTTTTAATAGTAGAATTAGAATATACACTTAAACAAGTTGATTGTAAAAATGATGTCAGTTTTATTACAGAATGTCTTTCACATGATTATGAAAGGGTTGATTATTTCTGTTTTTTATCTAACGACCCATCTTGTCCCTTTTATGTGAGAATATAAATATATTTAATGTATTTAATCTCATAGTAGTCCTCAAGGTAACAAAGAATTAACTCTCATAGATGGTAAGCCAAAGTACAGAAGGGATAACACCAGTTTGGTCCAGGTTCCCACAGAAAACCAATGGCATGGTAGGGGCCTGAACTCAGTCTCGCAAAGTCCTAGCCTAATGCACTGACCACATTTTTGCCTTTTGGACACCAGAATAACAAAAAGGCATTAGAAAGAAAGCAACATAAAATGTTTTATAAAGTTCTTTCTGGAAAACTACATTGTATTTTGAAGGAGGATGCGTTTTACTAGTTTTCTTACAAACGTGACACTTTTAAATTTTCTTCAGTTGTGGATATTATTTTTAAAAATGTATTATTATCAGTTGAAGAGCATGTCACTTTTGGTCACGTTGACTTCACCACAGAAAAATCACTAGAAAGGTCTAAGAAAGCTTCAAGATGATCTTTAATTTTCCTGGCTAAAAGGACTTTAGCCCCTCTGACAACACAGCCTACTGAAGCACATGAAGAACCATCTTCCCTCCCTGCCCCTGCCTCGCAAGCACATAATCTTGGTGCATCAGCCTCTCAGCACCATGGATTCATGGGTCTGAGAAGAAGAGAACTGCCAAAGCAACGTTATCTCTTACTTTTTGAGCATCTCTTAGGAAAGCATGACCAGTTCCACAGCATGTTGCAGTTGGGAGCAACGGTGCTGAGGTGATGTACGGCCAGCCGCTCAATGCAACAGGAGCTGGGCAGCGTAAGGCAGCAGAAGTTGCCCGTGCCAGTGAAGATGGAAGCTTCCGAGCCCTGTATTTCCTTTTTGTATCTAGCAAATCTCTTCTGAGCATGTGCAGAAACTTTTCAAAGGCTTAGTATTTCACCAAGTACGGATGGATTTTCATAAAAATGGCAAAACACATATTTCTGACACAAAGATTTCCCTCCTCCTGCCAAGTTTCAAGTCTCTGCTTTGTAAAGTGTAATTCAAAGTGGAGTCAGACCTTCCATTTTCAGAATCTCTTTGAATGTGCCTTGACAGTTTCCTACTCTTTAATGAAATAAAAATGAATCATCTGAGAACTCCTGACCTATACTGCAGGTTTGTTTTGGTTATTAGCTGTTTTTAAGATAACTGGTTTTTGTTTTCTTCATGCACCAGTCTGTCAAAATTAAGACACCATTTTTCTAGTTGTATTATTGCAAATATTTCTTAGAGAACATTTTAGAAACAGGAAAAAAAGAAACCTTCCTACAGCTTTTGTGACAGACTGCTTTCACAATACATTTTTGAGCAAATGAAAAGTAAAATCTTTAAGAAAAAAACCTTCATTTACAAAAAGGCATATTTATGAAAGCACGGACCCTCTAAGAAGATTAAATCAAGTGTACATTCATTATGGATAAAGAGAATCTGCCCACACGTACATTGAGAAATTAATTCAGAAGGCAAGAGAAATGGACAGGATGCAAAGTCTCTTTGCCTTCAAAATCACGCATTTGGCATAAATGGGATTGCAATGGAAAGGGGATGTAAGGGAAAAAACATTCAAGAAACTTTAACAAGTAGAAGTATACAAATAGATGTAAGATAATTCAATAGATACAGGTACTGAAACATTTACTGAGAAGTTCATTCAAGGGACAAAATTTTTTATTTGGGATAGAAAATAGCAAAATAATTTGCTGTGGTTTTATATTGTATCAGTATTAACTCACATGACTTAAAAACACTACTAAAAGGGAACAATTAATTGAATAAAACAATGCTGTTTATTTCCACTTCACATAATAGCAGCATGCTCTCTTTGGGTGTAGGAAAAATATTGATATTGAAGAGTCCAACTTTCTTCTAGGTTTGGGAATATGATCAAACAATAAACAAGTATTCTTCTAGCACTCTATGCTTTTCAAACCATTGAACAACATTAATATTTAACGTATGAAATGGAAAAATATTGTTAGGGATCCAAGACAGGTAAAGGTTATGCTATTTGCCAAAGTTCACATAGTAATTTGAAAGCAAATCTAAGCTGCAAATTTGTATATTCTTCTGTTCTTGGTTTGCTGGGGTTTTTTGGTGTGTGTGTTTTGGTTTTTTATTATTATTATTATTATTTGTATATTTTAAATTAAGTTTTATATTTTAGTTCTTGGGGTGGGTCCACTAATTTTCCCTTGGCCTTTAATGTAAATCTACTATAGAGGTATTTGTAAAAAAATTTTCTACTAAACATCAGCCTGAGACTGTTGAATCTTACTCCTTCTGTCATGTATCATCCTTCAACATAAACCTCAACCTCCCTGCTCTTCTCCTTTCTTTTCTTCCCTCCTCCTCTCTTCCATTTCAAAAACAGGAATGATAACTGAAAATACTTTATATTCTTTTCCCCCTTCTTTTCATACCAACGTATTTACACTGTCAATATCCTTCTATGCTGTATCTTCTTCCATAATAGTTATAATTTCATTCTTTTATCCCGCTACAGTTAAGTACTTTTGAGGCTAATCTAGCTTCTATTAAAGTTAATGGATGCCTTGCCATTAACTTCGATGGAAGAAAGATTAGCCTCTAACCTCTCTACCCTGTTTAGTTCTTTCAGGAGAGAATTCAACTCTTAACTCTTTATTCTTTATTTATATAGCTGTGACATACATATGGTACATTCCCTCCATTTCATTTCCAAGTGCTCTCCTAGTTTCTTTTGCCATATTATAAATCTTTTTTTTTTTTTTTTTAATATTTCAAAAGGCATATGTGAAAACACGTAAACATGTTCGTGCCACAGTTATTCATTTCTCTGTGGTCACATACAGACATAGAGAAACTTTGCTGCTAATGCAAGACAGCTCTATTAACTTCTAGGGAATTGCACAGGTACAACCAAGGGCAAAATTTCAGGCTTTAACAGAGCTGGAAGCCACAGAAGAGTAGTTTCTGGCAAATACAGCATAGTAACAGATAACATTACAGTACAGCTTCCCTATCTCTTATTGTATGTATCCATAGCAATTAATATCACAGCTGTCAGATAAAACTGGCCTGGATAAATCATTTTCCCCAATCCATAATCACAGTAGCATGCTCATGCTGCTTCACTCTGTCAGTATATCTTACATACAGAAACTTCTTTTACCAGGTACTTTAGGGACAGTCTTAGGAATGTGGCAAAGGAATTGGGGCTAATCTTGCTGATGTGTAACACTGACTACAGTGGGCTGAATTCACTTAAGTCAGGTCACTTGAGTGTGTGTTTGGAAGATCTGGCACTAGTGGGGTAAAACAAAACTAAAAATATTAAAAGAAAATAATAGATAACAATAGAATCAGTTATGTGTGTAAATACGTCTTTGCAGCTGTAGGGTTTTTTATTTCCAGGTGTAGAGGAGAAATGGTGACCACTGAGCAGAACTGGACACGATTAAATAATATTAACAATATTTTAAGAATGCACCAAAGTAAGATGGGATGTTTAAGTGTAAGAGTTGCTTTCTTAATGCACTACTGGGATTTCAGAGAATTTACACAATCGTTGTTTACTATACTGAGCATGTCATGTGTGGTGCAATACCGACTCTAGCAGTAGCAGTAGGATTTCTAACTGAACACTCAAGTTTCTTATCGCTTTTGTCCTCATAAAGCATTTAAGTGTCCGTAGTCATTAAACAAATTAAAATTAATTTTTCTTCACTTTAAGAAAAAAATAACAATCAGGAATTTTTTTCCTATATAACTACAAGTATTCTATTTTGTTTATGTGAGCAGGAGTGAAGTTTAAGTATTTATAATTTGCTATTGCTTCTGTTCCCTTTTCTCTTTTATCTGTTGGCATGTCTACATCATAGAACCCATCACAAAGATGCATGAGTTAGCTTGGCCTAAACCTGTCCATGTTTCCAGACCAATGTGCAGGAGTGCAATACCATATAGACACTTTTTTGGGGTCTAAAAAGGCATAGCCACTTAGTTTAGGAGCCCTGCCACACTAATTCCCATTCCAGAGCTGCCTGAGGTGTTGACAGGTCAGGCATTTTTGCATGATGATGATATGTATGATGTGTTTGTGTCATTCATAACACAGGAAAATTCTGAAAGTTAAAATCTAAGCTCATATTCACGTCACTTTTCATCTGGACTCCCCTATTCTTGAATATAAAAGTCCATATAGAGTTTCACATTAAATAGTTAAAGCCGAGTGAGCTACTGCGTGAGCTGGCTGGTGAAGGAAATAAGGGTTGAGGAGGGAGGAAGGCAGGCCTGGCATTACTTCCTTGATGAGCCAGTACTTTTGCAAATACACAGCTGAAGAAACCAAGACACTAAAATTTGAGCATCATAACCAACCCCAAGTAATCTACTATGAAAAGTATCTATACTGTTTAAAGTGAGCTGCAGATGTCCCTCTGCATTTGGAAGTCTTTGCCTTCAGTCTTCAACTAGATATCATTTCCTGGAAAATTAGTAGCTGTAGATTCATCTATCTCTTTCTGTTGAACAGGTCTATTTATAATTACAAACTCATGGCCTTTTCTGGATGAAATATTCATGTAAACTCAACTGCCAAGCTGCACTTATGGCATAGTAAGCTGCAAAACATTACCATATTAAAAGCAATTCAGCAACATGCTTCATGCCAACTTAATAAAAATGTCATTTTAAATATTGTTTAGGAGCACTAGTCTGTTTTACAATGCTGGATCCCAAAATGTATTCAGGAGACAGTATATCTTGAGAAAATGAAATCAAAGTAAGTGGCAAAGGACTGAACACAGGTAAATAATTTTCAGGTACTGGCAAAGTGTTTTATTTAGTGAAAAGTGTGTATTTTTTCCAACGGTTTCCTAAGACCTACTACATATATTCTGCACTTTTGTATGTTAGGCAAACTTATAACTAGTCATTAGACCTGTGAAGTAAATAAAGATAACTGAAGATTATTTAGATGGCTCTTGAAATTAAACACTTCTAATAATATTTGCAAATGTATATGTATGTATCCTGACTTCAAAGATTTGTAAAGACTGTGGAAATCTTTTAGATCTGGTGATTACTCAAACTGAAAAGCACTGAGTATTTTTAATTAAAGAAGTAATATGTAAAATTAAAGAAGTATGTATTTGACAATAAGGATCATTTGGATGGTCCAAAGGGATTCAAAGATTTATATGGTCGCATATCAAGCTTCATTAATGAAATGTTCAGAAGTAGCATCTTATATTTATTCATGTTCTGAGCAGAAGTACTAATTGTTAATGGCAGTAACCTGAAATCAGAAATTCTGAAAATAAGGATCAAGCTGTCAGACTGGATAGTGGGGAAAAAAAGGCTCTAACTCAGAAATTACTTTTCAAGTAATAAAGGGTTATCCTGCTATGAAAAATAGAGCAAATTTGAACCAAATCAGAATGATTTTTCCTCCCATCAAAATAAAAAATAGTTTAAAAAAATCCAGATTAAATGAAATATTTCTGACTTAACAAAAGCAAAAGCAGTTCAAATGAATGTAAACCACAATTTACGACATGAAAATAAAAATGGTGGCCCTGGGACTTACTTTACGTAGTAGCTAGCGGATGTGGTCCTAGTCTCTGCTTTATTAAATATTTAAGTATTTTGTACAACATAGAACAGTACGAACAGTAGAGACTGAAAGCAACTTGATGTGAATCGCTCTGCGTATTCTCAAGGAATAGTCTATATTCAGATTCTCCTATGAGTTTGCTGCTTAAAACTTGAACACTCTTTGGCAGAAAAGGGAACTGAATCTGCCTTTCGCCTCCAGGCTAAGTAAACCCGTTCTCAATTGTTCTGCAAACTACCTGGGGTTCTGCAAAAACCTGCTGGTTTTGTCAATGCTCACCCTGTTCACACCACACAGCCCACCTAAACAATCTTTTCAACCACAGATGCTATGCTATATATTTTGCCTTTCTTTGTCATCCTCACTCAATGTGTGTCCCCAAGAACAAATTTTGCTTTCTTTTCATCACTGTAACACAAGTGACATCCTCAGAGCTTGCACAGATTTATGCAGATATTAACAAAACTGAACGTAATCTTTGCCTATCTTGATAAAATGTTCTCTCCTATAACAAGAAAAATCTACAGGATAGTTGAAGAAGGAGGAAAAGGAAAAAAAAATCCTCTTTCCTCAATTATCCCATAATTTTCCAATGGGTATGTGAATGAAGTGGTGTCTAGGGGGAAATAAAGCCCAGAAAGTAAAGGAAACAAAGAAAATACTGACCAGATCCTAGAAGCTTACTGTAGGAAGGTGTTCTGCTCATAGACTCCAGCAGTTCTGCGCTTATTTTTTAAATAAGTTTCTTTCAAAGCCAGTGAGAGCTCTACTCTGCTTATTTGTTAGCAGGGCAATTATTTGTCCACAGGGAAGCCTTTCCTGCTCAGGGTGGTGCGGATGGCATGCAATGTGTGCTGACATATATTTGCCAATATTCTAATATTATTTTTATAAATGCTTTGTTCCAACAGGTTTTATCTGTAGGAATTTTATTTTAAAATCTTTAAGTTATTCAGCTCTAGTGGATAATTTCTGGACAGGAAGAACTTCAGAGGTTGATAGAAACTCTTAATTTTTAATAGTTAGCACACCTAATTTACAACAAACAAAATAATAACTCCATCTTTTCTTTCTTCCTCAGAAAAAGATCCTAATTGCTGAAGTGAGGCTTTACTACTGAAATTTTATTGTATAACAAAATAATATTTTCTACACTAATATTTTGTAAATAAAACACTTTCTACTTTAATTACTTTAAATTATTTACTACCATTGCAGCATTCAGTAACACACAACAGCTTTCTCTGCAGCAATCACTGAAATTGGTGTATACAGGTTCCCTGACAGCAGAAAGGGTTTACTGCAATTATAAAGTAACTCCAAGGATTTCAGCATATTGCAGAGTGCTGTAGAATTTCTCTGAGACAAATGCAATGCAAAATGTATACAGTGCTGTGGTACTGACTGAATGCCTTTTCAGATACTCCAACAAGATTACAGTACTTAATCAATAGAGAGAGATTATATTGGCCATAAAATCCAGAGCATGGTCTTCTAACTAGAGACATATGATATGTTTACTACCAAAAAGGAAAAATATATTTATTCTTGGTACTCCACATTATTGAGAGGAAGGATGGTTCGCAATTACTATTAGACGTTTGAACCATTTCATTTTAACTCTGGAATATATTAACTGGGTAACAGTATCAGTGTATATAGGAAGGAGGTGGGGCATAACAGGCTAGGTTAATGCATACTGTAAAGTATTTATATACACATGCATGTGTGTGCAGGTGCGTGTTTGTCAGTATTAATCTACAAAATTTGTTTACAGTTATGATTCCACATAGATTCAAATTTTTCAAAATAATTTTCACACTAAACTCACAACAGCATTTGGTTAAATGCGTATAAAAATCTCAGTGCAGATAAGTGACTAAACTATGAATTAGATTACAAGCAAAGCAACAAAAGATTGAGATATCTAATTGAAATTTACCAATAATATTTTTTTACAGGTTGGTCAACATATTCACTGCATACCTTTGAAAACTGAAATGCAATAGCAATAGCATTTTTTTAGGCCAAGATCATAGTGTCCAATATTGAACTCAGAAGTAGATTACTTTACTGCCCATCCTCATTATCATATGTGTAATGTATACCACTCTCATGATCTACCATTTTCCTCTTTGCATCCTTTACTCTGGCTGCTCAGCAGAGGAGCTGGTTCTGCTGTGAATGACTGCTTATGATACTAACAGTCAGCATCAGCAGGTGTTGCATCAAGCTGCTCTGAATCAGCCCTGAGTTCTATTAAAAAAATATGTGATTTTTACAGTCATCAAAAAATCAGCCTAAATCCTCATTAACTTGTTAAGCAGACAAATATGCATCATCTTTACTTGGGCCATAATGACTGAAGCTGTTCAGACTTTGAGCTCTGGAAAGATAACTTTGGAGATGATGCACTTTCACTTGGAAGAGTTCAAAAGGATTTAAGAGGAAATTAAGGCTGGATGCTTTTCTGAGTTTCATATAATTTTCAAGAATGGTCAAAGACCAAAGCCTAATGAGGTCAACATAAAAATTGTTGTTCACCTCATTGGGTTTTGAACCAGGCCTCAATAACTTATTTTTATAAAATGTCATCTCACACTGAAAGCGTAAGTTAGTAACAAGACAATAGGGAAAACTCCATTATTAAAATACAATCTTTCAAATAAAGCAATGAAATGATTTCCTTTTTGCTAATCTTACTGCTAATTTTAGAAGAACTGGTAATAGCTTCTTTGAGTTTATCAACATTATTATGACTCCAAGGAGCTGAGTATGCTTTTGAACACAAATTGTCCTGCATATACTCACTACAGGTTCTTGGTTATTGTGTTAGTAAAAAATGTTAGCTAACACAGTTTGAAAATAAACTTACGTGCTTGCTGTAGACATGACCCAAATGAAATGTCTGCAACTTTGTAGAAACTTCTAGCTGGTGAATACATAATTTCTATACTGTTTTCTGAACATATGTGTTATTGTGAAAAAACCCCACATCTCATCTCATCTCACCTCACTGAATTTGGCTTCAAAATGGTAGAAAGGCATACAAACCCCAAGTGTGCAAACCCTGCGAGGTTCCACACGGGGGTGCAAAGGGAGGTAAAGCCAGTGGCTCGTACCTTCTGGGGACTTTAACATAAATTTTATTTCATTTCTTGTTTTCTTGGGTCTTTGGTTGTGGGGTTTTTTTGACATTACAAAAATAAATACTGCAGCTCTAGGTGCCTGTTTACCAGAGTAGAGTATTTCGGCAAATAAGCTCCTGAAACTCATCAGCCTCCTGACTTTCCCACAGAAAGCTCACATTTTACCTGGGGCCTGACTGCATGATGCAGACTAAGTCTAACATAATGATAAGAATAAATCTAAATAGCGCCTTCAAAATCACTAGGCCTTTGGGAAATTCACGCTTCGCCTTGTGTGAAAAAGCCAACAGACCCACTCAGTAAAATGCTGCATTACTGACAATACCACTGAGTTGTTTTCTTTCCAGGCATGACTCACAGGAGAAAGTCAGTCGTCTGCATACAGGCAGAATATCATACTCTCCTCTGTTGTTACTGCTTGACTGTAATAGGGTCATAACAGAGAATAATTTGTATCTTCCTGCTCAAAATTGATCTGTTTCTAATTTTAGGTGGGTTTTTTTTTCCATAACTGAGAAGAAAATCTGGTGCTGCTTAGGATGTCAAAGTTGCCATACTGCCTAGTAAGGTCTTATAGGACTTGCATGTCCATATCATCATCCAATCTAAAGTCTTAAAAGATTTGCTTCTATACATGATAAAAGTAACAGCTCAAATAATAAGCAATAGACATATTTAAAAGCAAATAAAATGATTACGTGTGCCACAAGGTCAGATGAACCAAAGGTATTCCTCTTCTAGAAATAAACTGCACAAATTACTGAAGTGTCAGAATTAGGCACCTAAAATTAGGACAGATCGTGATTCAGATGGGCTACTTTCATATTCCCAATTCAGTTCATAGTCTCCTTGAGACAAAACCCCAAATTAATATTTCTGCAGAAAAAATGCCCTCAATCAGTGCACAAGATTGGAATAAATCACTTAGTGACACTTCTTCAGTATTATGTTTTTATCCCCACTGTTTACTGTATGGTGTCCTGCCTTGTTTATTGTACGCTATTCAAACCCTGTAGACTAAATGATTAATTTCTTCAGAGCCTTTCTGTGACACTCATCAATGCAGTATTTAGGTCCTTCAGAACACATTCATAACAACTCTCTGAGATAAGTGCGTATTGTTATTTCTGTTCCAAAGATAGCAGATGCAATGCCAGAAATCTAAAATCTGATTTAGTGTTATATTGCACTTTATATATCCAAGGCAGAGCAATTTACTTTAGTTGCAGCCGTGAGGTCTCAGCACTGGTATATATTGCAGTCCCAAGTCAGATGTCCAGAATGTGCATGGCTAAGGTAACCCCCTTATCAAGTGTGGGTTTGGAAACCAGCATAGCATTACTGTGTGTCAGGAGCATGAAGAAAACCAATTCTCCAGGTCACTAACCATGAGGACATATTTTTTTCTTCCTGTAACACCCTGCCTCATTCACTGAATCTTATTCAGCTGCTGAAATAAGTAAGACAGGAGATCTAAACAGTTTTCTTTCTACAGAAGTCACTGGGCCACAAACTGCTGGAGAATTAGAGAGTTTTCTAGGTGAACGTCACTACAGTTTCTCTTTCTGCCTTTGCCTAGGCATCCCCTGTAGCTAGTTACCTGTCACAGGATACTGGGATAGATCAGCCTTCTGCTTTGACCCAGAATGTATTTTGTTTGATTTTTTTTTTTTCTTCAACAAAACCCACATAAATTCTCATTACATACCATCTTCTTTAAAATCATACACTTCCTTACAAGCGTTGGGACCCATCACATAGGTCCAAGTGCTGTAAACTTCTTTGTGGACCCGTTCTGGAAAAGCATCCAAAACTTCCACACTGGGTGTCAGATATTTACTGACAGATGAAGAACAGGAAACTTCAGCTATTTCATCCACTCTGCTTAGGGCCTATGGAGGACACAGGAGGGACCGTTTTCCTGCTCATGTGCTCTAACTCTCTCCTGGCAAAACCTACACAATCAAAAGTTGCAGTTGCAGGAAAAGTCTTGTTTGGCTCCAGGGCTGGATCATACCCACTGCGAATAAAACTTCTACGAAGTTTGCTGCAAAAATGAAATCTGAGAAAACCGAATTTACCAGAAGTTTTTAAATTGGATTTAATTTTCAGAGTTTCATATTAAATATTCAAGAATAAAACCCTGCGTATAACAGCTATTCTTCCTCCTTCCTACTTCTAGGAATATGTGAAGATGGTATTATGGGGTGTCAGATCATCTTTTACTTGAGCAAACCAATATATTTTCTCCTTGTCTCATTCTGGACATGTATAGTATTTTTGCTGACATTTTTTAAAGTACATTCAGACTGAGGCAGACAGTTTTCATATACAAATTCAGTGTGAGTAGTTGAAGAGTGATACGGACATCTGAAAACTCGGTCGTATGATGAAGCTATTTAATGTTGATTTTGGGTGGTGCTTCCTGCTCCACTTATAGAATAAGGATGTCCATACGTTTGTCCATTCATTTGGCATCTCAGATTGTCACTATATTATATTAAAGCGGATATTTAAATTCATGTTTATCAATATCTAAATGGCTTCATGGAGATTTGAAGAAAAAATAATATATAGCAAGTCCGAGTTGAGAATTCAGCTTACGAAAATACTGGAATACCAAGAAATCTGAAAAGTAATAAAATTTTACTTAAAACAAAATGCTGAATATTTCAGAATAATTGGTGTAATGAATCAAAATTGGATGAAGGATATCAGAACATCACAGGAGAATATATATACAAAAGCACAGTATGTGAAATTTGACTTCCAAAACTGCAGGGCAAAGAACAGAGGGAGAAAAGAGGGAAGGAGCATTTTCAGGTTAGTTTGTTATTAAAAAAAACATGTCAGCTAATTTTTCTTGTCCCCTCATTATATATTTAATGATTTTTTTTTAATAATTACGTTAATAGAATCTGATTTTTTATTTTTTCTGTTTGCTTGTTTCCTTTGTCTTTTAAACAGAGCTTAAAGTTAGGCAAATATTATTCAGGAACAATTTTGGTTTAATTGATCTTGGGATACAAGAATGAACTGGTGGATCTCTTGTGACCACTCCCAGGTCTGATCATCTATGATGAGTACCCAGAGATATCTGTAACTTGATGCCTCTTTTCAGACATGAAATCAAAAACATGCATACTGCAGATGCATGAACTTTTTAAATTAAAGTGCTGGGACACAGTCTAGGAATCTCTTACTCCTCAAGCCTATTGCTTACTGTTGCCGGTATTCCCACTGCAGACATCATTATCATGATACAAAGCGCTAGATGTTTGAAGGACTAAGATTTCAGTAAGTCACCATATGCCCAAATAAAGCATGTAAGAAAAGCATAAGAAAGACAATATATCCTACGTCTTACAACAAGCAGTAGACAACAGAATTTATGCAGAGACTAGAGCGCTGGCGAGAAAACTCATTCATTCTTTTTTATAATTCCATGCATTTGCTCACACATTTGACGTTTTTTGTTGACACAAAGCACAGTATTGTTTTGTCTCCTTGTTTACCCTTCCTTTATGATATAAAGCTTTCCCTACCTCAGTAATATCAGCTTAATCTATCACTTCACCCTAATGCTCTAATCAAAACCAGGCAGTCTCACTCCATTTCTCGTTTACGGTATGTCACCGATTCATGCATCTTAACCTTCTTTCAGAGCTCAGGGCATGTTCCTGTATCTGAGTAGGATTTTACTCCCTTTAGTCGTTAGACAGAAGTACAACGCACACTGTGCAGATGCCAGAAAAGAGATGCCAAACAGTGTGCCACTGATCTCGCGCTGAACTCACTTGCTTACTTTCCTCTTACGTTTCTTTACTTTCTGTAATGGTCTCTGTAACATATTTCATACTGTGCTTTCATAACCCTATTAATTAAGGCAAGCCCAGCTTTAAGAACCCACTATATGTCTAGAACCAACAAAAGGTATCTGTGAAGCCTGAAAAGAAAATATTCAGGAATATGTTTCAATAAACCCCCGAAATTCACACTGGTAGTAAACGCTTACTCATCTATCCACACTTTTGGGAAACTGAAATGAATTTTCATGCACACATAGTTTACAGAACAAGAAAAAACACAGCACTTAAGAAGCGTGTGTCTAATTAACATCAATGAACAGATAATTATGAACAATAAACATTAGATGAAGAAAATCAGACTGCAAAAAGAAGCAGAGGATGCCAATTTGATCACAGAAATCCTTGATCAAATATTTCAAATACTTCCTGATAACACTAGCAGGAACAAATTAACTATTTGCTGCAAAGTTTTCTCAGATCTATACAGATTTTGTTCCTACAGCAGCATCTCACCCCAGCACTGCATCTTACAAAGTAAGCAGACACAGGAGAAAAAAAGGTTGGTCATTTAGGAGGAAAGGTTCTGTTTGTAACAAAATATCTGTATGACAAACAAAAAGATCAAATAACTGGAAAAAACCAAACACACCTGAAACACAAAAACCCTAATATTGTTACAGATCTTACTGTGGTGTGCTGAAGTCTCTTCAAGTACTGTCTTATATCCCAGCTCAAACCCTCTGAAAACGTTTAGTTGTTAGGTAGTTTTGGTTTTATTATTTTTTTTTTTTTAATTTAAATGTTTCTTAGTATTTTCCAGAGTACTCCAGTGGTATTTTCTAGACTGCCTTTCTTTCCAGGTATCTGAAAACTACTTTTTTTCCCTTAAGGCAGCTGTGAAATAGCACACTTAAACCTTATCCAAAAGTCTTGGAAGACTGAGCAGATCACAGAGCAGTGTTTCATTTTCGGTCTTAGTCCATTAAGGGATTGCTAAGAGTAAGCTACATGTAGCCAAATTGCTGGGGGCGTTTCCAATTAAATTCAGATTTTTACCTCTTTTTATTACTTGTTATAAATGTCCTGTCTAACATTTAACAGTTAATAAGAATGCCAGACAAAGCAAGTGAAGAAATAAAGAAATGGTCAATGCTTTTCTTGACTCAAGAATAGCAAAATCCTTAAGCCAATAATACAATAGTTGCAAATCATGTTAATCCATTATTCCTATATTTTTACCATAAGATAAACACTTCATATGTGTAGGCGTGTTAGCTGAAGTACTTACTTGAAACATTAAAATACCGTGATTACTTGAAAGAGAGAGAAAGCTACTTTTTCTTGTGTTAACATGTGATAAAAAACTGATAATGAAATAGTGATTATTTATAATGCAATCAAAGCATAGACATTTACGGTGTGTAAATGGTGGTGGTAGTTACAGAGCATACTAAATACACAACAATAGGGGTGATGCCCACAGCAATTCAGACATTTATAGAAAAAATGCAAGCCAGCTTGGCACATATAAATGGACATGCTTTCGGCAGCTGAAAACCATAAACATTGCTGGAAGTAGCATCCCATGAGATTTTAAATAGCTGCTAAGCTATTACTACGGGTCAAACACAAAGGCAATCAATCTTTGGAGGCTTTTCTGGTAGGGCTGTTCTGCTCAAGGTTTGGGATCTCAGACAAGCACCTGCACATTCCCCTCTGCCACTAAGACAGTTTGGCAGTTGCCTGGTGGTGCATCCCTCTCCGGGGTGCTTTGTGCTGATGTGTCTGCAGGCCTCACAAGTCAAGGCTCACTTCTGGTTTTGGGGGAAAACGTACACATTTGTGCGTGTACACACACACCCCACACACACACACACCACACACACACTCCCCCCACACCCCACACGGCCCCCGCATGCCACACACACAACACACACACTCCCACCTCCCACTAGGTGCAACTGAATGGGAGAGTACTTTGCAGTTGTGTTTTTAATGCTCTGTGGCCCACAAGTTCATCTGTTCTCCTCATAAATATTATGTCACATATTCTACAGAGAGCTCATTTTAGAAAAATTTTGTAATGTCTTTATAAATTATTAATACAATTCTCATTTCCTTTACCTGTCCTCTGCCTATATATGCACACCTCCACAGAAGAAAAAAGTGAACATCAATTTCAAATTAAAAGCATCTATATTTTATCTTAAATAGCTTTGCAAACTTGTTGAGGGTTTTAGTTTTTAAACATCATACTTTTTTTTCAAATCAATATTGTATAGTTTACCAGCATCAAAAACTGTTGTGATGCTGACATTTATTGCTAAAATAAATATATTCATTGTTCTCTACGGAACAGCAGTATCTGAAACACCTCAAACCATCCAGACAACAGGAAATATCAATGGTAATGCAGACTATAACATGAGGTTAATGTGAACTACTAATTAGTTTCAACAATGTAAAAAAAAAAAAAAAATTCAAAATCCCAGTTACAAAGTAGAAGAAATACTCATCTCCATTGCCGGCCATATGCAGATTATTCTAACGTGAATCTTTCTTAGCTCCACATGGTCATATTGCCTTAGAGCAGTATGATGTATGCATACTTTTTCATTTTTTTATGTGAAGCTTTGAAAATTTCATGCCGGATGTTTTTTAGTTGTATATAGCAATTTTTTAAACATGCAGTTTCTATTTAAAGGTGAATATAATTGTTCAGAGCTGCTCAGGAGGAGATGGATTACTTGGCAGACTGAATTTAAGACTGTCAAAACTGCACCGTAAGTGTAGTTTATCAGATGGATATCAATAGTGGATGCATTGTGAAAACAGGAAAATTTTGGAAGTATAAATTCCTATTTTATATACACCATGAGCTTTTGAAGGCACACCTATCCCACTGCACTCCTGTCCCCAGGATCTCCTTACATCCTGCTTCATTTCAGCAACAAACTGAAAGTTAACTGCAGACAGAAACTAGATCGAAGTTACGTGCTAAATGTAACTAGCATTCAGCTCAAATACTGAAAGGTAACTCAGAAGATAATCAAACTGTACAATATTAAGAATAATTTTCTCTCTAGCTTTTGTCTCTTTATATGAATGCTTAAGTGTGTGTGTAAATACACACAGGGTGCACAGAAAGTTAGTCTATGAATATCAGACTGCTCATGCATTAATTCTATATATATATATATATGTGCTCAATCCCTTCTTGTTAAATAAGAAACTTGACAAGAAGCATCAGAAAAATTCATAGTGTCCTAGATGTGCTAGACTGCTCTATGGTTGCAGTGTATTGCAGAAAGCCACCGTGCATGCACCACAGAAATTACAGATGATATGTGCAGTGCCGTAAGGCAACCACGAATCAATTTCAGGGACTTGTAAAAATCCTGCCCTTCTTACGCTGTTGATAGATCCTGACCTTATTGCTGATTCTTAAGCTGTTTTAAAAAGGCTGCAGTAAAGAACTGGCGTGCAGTCTAGAAGGTGGGTAGATGGCAAGCTACTCAAGGAAACTGATAGCATGGGAGCCAAAATACAGAGGTCAAAATCATAAACTATTTCTTGAAAAATATCTACTCATTTGGTCATGTTAAATACACCCTTAAAGGTCTGTTTTAACAAAGCACAGCAAAGACTATTTGAGCTCAGACTGCAAAAATGTTGATGCTCTCCTGTGTTCCTGTTTTTACTTAATGTAAGGTTAGGCTTATACTGCTGTTACTGGTGGCATTACTGCTTTTCACATGCTGTATTTAGTGAAAAAATAAAAAATCTCCACAACAACCAGAAGCCACTAACAATGTATGTTAAGTATTACTGAACTGCATAGCTCCCTGACTAGGTTTCAAGTGGAGACCGACTTAAATGAACTCGCTGCTGGTCCTAGAAAGTATTGCACAGTAATTCTTGAGCAAGCACAGTGAAGTCAAGCTACAGCAATACCATACATTGAGCAGAGGAGCAGAGCTTTTTCCTCCCTGAGAAGCAAAAGGCTGTGCAGCCTGTGGGGCACAGCGCACTCTGTCTCTCCGAGAAATTCTCACCTGCAATTTAATACTCAAAGTATCCTGGGAACCTGTATGTTGTTAGACAATAGTCACTATAATGTTTAAATTAATTCATATAACAGTACACATTCCTGTCAGTGTAATTACATGCATGTGGACAGTGTTTAGATGAATGAGTCCCATACCCGTCCACACCACCACTGTAAATATCGAAGAGATTACAGGGAGCCACACACTGAAAGGCAAATGGCTTACCCCCTCCCACCAATGCACCTCGACAGCCTTTTACCTTCCCACTCCTCCACGTCCGCTAACGCCCTCCGAGACGTTTCCTGGCAGTTAGCAGCCACAAACAAGCTCTGAAGGCTGTGCCGAGGTCTTAACAACAAGCCCTAATCCTGCCTGGCAACCTCTGATAAATAAGTTGTTAAATGCCACTGGAAGTTGGATCAATGCAAAGAAACATCACACCAAAGAAATATGCAGAGAAATTTTGCAAAGCAGGAAACTGCTGAGCGAGAAATGGCATTGTTAGTGTGTCACAGCATCCAAGCAGCTGCGCCTGGGCCTTGGCAATACCAGTGAAATGTCAATAGACTTACTCCAAACGTTTCAAAGACTCTTAGTATTGCAAAAATAACTATGAATACTACCGTCTAAAAATACAGAAGTAATTCATGCTTGTTGCCCCTTCCCCCCTCCCTCGGCTCCTTAAATTGCATTTAGACTTTCAGTTTGTATTTTACCATTTAGGGTGCCAGTTGAACCTTTGCTATGAAACGTTAACAACCCTGTGTTCACAGGATACTTATCTGTCCTTGTATAATTAAATGTATAGGTCAATTACTCGAAAAAGTGAAAATTAGCAGACTCCTATTTGGACTATACAGCACACAAGACAAATCTGTAGGATTTGTACATATTCCACTGTGCAATCCCTGGACTGTATCACAAAGCACACGTGCTACACAGTTATCTTGAATTTCTGGTTTTTGTACTGGGTGGTGGTGGAATAATAAATGTAAAGATTAAGGTAAATATTCACTTAGAAGAACTGTGAACTGAAGTGCAGGGCTCTGAGTCTGTTTAAAATAAGCAAAAGCCATGGTCAGGTGATTCAGTAAATGAACTAAAGACTGAATGATGTGAAAATCACTGAGATCTTTTTTCACTCCAGACTTCCAACTTTTGCTTAGAAATAAAATAGTGGAAGCAAAAAAAAGGTAAAAAGTGAGATCAAATTTTTGTATCAAAACATGAACATTTTTTAAGATGTCATGCATTCCTTTATTAAAATAGATTTCAAAATCCATCTACTTCCAGATCTTTGCTTGATAACTGGAACATTTTAAAGAATTCTGAATTATACTGAAAATATTCTGCACAGCTCTAACTAGCATACTCATGAGTTCTGATTCTGTCTCTTCTATGACAGTTACTCCCTCTACAGCTTTTGGCAAGTGACTAAGGATGAAACTTTGTCTAGTAAAGTCAAAGGGTATTTCAGTACTGCTTTAAATGAGGCCACCATTTCCTAATCTGATCATTCCCACCTACAGTAAGGCAATCAGAAATGTCTGAACTGTAAGATCTCGTAACATCATTTGTAATTGACATATAAAATCATATTCTAAAATGCAACATTTTCAGTCCTAAACTCTAGTTGCTTTAGTAAATAGGTACATCATGATCATCAGAGATCACCAGTATTGTTTTTCTTAACTACATTTGCAAGTAATTAATGCCATTGCTGCATTGCTGGATTTGTAGTTTTCCCTAGACGTTCCTATACTGAGTAAAAGGGGAATACTGTGGTAACGTAATCTAATTGCAAAGTCAAATTGTAAAGATTTTTAATAGCAACCACTCTATAGCACTTTTAATCTTCTTTCTGCTTCGTGAGCATTAAATAATTATTTCTCACATTACCCATGTGAGTAGATTACACCGCTTCTGTCTCTAAGCTTGGTAGCGTATGTTCTCTCTGCTGTAATGCTGAACATGTTACGCTTGAGAGGCATGTATTTCAGATGCAGAGGCCGACTACCAGTGTTTCAAATGAGTCCTGTTACTGAGTCGAACAGCATCTTTCTGGCATAATTCATGGAAATTTGTTACGTGATCTAGCTGCAGTAGCAAATCAGATTCCTGTATGCAGAGAAGGTTTGAATGAAGATCTTTTCAAATTAGCAGATGAAAACTTAGGAAATAATCTGATGCCATCTGCTTCACTCTCTTTAAGTTTTAGCAGTTCATATTCTAAATACCTGCTATCAAATGCATATTTTATAATGTTATCACTAGGAGCCAAATTAAGGTCAAATTTGATGCCACAAGAAGAAAGAAATATTGTAAGGACATACATCAAACAATTGTGACTGTATGAAGAAGGACAAGCCTTCTTGCACTCCACTTAAAACATACTCCTTCTAGGAAAATACAATATTCTTTTGCAGACCAAGTGGGGGAGGATACATCTTTAATCTTTCACAAGCCAATGACAATTTTATTAGCAAAGGGAGCTATGCAAGACTACCCACTTTCTCTTGGAGCAAAACCTTTTTCAACCATATGCTACTACGTGAACTTCATAATAATTTGCTATGACAAGGGCAGATTAACAGACTACGACTAGCTGCCCTGAATCCTAACAAAAATACGGGCTGTAGCAATTCAATTTATGTGCAGGAAGGTGGGGGACTCAGAGAATGGATTATCTCCAGGATGTCTGAAAGTTTTTCTTCAGCACAGCTCAAATTTTCCTGAGAAATGTCTCACAAACAAGTAAACAAGTAAACTTTTCCTTTGGATGTCTATCTGTTTCAGTTCCTGTATAACTATCATTTACCTAATTCTTTTGATTTCAAAGTCCTTAGTACATTTTCTAAAATGACAGATTTTAAAGAAAGGGAGCCACTGTAATCATTTACTTTGACTTCCTGAACAATACAAAACAGTAGATTCCTTTTTTTTTTTTTTTTTTTTTTTTTTGTGAATACAGAATGCTTTACAAAAAATTTCTGGTCTTGATTTAAAACTACCATGAGAAAAGTTCTTGCAGTGCTTAATTCTTTTATTGATTGCATCTGGGATTTTTTTTGTTTACGTTTTGTTTCCAGCCAAATTCAGTTCCCAAAAGTTCTTATTCTTGCCCTTCTTCTGTGAACGCTGACGGGGACAGAAATGGACCCCTTTGGGGACAGGCACACATATAGATGAAGTAATGGATTAGACAGACATTTTGGAATTAATATATTCAGCTTTCACATAGCTTAAACAACATAAAAAGGATGGAAGATGTACACCACACATGCCAGTTAGCGTTACAAAAAGTTTCTTAAAATGCTTGTAACTTACACTGGTAAAATCCAAATCAAGAGGAGGGGAGATGGTTAATGGAACAAGAGAAAGTTTTTGACTGAGGTTAGTAGGTTTTTCTTTGAGATCTTCCAGTATTTAAGTCAAGTACATTTGATGGCATTGATAAGTTGCCTTTTTAAATGCTACAAGGATTCAGTCTTTAAAATTGGCTTGGGAGTCCTTTGTTTCTGTTCATCAAAGGAAATTTTCTTTCTGTCACCTGGACAGCGGCCTAGTAAGCCTAGTCAGGTGAAACTTGAAATGTTTTCTGTCTATTTGGATAACCACCCCAGTCATCTTTCAACAGTCTGCCCTATCAGGTACAGACAAGAAAAAAAAAAGAATCAAGTTTAGAGGGCCAGTTAAGAAAAATCAAAATGAAACAAGATTTACTATGTGTTCTAGTCCTATCAAAGAGAGAGGCTTGAAAAAGGAATTTGAGGATATTGTTACTGAGGTTAATGTGTTTGTCAGACTCTTAAATCATATCACCAGTAGACTCAGTGAAATGAGAGATTGAACTATAAAGAAACGTACAAGAAATCATTCTTTAAGCTAAGTATTGAATAACCAGTTCTCATCGGTTTCTGCAGTATTTTTGTGAAAGGTTCCAATACACACTTTGAATCACCTGTATTCTATGGGAGTTTAATAAAAGACAGGATTTCCTTCTCAACTTTTTAATGCTTGTCTGAGACAACTATCTGGGCTCTGACACTCACAAGCCATTTTAATTTTACCTATCCATCCCATTTATTTTTCCAACAATGATCAATATTAAAGATGTAGGAGTCCTTTTCTATGAATATAATCAGAGCAGGAGGAATGTGGGAGGAAGGAGGGACTAAAATTCCAAACTAAATGATACTTGGTTTAAACAAATACAAACATAATTTCTTATATATGTGAGATATGTAGGGCTTACCTGTACGAAACATTATACAATGGGAAACTTTTAAGTATATTGTACTTTTAGGTCTGCTTCCTATGCCATTTTTCTGCAATTATTTTAGAACAAGCAGAATACCCAAACATGTCAATACTGCAAAATTAGGTAAAATAACCTTATTGTAGAAAACTGTTTGACAAAGAATAATAATAAACTGTTCAAATCTTAACGTACTTGAAATCTTCTGAGCTTATTCAGGCCACCTGTATAACACTGCCTCTTCCCTCATTTCTGCCCAATGACATGAGTCTTTAGTTGAAAAACAAATCTCTTCTGGTCTCTCATTCAACTTCTATCATGATTACGCTGCCCTCTACACTTCACTTGTCCTTTCACCTCGAGCCCTCTCATAGGTTTGATTTCTGTCCCTCTTCTGTGCTCTTTTTTTCTGCTCCCAGTTCTGTTCCTTTTCTGTATGTTTTTCTCCTCATTGTTGCCAAGTTCTTTCTGATTCCACCATGTTTTGCTAATTAACAGTCACAAAATTCCTATGAGACGCATGCATGAGACAATGCCTGATAGATAGGTAAAATTAAAGAAAGAAAGTCTAATTAGTTTGATCAGGCCCCTGCAGGATTCAAAATCAGAGGTGCTATTAGGGCATAGATATCCCTTAGTGATGTTTCTCATTCCGTAAGTAGAACAGGCAGGTAAGTATGTGTCAGCTGCAGCTATGGGACTGTTAGTATTGGTGGCAGCTTGACAGGCATCTTCTCCAAAGCTGCCACTGCTCTCTGCTTTTCTCAATTCTGTACAAAGCTGTAGTGCGGGCAATTCATGATTTCTACAAAGAAATCAATATGAAAACTTTTTTATATTACATGATCACATTCCATATTTATGGCTTTTCAACAGAAGGTCTGATACATTGCTTTTAAAAATGGAGTTTCGATGTCAGGCTCAAAGTACTAAAAATCACAGTAGCAGAAGGGATGTTGCGCTAAGAAAGACATAGACTTACAGTGTGAAGGCCAGCTTCACTTATACATCTGCTACCAGAATAAACTTCTGAAGAACCTCTACTTGCATGGGAACGTCCTGAGTTTGATATAGAAGAGCAACAGAGAAGCCAAGCAAGAATCGTTTCATCGAGGGAAGGGAAGGCTCAAAGCATATCAAGTGTTACTCACATACCCATGTAAACACTTCTGTTGCTTTGCCAGTGTTCCCTGACCGCAGGGAAGTCTGATATTAAACCGAACAGGACTGACTTCAGTCAACAAATCCAGAAGATACTGGGATGGAGTGAAACACTCCTTATAGCATGTATCATCTTGTCTGGAAAGGTTATTTTTTAATGGCTGTATAGCATATATAGAAAAAAATCCTGTTACCAGTTTTTACCTGCCGTGTAAGGTTGGTCAAGTTATAATGCTTATTACTTATTTTCCTCATATTCTGGGGACACAGGGAAACAACACACACTGAACCTATCATTCTCTCAAGAGTATGAGAAACAGATAGCCATTGCTTGCACCTTCATTTCAAAAACCCCATCAAATGGCTGATTAGGGAGCAAAACTCATAATTTCATAAGGGTAATTGGATACATTTTCTTCTATTGCAAGCAAATTGCCCCCTGGCACAAGAATTTAAAAATCTTTGGCAGCAAACCTCCTGAAACCCATCTGTGTTGGAAATTAATTTTTTGCTTTTGGGTATACTATATTTACATATTTTGTTTTATTTCTCAATATTTAATCTAGTGAGAAAAGAGACTCTTAGGGCAAGCACTGAAACTTCTCAACAGGTTTAAAAAAAAAGTAGATCTCCAGAAGAAACTGGCCATGCTAATACGCCAAACTGGAACTGACTTGACTTCTATTAGGCAGTCAAATGTTAATTTTAAGCACACCTATTTCTAAACATCTGTTATTTATGATGTTATACTGAGAGAGTATCTGACAGCATTTGCTACAAATGCAAACTGATGACTATTCTCTCATATGCTTGTAATTTCCCCACAGTTTCCTTTGGTGAAATCTGCCATGCAGGGTCTCCTAGCAACATTGAATTCCTGTTGTTTTCACACATTTTATCTCTCATAAAGAAATTATAAAATAATTTTGATGACCAGAGCACTGGACACTTGAGTACAGACTTATCCCTCCTAACTGAGGACTATGGTCCCCCTGACACCCTCCTTAGCAATGGCAAGAGATGGACACTCCAGGTGGTAAACCCTAAGGTAAACCTGTATTAAACTCAGCTGGGTTGATTCAGCTTTCTTGGTTTGCTTCTGGTCAACATTCCTCTTGCAGTTATAGCATTGCAATGAAATATAAAGAGCAAGTTCTAATTTCCCCAGTGCAAAAGTAAATTTTAACGCTGTGTTTAGTGTAAAATATTCACATGGATTTTTGGAAAAAAACAAGAAGTGCAAATTCTTTGAAAGTTAAAGTGTAGTTGTCTAAATAAATAGCATAAATTCTTAAAGGATGTGCTGCCCTGAAATGTCTTAGGGCCTCCATACTTCTTACCACAGAAACATGTCAGCATACAGAAAAGCTTCTTCCTATTAACTGCTACATGCACAAAAGAGAAACACTCACTGTAAAAGCTTGACCTCTGTTGTAGGAAACTATCACTGCTAAGACACCAACTACTTTAAAAACTAACAAAAAGTATTCAAGGTTATCAAGGGTGCAAACTATGAAAAACACAGGCCATTAAAAAAACCCTGAAACTCAGATGAGCAAAGATGATTTACAGAGCTGACACAACTCTAAAACCGTAAGTAGACAAAGCAAATGCGACATTTCAAAGGACACATGTTGTGAAAACGATGAACTTCAGGGCATAAGCTTGTTCCCAGATGAGGTTTGGAACAAATTATTTTCTTGTGTAGCATCTGGCATGGTCTACTGCCAAAGAAAAGGATACCCAAGTAGTTGAGCTACTGTTCTGCTTGGCAATTTCCGTATGCAGAATTATTTGAGGTGATACCTACACACCCTGTATGAAGTATCCATGGCCAAGGACAAAGGGAAATTCCTCTGAAGGACAGATATCAGAAATTACTCATTATTACAGACATAAAAAGACAGAATAATCCAAACTGTTGTAAATAGAAAGTACCTGAAAAAGAAATTCCAGCTGTGAAATACATGAGCACTGTGAAGTTGTCTATTCGTACGTGCATTGGCTGGCTATGGTGCTGCTGTCTAAATGATATTTATCAGCCAAATCTTGCATTAGCCTCCCCAAGCAGACATAGATGTAACTGCTAGGACTCACATGGACAGGAGAGCACATTAGTTTTTTTGACGTATGTTTTCTACAGTATGACATGACTGAAGTAGGATAAGATTCCACACTGAAACTTTGATCAAAGAATATGAAAGGCACTAAAACAATTGACACTCAAGGAAGGCAGAGGACAGTGTCTGCAGATGATAGAACAGTCCTGACAAGCTGGACAGGAGGGACAAGAGAGTAGGTGCCAACACCTCCCTGCGATGGCCAGGCTTAGTAAAATGATATGTATGCTCCTTTTGTTATCTTTAAACCTTTCTCGATCTCCTCGTTATTTCCCAACGGATAACTAAAGCACTTTGTTTCAGCTCAGGCATTTTCTTCCATAATCCACAGGGTGGGAGGTAAAGGGGGTGCCGGTGCTTTGGAGGTGTCAGAGCAAAGAGGGATGGCGGGTGCTGCCTGCAGGGACAGGCAGATCTGGGCTTGGCACCACCAGCCTGCACCCTCAGCAAAGTGTCACAGGCACAGATTACCCCGGAGGCATAGCTCCAGGGTGTGAAAGTCATCAGATGGTAAAATGAGTATTCTCCACCAATTTCTCTTGCTATTTTCATTTGTATGGGGTATATTTTAATTTCCCTCATTTTCCAAATTCTGGATAGGGTGCCAATATTTCAGTCTTCATATGTCAAGTTTCTGGCAGCCCTCTTCCAAACTTTAACCCCTGTTAGGCCAACAGTGAGCCTTTAAAACTGGATCAACTCAATTTGCATGAGACAGTGATACTAAACAGTCTTTTCCAGTCTTCTCCCACAAGACACCAAGCAGGTAGGGGGATAAGACAAATTACCGTTACACATTCATATGTGTGAAACCAAAGGGTGTATCAGTAACTCTTTGTCGGAGTCACACGGCAAGTAGCTGTTGTAGCCATTCAAGGTGAAGCAACCTTCAGAACCACGGAATAGGAAAGCGGAAGTAAACTTCAGGGCTATTTAGACCGGATACCTCACTAGCACCTAAGGACAGAAGATAAGCAAACACAGAGAAAGAATCCTTCCCCCCTGTCAAAACATAGCACCGACAGAGTAGAAGAGGAAAACCAGTTTCAGTGTCTGCATCTGGAAAAAAGCTGGAACCTGATTCAGAGCAGGAAGTACTTCGTTAAACTCCATGATGAAGTTAAATTATCTGCTACAAAAATAGGGCATCCACTTCACTGAGAGCAGATGTGCTTATTTTTGAACGGAGAAGAGAAAAACGGTTCCTCATTCAGGATGGCCAGAGCAAAGCATTCCAAAGGTTTTCTGGCCAGAGGGGTCCTTATGATGCTCTGCTCATTTTGCATGAAACAAGACATAGGATTTTGTTGAGTATTTTCCAAATCAGCCCCCGCAATATGAAAGCTAAACATAACAGAAATAATGCTGATCTAAAAAGAACTTTCTAGTTATAGAAGTGAAAAAAAAAACCCTAAAAAATACATTTGGAACATATTAATACATTTAGAAAATAACTGATTAAATAACTAAAAGCTCTAATTTACATAAAGTTGCCAAATATAAGCAGTAAAATATATTGGGGAAAACTGAACCCCATTTTATGACATATAAAGTAGCATTACCACACCATATTAATATTTTTTAGCAAAGTAGGTTGGAATTCCTGCTTCTCAGGATAAGGGAAGCAGGAAGAAATACAAAAGTAAATATATCTCCATTTGGAGCCAAACCAATAAAATATTCTTTGTAATGTGTTGCCGTGCTGGTGTTATGCTATGAATACTAAAAGAACCTAGGAAAATTTCCTATTTTCCAAAAGATGAACTTCAACAAATTCAGAACTGCAGACGCTTCCGGTTTATGAATGTGATGTTTGAAATCTAAAGGATGTTTCATATAAATCTTAAACAAAAATACATACAACAAAACAAACCAGATGTGCGATGAGAAAGGACAGCAAATTTGCCTCTGAAAGAATAGTTGCGTTACGCATATCTTAAGTACTCTAGTAATTCATTTGCATTTTCATAGCATTTATACTTATAGCATAAGCCCCAAAAATAATATAGAAGGAAATTACTGTACCTGCAGCTTTTTGCAACATTTGCTCATGAAAAAGATTAGGCTTTTACTAATTCTTCAGTAATTTAACAGTCCCAGCATCCTGCTTCTTTCAAGTAGGAGAAAACCATTTGTTTGGTTTTGCTGTATTGAATATTTTTAAAGAGGGGCAGTATACAGTCTGTCAGTAATATAATTATTAGATAATTTTCCTGTATTTTAAAGTTATCAAAAAGTATGAAAAAGAAACATTGATTTTTTGGCCAATCTTCAGTGAAAAAGAGATAGAACAGCTTCTGTGAAATAAACCACATAATCAGATTAGCTTTAGAGCACTGATTACTGTACTTCACACTCAAATAAAAGCCAAAGAATAATTTACTTGATGTACTAGTTAAGCTAAAAATGCAGAAGTGACAGAATATGGAAGTTCTTTGATCTTTAGTTGGTGTTCAATATACTCTCAATGCTGCTTGATGAGTGACAACAATTCATAATGTTTTAAAAATAAACCTGTATGCACAGGGGTTTTTTTTTTTAGCTTGACGCTTATATAACTGCTGCTTTGACTTTGAAGATTTTTGTTCTTATTTAAACATATTTTATTCTCATCTTGGAATGCAGAACTAGGAGCTGAAATAGGTTTGCAAAAGGGGAACAAAGTTGACTCAGATCCTTTTTAAAGAAGATATTAAAAACATGGTTAGCAGGGTAAGGTTCTCCTACCTTCCTATTCAAAGCTGATAAAAAGTGACAAGAGTCAATTTGGGTTCATTCTTGTAGCATGTAGGTACATTTTTCTGAATGTCGTCACGTTCAGTCAGGCCTGCCTTCAAATTTGTGTCTCATTTCCTATTCTCTCTTTCACCAAAGAAAAAAAATTGTGTGAAATATGAAGAGAAATTACACATTGGGAATAAGCACCCCCCTCATTTCCCAACACATAAGCCACTAGTTCTTGACATCTGAAAACAAGTCAAAATTTTCTAAAAAGTACAGGTAGTCCAGTATTAAGATCGACAGAACTGAGAATAAGATCTCAGAAAATTTTAACAAAGCAGCAAATTATTTTCATCCAACTGGAGGAATTCTTAACTTTTAGACAAGCTTCTCCTATCACTTTCCGTATAAGACTAGAATTAAATCAAGCTGCTGAAGTTTGCAGTGTTTCTTTAAACTGCAAAACCATGATTCATTCCATTGGTGACTTCTGGTCTGCAGTGGACAAAAGGGTTGTTTATTTCAGGCTGCCCATACAAAATTTCAGAGATAGGAAGTGGGAATCTTCAGTCAGTATGCACGCTGTACTTGTCTCACCGAAGTCTGCATCAGGACAATTCATGTAGAGCAACCAGGCTCGCAAGATAATGGGAGCAAGACATTCAGCCCAGCTGAAAAATCCATTTTCAGGCAGCTATTGAGGTTGGTAAGATAATGGAGAGAGATTGTATTTCGCAAACTGTTCTTACTTATTTAACTATGCTTTGCATTTGCCCCCATAGGAATCTTTGATATGAAACAATTCTGTTGGTGCTGCACTGTTGAAATATGGTCATCAATTCAAACAGAGCAGAATGGACCGGGCCATTCGCATTCAACAAGGCTAAAGTGAAAAGATTTTCATGAAAAGACCTGAATGTACTTCAGGGAAAGGGAGAGAGATTTACATTTTTAGAAGACATCATTTTCTTGCCTTTATTTGCATAATTCCTGATGATGTTTCCCAGAATAAAAGAAAGCAACCAACAACTATAATAAAATTTGAGCTTTTAGTTATATTCTAGACAGAAAACAGTAAAACCACTGCACTAAGTATGTGATTCCAAGTGTATTTTACATGTATGTAATCATAATTTGCTCAGCATCTAAGATCACAATACAATATTGGTATTTAAAAATAACTCAGTTCTTTTTCCAGTTTCTTGGATGTCAGAACTTAGGCCTTTAATATATTTTCATTGCAGTTTGCTTGGGTTTTTTTTAACCAACACTGAAAGTGGTTTTAAGAAGTCAAATTTCTGCTTGGTAATGTAATCACTTAAGAGATCAGGATTGCAGCAAATCAGCTAGCTAATTTGAGGGGGGAGGGGGGAAGTGATTCCAAGATTTTTACTCCTTCTGAGTTTGCATGATTTTATTCTACAATTCCACATGCCATGAAAGAGCTAGAGAGATAACTAGAATGGGATTTACTTAAAAGATATCTCCAGAAGCAAGTAATTCCATAAGCAGTTGTGCCAATTACACCACCTTCCCTCTGCCTAGCACATACCTAGCAGCTGAGCAGCAGTTCTCTTAGCTCCTCTTTTTTTACTTGCCTCTACTCCATTATCCTCCAGGTATTTCTGATCCTTCCCTGCTTTCCTCCAACAAGTCCCCACCCTCCACAACCACGGTCCCTGCAAGCCAGAGGTTTCACTCCAAAACCTCATCACAGTGCCTTCAATCAACCCCTCAAATCTGCACTTCCCAACAGTAATACGCCCTAGAGATAATTTGTAACATCGGTGTGAGCACGTCCCAGAACACCTCTTGAGCTGGGGGACAGGAGGACTGTCCAAGTAAGCGAGCCCGATCACCATTTTACTTTGGTCACCTCTTTAGGATGTGAAGATCTCACAAGTGTTTCTCTCAGAAATCGCAATCCAAATGATCAGCTCTTCGTAGCGGAATATGACGTTCTGGCCCCTGGTGCCTGCATGGTCTGAAATTCATTTCATCCCGACTGATATTGAAACGTATTTTCCATAGGCTCCCTCAGCTGCACTATGAGGGGACGTATTAGTTAAGATTCCTAATGTAGTGTTATGCCATTTTGTGTCGGCTTGACTGTGTTTTCTATTTGTATAATTTTTACATTTGTTCTGTTTTTCTGTTCTTTGGCCTCCTCAGCATTTGTGACAGAGCACCAAAATAAACGTCGTCTTCAAGTTCATGCTAGAACAAAACCTCTGTCTTTAAGTAAACTGTAAAAGGGGCATTGGTGGCTATAAAGACTCAGCTGCATGTTTCTGCTCAAACGTTAGCATCAGAAACAATCTCTTTCTGTGATTAACTGCTCTCACATGACCTTGTAAGTTGAGCTTATGAAAGATTCTGTGAAAAACTGTGGTCTTGAGCATGCAACAGTGACTAAATTCCTCACAAATCACATATGATTTACATAAATGAGTGTCTCAGTTCTCACACAGTCAGCACTAGAGCTAGTTACTAACACGTGAAAAATGCGCTTTCAGACTTGGCACACAGCTTTTGCAGCTGCCAAGTATACCCCCTGTGAGATGGGAGCAGGTTGATGAGGGCAGCGAAAACATTTTCAACACTGCTAGCGACAGGAAGAAGAATGAGAATTCTGTTTATCTCGTTAGAGATTTTCTGATCATATTAGTGATTTCATTATGCTGGTCCTAGAGACCAAACCTTTTAAAATGGCATGGAGCTCAAAAATGCCCTGTGAAAATTGCTTCTATAAATCAGACTCACACACCGTATTAACAGCGCAGGAATGATACAATATCACAAAAATACAGACACTCCTTCCAGTTGGTGTTTGAACACCCTTTTGCACTGACATTCACACAGGTGAACCTGTCTCCATCCCATAAATTTATTCTAGCATCTGGTTTGTGGCACGGCCTGACGTCACCATGGGCTATGGGCACATTTGCTCTTGTGCTTTCAGGCAAGCCCTGGAAGATGAGGCGACTGAGCAGTTACTGAAGAGAAGGACTTGAGAGTAGGAAGTGCAGTTCAGTCACGATCGGAAAAGGCCCAGGTTCTTTTAAATGCTCAGAAACTTCCCAGCTGGGTAGAAGAATTTAAAAAAGGGAATCTCAAAAATCCTGGCAGAATCAGAAAAATCTACGCTGGACGTCATTTGACTATTAAGACACAAAAAATGACACATAGTCCATCTTTCATAATCAGGTTGATAGGTGCCTGTAACAAGGTTAGAGGAATGCTAACAAGTAATCTGCATATGTTTCTAAGACTTGCTCTTTTTTTGCGCATGTGTCCATAATCAATTTCATTTCTTTATTCAGATTGCTTGACCTTCTCCTCTTTTCCTCTCTTTAAAATAATTAAAAAAATGCTGCTACACCTGTACATAATCTCTCTGCCTATCATCATGTGCCAGATGATCTCATCTCCTCTTTATCAAAGACTTCAGAAATAAAAATAATAATAAACCCCCCACTTTTTGGAGCCACACCAAACCACACTTCTTATTAAAAGACTTTCAAAACATAGAGCTATTGTGACTTACCTAAAAGTTTGGGCAATGATAAATCCTATCTACCTCGTATAAATGACTGCAGAAAACTGTGTACCATTAGTAAACCTAAATATATTTTAAGAGATGCCTATACATTCAGAAAAGCATATGCTTAAATTCTTCCAAAAGGGCTTCTTTTGTGAAGATGTGAGCCGAGAGCAGCATAATCATTAATTAAAAAACCCTTACCCACCATATGTTGCAGAGTAATCCAATCACGGGGGTAACACTATGATAATAAAAGGTTTGATGACATAAATATATTCATATCATTACATGTGCCACTATTTTTGGTATTACATAGGAATCTTAGCTTTTACATGAAAGGCAAAACAAAAAAAGTACTAAGGTTTGGAATCCAAGCAGAAAACTTTGGTGGGGGTGTGAGTCTGAGAATTTTCCTTTTGTTTTAAAAGGAAATTTTAAATGAGTTCTCAAGACAAAACTCCAGGGACTTCAGTCTGTCCCCCAAAGGGGGGACAGATCAAGGGACTGTGTCCAGTGTCTTTAGTAGAAATTGGAGCAGACCCTCTGTGAGGTGAAATACCAACTGTTTGTCAATCTCTTTTAAACTTCAGTTGTTTTACCTAGTCACATTTTTAAAAGGGAAGAAAAAGTGAGTTTGTGCTGTATATAGCTAAGCTATGCCACCGCCTCAAAAATGTAAGAAGAAATGCTAGAATGTCCTGGATTCTGTATGAGAAAAGGGAATCTCATTCATCGATACTAGCTTACAAACTTTAGGGAGATCTCGTTCTTGACTTTATATGAGCTGTCCAAAGAAAAAGCATCTAATCTTCATAAAGGAAGACTAATTTGATTTCTTTTTTTGAGATATCCAGAATTCTTCTGTAGCACAAGAGTGGTAAAGATAGAAACAGACATTTAGCTTAATTTTTCCTGTATTTTGACAAGCTACAGAAAAAGTGGCAGACAGGATTTATCTGGAATACAAAATCCTCTCATCCTGGACAGATCAGAAGTACCACTCTGTTGGGGTTTTCTAGCAAATGCTTGGTTTCTGGATGCTATTAAAAGGGAATATCTACAGCAGGAGGGTAGGGAATAACAGCAGCACTGAACACAGGAAGGGAAAATCAAGCCTATCTGGTATTACTAAATAGTAGTGCACCGAGAACATTAATTACATTTGTCATAATACACAGGACCTGCTCAGTAGTCTTCTCTCTTTGAATTGACGACAGCATTAGTGGGACAGCATTACTCAACTGCAAAACAACCCCCAGCCTCTTTGATAAAAATTACTACAGCACATCCCACAGACGGAACCTTTTGACATTGCACTAAGTAAAATGCACTTGAGTGTGTCTCAGTTGGCATGCCCAGATGAATCCAGGTAAACTCCCCACAAAATACACAGGAGTATTTAAAAGATTACAATAATTTCATAAATGAAGCAAACAGATTTTAGTCTCAGTAGTCTTACATACAGCCTACCTATTAAAACTTTGTATTTATTCATTTTGTCTATACTATTTCCTAATTATTAGTTGTCTGAAAAGTGACTTGGCCAAGGACCGTAAATGTACTGTAAGCGTGCTTCACGTTGCTTTAGAAGTATCTGAGCAAACATCTCTGTCATACTTTGATTCACCCACAACAAATACAATAAGGATGCATCCATTGTTTGTTATCCATCATCTTATCTTACTGTATCAGTGCCACAGTTTCTGCTGCTTCTCTGATAGTTCTCTCTGTGATAAGCATTGATGTAATTTTTCATGTTGTTGCCTCTTTCTATTTTTCTTTAAAATTATGAATACTAAAGACCTCATCAGCATATTGGTGCCTTGGTCTTATTCTCAGTCACTCTCTCACGAGCATGGCATATTGTCTCTTCACTGTGCTGCACCTTAACCTTACTTCCTGACAGCAACAGATCTCTCACTACAATGTTGTATCACAATCAGAAAATCCTTGATTCTGGTATGATGCACATCACTCTTCTCTGCACTTGTAACACAAAAGGTGCCCTTACAGCTTTCCTGAGCTGAGCAATTAATATCCCATGATACTGCCAAATTATCTAGGAACTGAACTTTGCATGTAAAGCCACAAACAGAACAACAAATAGATCGTCCAATCTGCTCTTGGTTCAATTCCTTATAATAATCTTCTCTTGAAACAAAAATTCTAAGATAAAGCACACACCATAGTGATAGAAGTGAAAGAAAAATAAGGAAGTGATATCACAGATGTTCTGATGTCATGGATGATTGTGGTATTTTGAAATTATTATTCATCCTAATATATAAACAAAATATGTGGTGGCTAAAATGACCAAATGGTGGTGGTGATGATGATACTTAACCTGTTGCATGGCTTGTCCTTGGCCCTGACGGATTCTACAACTCTGCAAATATCCTACCTATATATAAAAAAATGTACACAGAACTATTTAACCCAACATTTAATGGATAAAAAACAACTTACTGAAGTGAAACTTTATGAAAACAACAGAAAAAGCCCTGATCGAGATTTTCAACTCCATAGGATAAGCTCTTGAAAATAAAACGCACAATAGTAATCTCAAAAAACTCAGCTGTAGGATTGTCAGCTTGAGTGAGTAACATGCATCCCATGAGCACTGTAACACTGGTGACATAATCCATTAAAATAAATACCCTTAATGGTACAGATCAGGTAAATAACTATTCCTTAGGCAATGAATGTAGGACCAGATCCTGGCAATTCATATTGTATCATTTACAGATTTGTTTCCTTGTTACATTTCAGTATTCAGTTGCTCAATGTGAAAGTTGCTGCCTTCCAGCCCATAAAAATTCTATAGGACTTCTCAGAGAAATCCATCCTTGGCACTTTTCTAAAAAGAGGAGTTGTGTTTCAGGTAGAACTACCTATTCCTTTTTTTCAGTTACTACAGGAGATATCACTACGACTTGTCCCTTATGATACAGGTGACTTTAGTTTTCAGGTGGTCATACTCCTCTTAAGTTCATAATCTATTTGTGTATATACCCCATTTTATAGAGAGGCTACACAGTAGCCAAGTAGCTATTTAGGACTATGCAAATATATTCTTTATCATAATCTTATAAAAATTTCAAGGATACATATGATCATGGAAGCAACAACAGTTACTTGACATGCAAGATGAAGTAAAAATAGGGACACCATATGTCAACGTGATATTGGAAAAGTATTCAAATACATCAGAAAGTACCAAACTACCTAAATATCAGAATACAATAATATCTGAGATTGCAAAATGGGAAACGCAAATGGCAACTGCTAAGGTAGAGAATGGGTTTTAAAATCTGGATTTGTAAATCTATTTAGCCATCAAGTACCCTTCACAGAAAGTACACTGGATCAGTCAGCATCACAAATTCTACACTTCTACGCTGTGCAAAACTGGTTGCCATTCTTTTCACCATTTAGGGTTCAAAAACGTGGAAAGCTTCATTGCCGCCTTTCAATGACACTTTAGCAATAGGAAGCAGCGGAGAGACAGTAGAATGCCTCAGCTTGAAGAGAAAAGATAAATAGGTTTACATCGCGCTTTGTTTTTGCAGCTTGGCAAAACCAAATAGAGTTGTATAGCCAATCATTAAAAACCCCTAAATTTTATTACAGAGACCTTGATCAAGATAATTCCTTTCTAACACAACGATGATGTCACAGGGTCCTGTAGCACTTCCTTTTTCTCCATTAGACTTTTTTTTTTAAAAAAAAAGACTTCTTTCTTTCATCATGACTGTATTTCCTTTATTTCATGTATAGCAAGTAAATATAATAAGCTTCTTTCAGAAAATCAGGCTGGTATAAAATTGTGCATTCTTTATATAATTTTAGGGGGAAAATGGTTAACATTTTAGCCTCATGACTTGCAAATGAAAGAAAATAATAACGCTTAGCAAAAGACATTAGAAGAACACATTCACCATGAATTATACTGCCCTTGAAGGTGCAGCTTAAAAAAGCAGAGAAATAGATTTGACACCACTTGGACTTGCAGCTCGGACATGCTGCATTAAACTGTTCAAAATTAATTTAATCTGAGCATGGAGAATAACAGCCTCTCAGTTCAAGGCTTCTGATAGCAGTAATTTGCACTCGAAAGTACTTCCAAAGGGAAAGAATAAATGAAGGACGACTCTCCAAAACTGAGTGAGCAAATGTATTCACTAAATGAAAGCCTCTTGATCACCCTGTAAAAGAGCATTCAGGAAAACGACACATTCTATATCATTTTGTGGGTTAGGAATTTTTTCTTCAAACTGCTCGCTACTACAAGGAGAGATACTGTTCTTCCTGGACTGATGATGGTATAAGGAGCTATTTAGTTAGAGCTCTTGCATTTTAGCTCAAAAGCCGTGAGATCCATTTGTCTTAGAAACAAGCAAGACTGGCATAGTAAAAACCCTCTTGTCACATTTGTCATAAGGCACTTTGTAGACTAATTGCATATAGGGTATTGGCAGTTCCCCTTGTGTTTTCGGCAGAGGACTAAGAGCTAGCTGTAACAAAGTGTTAACACTCCAGCCCTTAAAAAGTACCTTATCAACCCCAAACATTTTTATATTTCATAAAAGTCATTCTCTTCCCTTATACATTCATAACTTTCAATTCCATTCACCATGCCTGCAAATAAAATCTTTTGATACCTGTTTCTTTTCTCACTCAGCTCTTAGGAGGCCATGTGATCTCACTGAAAGAGCAGTGGAACGGCAGGCAAGAAACACCGCTTCTCTGCTTTAGCAAAGAAGACCTAATTGCTGTTTTAAAGCAGCATCAACCCCCCAAAAACCTGCTCAGGTCACACGTGGCAACACATTGGACAACTGAATGGGGAGACCTTATTGCCGTCAAAAATCACATGCAGCCATGTACCCAACGCAAGATACTGCAAGGCTGTACTCCACTGTTAGTTTCTGGCCTTCATTCTGACTTCTCCAGCCCAAAATGACTGTCCCAAAGTATTCTTGAAGTATTAAGAGCAAAGTCTGACCTGTATCAAGTCCAAGATTGCTGGGGAAGACTGTGGGGAGAACCACAGGGGTCAGAAGTTAATCAACAACTTTGCAAAGGTTGGTGCTGTAGCGAGAACAGGGGTGAAAGTAGGGGAAGGGAACTGATGTTGCTGAAAAATGTGGATTTGGTCCAAGCAAAAGATTTTACAACTTCCGAAAGACTTGTTTTAGTTTTAACCTGGGGGGGGGGGTGTGGGGAGGCAGGCAGGGAAGAACTGGAAAATAATCTTCAACTCTTCATTCAATCTTCTGGTTCTTTCTGAATTACGTTCTTACCCCATTTAATAGTAAGAAATTAAGAAGAACGTATTCAACGGTAGAGATTATCTCTATTTTTAGTAAAGCAGACAAGCCAAATATCCCAGCCACAGCAGTTAATTAAGCAGTTCTAGGAAGGGAGCAGTGAAACACGTGAGAGGCTAGGCAGGCCTGGGAACAGGTAGAAAGAGGGAGATGACTCAAAGCCCTAAGGCATGTATTAGGGTCTTGGGCTGTCTCTTTTAGGGTCTCCATTAGGGTCTCAGGCAGTCTCCTGGGCTGTACCTTTCTAGCTACCTCTCTGAAGGAAAAAGCCAAAAATATGCTTGGGCGGTGTGTGTACGTGCACCAACATGTATGTGCGTGCCCACACACATTTTTAGTAAATCTAGCACTGTTAGGAGCTGTATCCTGTGGATGTACAGCACAGGGCAAACTGTGTGCTTAAGTAATAGTAAATAATAATTAATAATATCCTTTCTAGGCGGAGAACTAAGGACAATGACGTGCATTGACAGAATGAAAGAACAACTATAGCCAATGAAAAATAAAATTACCAAACAAAATGAGTTCTTGGCTTTCCATTAATTTAAATATTTTATCTCCTTTGTCTTTTTTTGGGGGGGGTACAAATTATAATAACCCACTTTTCTGAATGAGCTTAGTAGCTGTGAGGAAGTCTTAGGAAGAGATACAAAGAAAAAGTTTATCAAACAGTGGGAGAGTAAATAATGTATTAGTATTCAAGTTTCATTTCCAATCCCACAGTTGCATTACTTTTGCAAATTTACAACAAAGAAAGCCAAAAGGTCTTTTTAAATTCTCTGGTACTGCTTAATTTCTTCTGAATAATTTACCTGCCACTAGCTGTTTGTTCTATAATAATTCAAAGAAAACTGGTTATGATGAAAGTCTAAAAAAAAGAAAAGTGCTTCTAGAATGTATTAAAAAGTTAAAATAAATTGAAAGCCTTCAGGATATTGTAACTCATACACAGCTGGTATGAACAGCATTGCCAATTACTGGCACTTAGAAGATTGAAACTAGTCTGGACACGGTGCTTCTGGTATCTCTTACCAGATCAAAATTGGAGGATAAACTGTGAACTTCCATTATCTTTATGAAAACTATTCTTTGAAGAAAATTCAGGATGCAAATACAAGTAATTCGGGTCTTTGAGGGCTCATCCTTCTATCTCCAACAGCTTTCTTAAAATACCTAGTTTTCTAATGCTCCATGATTAAAAGTTTTTAAAGTTTGCTCTTTCCAGCACAGAGCCCACTTAGGTGGCTAAGTTAATTTATCAAATTCCATTTGAAGTGCACTAGTATTTAACCCTTGACTTTGCAGATGAATTAGCATACCAATATTGAGTGATTTATGGGATAACTACCCTACAAACTAACAAGTAATTGATATTAGAAAACATAATGAAGTATATTATCCCACAGTTTAGTTCCTTAGGAATATTAGCAACAGAAAATAACACTGAAAGAATAATGACTGGTCAACATTTCAACTCATTTCTGTCTTTCAAAACTCAAGTTCTGTTCTACATCCCCTGCTTTTTTACAAGGGAGCAGCACTTAAATCACTTTTGCTTCAAATCACTTTTCAAGAATAAAAAAGGATGCCTACAATAAGAATTAGCTCATAACTGAACTGGATTTAGGTCAGGAATATGCCTTTCAAAAAAAGAAGAATGGAATAATAGCAACCTCCAATCTTAAATCAAATTCAACAACACATCAGGAATAACAAGTGGAATGGCAATTGATACTAACCCCACTTTTCTTTTGACACCGTGAATGAGTGTGTAGATTTTGGAATATCTCTATGAGGAAAAAAATAAAAGCATTTGGTCTTATTTTATAATTTACACAGATTTTGCATATTTACAGTTCTCAGAGGTAAAAATAAATAGACAATTACTAGACATGACACTTTAATTTTGTTAGGCCATAAAGTTTCATGGCCCTAGTACATTTGGAAACTAAAAGCTCTAGCACCTTTGTGAAAAATTAAATGGTGTAAAAGGGTTTCGTCTAAACATTGTATCTTTGCTTTAAAAGATAAGTGCAGGCAATTAACCCGTTCAATGACCTCTGACTGCACATCCAGCTAAGGAGCTCCCTCACGGCCCTGTACCACTAGATCACATTTTTTAAAGATGAACAAAGCAACTTGGACCCAGGGTTCACGCAAGGTTTACGCAATCAGGAGATTAACAATGTTTGTTACTGTAAGAAATGTAAGTCTTTCCCTGGGAAAGTGAGATTACATATAAAACTTCTGTATATTCAGTTTGGAGTCATCAGCTTTCTGCAAAACCATGGTGCAAGAGGTTGTGTAGCTTATCTTAGCCATGGTGGAAGGAGGTGAGTTGTGGCCCTTTCTCTGCCCCACGTCCCTCCCATTGCACAGACACAGTAGAGAGGACTGGAGTATGAATTCACAGCCCCATGCTCCTGAAAGGCTTTTTGTTGCATGACAGGGAAGGGCCAAAAGTCTGGTGCCTGTTAAGAAGTACTTTCCATAAAATAAAATCAGAAGACTCAGTTTTTCGAATCCTTAACAAAATCACTTTCGTAACGTGAAGAAATATTGACTGATTTTCACTATCAGATGGGGAACTATCAACCACACAGAAAATCTGAGGAAGCCAAGTTATCACCCCTAAAAATATTTGGGTTCGTTTTGTTTGTACACGGGAAAAATATTCTGATGGCGGAAAACGTTTGTAGACATTTACCTTCTAAGGATAAGATGGAGAAAATAAAGATGCCCACAATGATGATAATTCAGAACGGGATAAACATCTTTGTGAACTCTCTCTGGTATTGCCTATCAAGCTTTCTGTGTTCATGAACTCACTAACAAGAGAGTTCACAGAAATTTAGAAAGTTCATGATCTGTTGCAAGGAAGCATCTGTGCAAAATGAATCCTGAGTGTGGGAACTTGAAGAGCTATATCCCTCTGTTGGGAGACAGTATTAGATCACAAAGTAACTACTCAACCAAGACCAGGCAGAGCTACTTTAATTTGTGTTGATTCCACCCAAGCTACAGACCACTAAGTATTTCCATGTGTGAGCAGTGATAACCAGCTACATTGATGTGGTAACCAAGCCATGGAGATAGATGTGTGCAGGAGAGAAGAGAGAAGCTGAGGTGAGAATGAAAAATTACTTCTGGCTTCGCATTATACAGGGAACTAAATGATCCACAAACCACTAAAGTCCAGTCAGGCTTGTAGGCTTGTACATGTATATCTTACTATGCCACAATTTTCATAGCTGACAGAGGATAGATTTTTTTTTTTTTTACAGCACCTGCACGTATTTATCTTACCTGAACTGCTAGTTAGCACAAATTACAAAGACAGAAATAACTGAAAGTAATACAAAGTTCTGCTATCAAGCAACAAGCTATTATTCTTCAACTTGACAAAATTAGGGTCTCTGTTTACTGAAAGCAAACCGACAACTTCCCACCACCACTCCCACACCACTGGAGGCCCTGTTATTTAAAATAACACACAGTGGTTGCAGGAGCTTTGTGGCACCCCTGGGCACATGCATTCTGTGGCAAAAATACCACCAGCACAGGTGCTATGGGTCACCCTGGGGTTCCTCCTCACAGAACTTCTGTGGGTACTGAGAGAATGCGGCGAAGGTATGATGTAGGTCAATGCATTACACAGATGAAATTACTTTAAAGGGATAGAGAAACTGGGAGGTCATTTTTCCATCTCAAGAATGCCATTAACAATACAAGAAATAGAGTAAGGTAAATGAATCTACTGATATCTCCACGTCACCTACAGGTAGGGTAACAGTTGGGTTAAAATCTGCAGATTTGATAAACAATAGAGAAGAGCAAATAGTATATTTTTAGGCCTGCAAATTGCGTTTGGCCCTTCTACAAAAAACAAGTGAATTTTGTCTTCTGAACTGACACAGCAGTTACATTCTGCTTTGCCAGACTAAGAATTACAGCATGTCAGCGCTGTGGACTACTTAAGAAACTAAACTAACAGGTAGTGAAAAAAATCAACTCTCTGATAATATCACAGCAAAAGAGTAACGTTACTTTTGCAGAATGTCTCAGTTTAAAGAATAACTGAAACAAAACGCAAAACATGAACTATGAAAAATATTCAACAAGCAGATGGTGTGAGAATAATTTGGGAAGCTGATATCCGCTTAAAAACACTGCCTAATGACTGACAACGGAAGGGATTGGTGGCATTTGTTGTGTAAGTGGATACACTGTGTGTTGTGCTAGCTGAAGACCAGCTGCAATGTAGAATTACAGAAAGGAAGCAAAAGGAAAAGAAGCAGAAGCAATTATTACAAAGATGAAATAGAGTAGAAAAATGGAAACATGGCATTGAAATGAAAGCGCGGCAATCAAGCAAAAGTAGTAGGAAAGTAAAATGGAAATATTTTGTTTCCAAACAATTAATTAGACAAACTAATTTAGGATCTTTATCAACCATATCTGAAGTCTACTGGATATGGATCACAAACTCATATCGCTGTTGTTATTGTGTTAGTCACCATCCTTTTATTAACTCTATTACTTTATATCACACTTTGTTCATGCACTTACCTATAATTAAGCACCTTTCTTATGCTGCATCTTTTTAACAGTCCGAATCACCTTGAAAATGCTGCAGGGCAAAATACTGACATGCCTCTCAGCACAGAGATCAGAAACAAGTGTAAGAACATCAAATTAACTGTGACTGATTTAAAGAAGGATCCTTCAAGAGCACATCTGTACTTCACATAATTCCGAGCCTGGTTAAGTTCTGACAACGTGTTTTTACCTTGCAGCCTATCTGGCAAACCTTGTTAATCTTTCTAGGAGCATGTAGGTCACCAGATTGGTGATAACACACGAACTGCATTTTAAGAAGTCAAGTGTCACATCTCTAGAGGCCTCTTAGCACTTTTGAAAATGCTGATGGACAATCTAGTCCTTTCATTGCGTTCTGTCTTGCCCTCTCAAAGTGATTAGCTCCTAGAAAGCTCGGAGAACTGCAACTCACAAAATATCTATTCAGAAACTCTCCCACTTGACCAAATATTCATGGATTCTTTGTCAGAATATTCAACAGAGCTTCTACAGGAAACCAAGCTTTCAAAACCTTTTGCCTTCCCATTTTCTCCAAGGAAATACACTATAACGTATATGCCACAGTAATGACCAGTAATTACTTGTATAAAACATCAGCTTTCACTAGAGCTAGCCTCTGCTTTTTTGGGTTTACTTCCATCTTTATTTAGTAAATATTTACATAGTAAATATCCGTCATGGACATTCAAATGTATTATTGTTATATCATTTTTCCTTGCAACTATAATGAAGATTGATTTAAACTCAACAGCATTAGCCCCTTGCCAGCTGAATACTGTGGTGTTCTCGTAAGTCAGTAACAAAATTCTTTTTGATGGTGCTGTTTACCATTCCACTTCCTAAATATCGACTTTCATAAAATAGAGTTTATTCATTTATAGTTAAAAGATCTCTTCCACTGAAGAACCAAAGATGATGGGGAGAAAACCAGAAATATTTTTGCCACTTCTTTGAAGGATCATCTAGCGAGTTATGAGCATCTCTCTGCTAAGAACTCTAAGGGGTTAAATAATTTATCTTTTCAAGTGCACATGAATTAAATGTCACTTTTCTCATTCAGGTCATGCAGTACCAATTTCATCAAAACTAAAGTATGCGCTCAACAGTGTGTTGCTAATGACTGCAATCATTACGATCTTCTCACAAAGCATCGTGTACGGGAGAAGTGGCTATACACCACGGCTTTCAGAATGAGCAGGAGGTCCCTTTTCTGTCTTTTGCTTTTAGATGTCTGTCCATCTAAAAGGCACATATCCATCTGCTAAGGTAGTTAAGGAATGAGTTGATTTTTTTCTTTCAAACATGTTTCTCCCTGGAGGGATCATTAAATGCTTGGATTCTCTGCTAAAATGGAAGGATTTATCAAGTTTCCCTCCTGGACTGAGATCATCACTAAAACTCTTCAACTGTTTTAATTACACTTTCCTAGCTGAACCTTAACCACATGACTAAAGCACCACCCACTTCAGTCTATTCTGCTTTCTCAGGACTTGGAGAGTAAAGGCTAAACTGTGTATTCATATCTGGCAGAACAAGGTGAATACAAGCACATCCCAAGATAAAACATTTAGACATAATAGTGCAGACGTTTGGCTTTACTAATACAAGTATTCCCAAACTACCTTTAGAACTTCACTGAAATTCACTGATGAGAAGAATTAAACAATTCTGACAAAGCTGGCATATGATTTACGGCATATACATGATATGGCATATGCAAAATACTATCATATGCAGGAATCTGCATATGGCAGTATTTTGAGATCACTAACTGAAAAAAGATTGGACAAGAACAGTGAAAGAACAAGAAAGCAAGCAGTGTGGTTGATATTACTGTAGCATATTAATTAGACTGTGATGACTTTTCAAACCATGAAATGAAGAGCTGATTATGTTGTCACAGTGTCTTTAATGAAAGACCTAATTGTAAAATTGCCCAGTATTTATTTTTGTTTATATAATTGACATTTTTAAAACACAGTGTATAATTATGTGTTGGGCAGAGATCTGTATCTTAGTGAAGATATAAACTGAGTGTCCTTGTACTGCTGTCAGGTGATTCATAGCAGATATATTCAGTTCCTCAAAAAACTATTGAACAGTTGTACGGAGGAATGCATCTGTCAAGGAATATGACAAAAAGGCTTTGTTCCAGTCTGGAATTCTCTGTAGGGATCCCTGTTCAGCTCAGCTGCCTTCCTTTGCACAAGTTGTTTCTATGCTGTTCTTCAAAACACAACAAACTATGTTGCATTAAATACTGTCATAAAGTACACTGGAATCTATTAATACAACCGTCCTGACAGGACAGAAAGTATTCCTTTTTCTCAATGAGCAGAGAGGACAAATCACCCATGGGAAATAGCTTCTGTGCCTTCTAGAAAAGATTGGGCCTAAAACTGGACAGACAAAAGCTTTAAATAATTGACTAAAAAGTAGTCTGGATCCAGGTTTAAATTGTGCAGTGTTCCTGATACCCTAATTATCTTTTTGTATCCCAATATAATTTTGAAAGGTGAAAATGAAAATATTTCTCAGCTTGATTCCTTTTATTTTTTAAGCATTTCTAAACATATCCTTTCATAGGTCAACAGGAATACCCGTCAAAATATTCCAGCTTCAAATATACCTTGCCTGTGACATATGGTCTCTACCTGAGGAAGATCAAAATCTACACAGTGAAAGTGAATTATGAAAGCTTAACTTTAAAGAATAATTTTTCATTTGCTAGCCTGAGATTATTTTAAGTTCTTGGTATGATTCCAATACTTTCAGGACACTTGTCAGCAGCATGGCGAGACATATGCAACTTAGATTAGATAACAAGAGCTGTGAAGATGTAGCAAGAGCAACCGTGAGCATACCAAGAACCTAAAGTACTTACTGAAACAGCCTGGGCTGCTGTTCGTGTCGTCACATCTTCACTGTTAGCAAAAAAAATTAGATTATGGCTTGGTTATGTAAACTCACGCAGTGAGCGGAACTTTGCATAGGGATGGGAGCTTAACAAAACACAGGGAGCTTTTCAGGTTTTAGAGCATTTTTTTTCTGTTTGATGTATTTGGTTAATTCACTATCAATTCATAACTGTTTTAGTTGGCTAAAACAGATTCATGTGTGTGGAGAGAGTTTCACATGGTAAATACATTATTCCAGCTTTTGCTGCAATATAAGAGTAGTCTTTGAATGGGTTGAGGTGAGGTACGGATCACAGCTGGATTCAGCAGCTGGGCTAAGAGGAACCCATGCGTTCGCTCTGTGTGGTGCAAAGTTTGCCCACGACAAGGCAGAGACTGCACTTCTGCACGCGCCTGGCCCTCACTGCACTGGCTACACACGACTGTATTGCAACACACCAGAAGAAGTGTTTTGCAATTAACAGTCACTGTGTTTAGTAGGATGCCTACAAGTGCTGTTCTACTGGTAGACATAAAATGGATATCTTTATTGGTAAACACAAAATGTCAGGCACAAGAAATATATTTATAATGCTCCTGTTGCAACTGTGACCTAGCATATACATGTCAATCTAACTTTAAACAGCTGGATACAAAACAGTGCTGTTGGGATGCTGACATTCTTACCAGCTTCTGTGGCTTTTGCTGCCATATGACTTAATTGCAAGGGTAACCAATACCTGTTATTATTAATGTTGCATGTGGATACAGAATTGTACTCTGACGAAGACAGCTTCTATTTACTGCACTCAGCATACTTCACCAGTATAGTTTCTGATAGTTATGATGAAATGCTGATGTTTAGTATGCATTCTGAGTAATACATTTGTTTCCATGCCTAAAGCCTGGAACAAAACACTCAGATATTTATCATCTCATATTAAAACTCTGCCAGTGTGGTGAGTTGACCTCGGACACCAGGTACCCAACAAGCCCCCTCCTCAGCTGGACAGGGGAGAGAAAAATATAACAAAAGGCTTGTGAGTCAAAATAAGGACAGGAAGACATCACTCACCAGTTACCATCACTGGCAAAACAGACTCGATTAGGGAAAATTAATTTAATTTATTGCCAATCAAATCAGAGTAGGATAATGAGAAATAAAACCAAATCTAAAAGCACCTTCCCACCACCTCCTCCCTTTATTCCGGGCTCAACTTCACTCCCGAATTCTCTACCTCCTTCCTTTCCAGCAACACAGGGGGACGGGGAATGGGGATTACGGTCAGTTCATCACACGTTGTCTCTGCCGCTCCTTCCTCTTCAGGGGCAG
>JAVKLA010000039.1:5966682-6045381 GCA_034782735.1 Sagittarius serpentarius | reverse complement strand
CACGGGCTGCAGGGGAATCTCTGCTCCGGCGCCTGGAGCACCTCCTGCCCCTCCTTCTTCACTGACCTGGGGGTCTGTGGAGATGTTTCTCTTACATGTTCTCACTCCTCTCTCTGGCTGCAGTTTCTGAGCCCCAGCAACATTTCCCACTTCTTAAATCTGTTACCCCAGAGGCGCTACCACCCATCGCTGATGGGCTCGGCCTTGGCCAGCGGCCTTGGCTCTGTCGGATGTGGGGGAAGCTTCTGGCAGCTTCTCACAGAAGCCGCCCTTGTAGCCCCCCTCGCTGCCAAAAACTTGCCATGCAAACCCAGTACAGCCAGATTCAGTTGAATATTTGTTTAGAACTTCGATAATAATCAGAGAAAAAAACCTGTCTTTATGTCATTTTTTGTTGACTGGATAGCTATCTCTTGGTCTGACTATTCTTTATTTTAAAATGTTTAGATTTTAAACATCTCTTTACCTTTTCTTCTCAAAGGAAACATTTCTCTGGTCTTTGGGATGTTTCTAAATTACTTGGTCTGCTTGGAAGTAGGTGGTATTCAACATCTTCAGTCATTTTAGCAGGCTATCGCCAACTTAATATGAATCATAATTTTCTTCCAAATCTTTTTCTTACTCAGTAGTACAAAGAATACCATTAGTAGTTAGATCAAAACTTTGGAAATAGAGTAGTCCCCAAAATCAAAATACCCTAATGTTAGGACCAGCTATTGCCTCACCTTAAGGGCCAAGTGGGTGCACACTGAAGTCAATGACACGTCACGGCATTCAAGAAAAGCATGGAAAGAAGCGTTTGCAAGAAGGTGAAGGTATACCCCTGGAAATACTATTTGAATGCTATTAAAATTCTGCCAGTCAGGCATTTTCATTTGTCTTCCGTTAATCACTTTTTTTCACTCATTCAAAACAGAATTAATGTTTAATTGTACTGTCCCTTTCTCTGCAATTTTTTAACCTGGTAATACTTTATACATGTATTTTCCAAACTCTAAACAGATATTTTACATAATTTTTTTATCCCAGTCTACTCATGCCTGCATTAAATCTGTGAGAATGTACGGTGCCTGATCTGAAAAATGATACTCAAGCACCAGAGCTTGCACGGATCCAGTCAGTAAATACAATACAAACAGAGCAAATACCAGATTTCTATCTATCTAATCACACTCAGAAATCCACAAATTTAAAACAAGTCTATAGATTTTCTCCTGTCTCTTTGTTCTTTAAGAGATATTGGTTGAATTCATGCAATACAAACAAATACAAAATAAATAAATTTCAATATACTGACCTACTTACATGTATTTAAAATAAATAAGTAAATAAATAATAAATATATAATAAAATAATGGACTATATCATAATTTTTTTTCTAGGTGCAGCTAGTAGTTTGAGGGGCCATATTATTTCCTTCAGACGGTATTCCCATATCTCAGACTCGTGCCGTGCCTATTACTCTGTTCAAGTTATTCGCACTTATTACTGACCTAATGCTATCGGAGTATCTACTGCTACTAATGTTCCTACTAGAAGAAGATTTTGAACATAGCCTGCTGCTATATAGACTGTTAACAAATGCCTGCCTGAGGAAAGCAGTTCCAGGGACAAAAACCCCAGCTTATGCTTCCCTCCTCTGCTCTATCAAGGGAAGGAAACTAAAAGTTAGAGCAGCATTCAGTAGGCCAGCGTTGGGACTGACCTTTAATTCCCTTGTGTAGCTATTTCCAGCATGGCTTAGAAATCTGAAAGAATATGAAAATTATCAAATACACAGTTCGAAAGGCAGATAAAGGAGGAGCAATATAATCAGTAAAGCCCTCAGCTTTACTGAAGGAAGTCACTAATGTGTTTGCAATAATTAATCTCCAGAAAAGCCTGTTAAATACATTCATAACAAAACAGTGGAGCAGAAGGCCATTGGTTGTGGAACTAATAAAATTATTTACTGTATTCTATTCCGATAAAAGCTAAGCGCTTTTCAAGACTTTACAAAAGAGCCTTACTTTGCACAGTAATTTGAACTGCCTGGAGATCGGTTTCCAAAAGCGTGGGGTTTTTTTAAACTATATTCCCTGACACAATGGAACAACCAGCTGTCAATCCATGCTCTAAAAAGTTCCTTGGAAAAACAAAACATGCCCAGATATCATCTTTAAATTCCATCTACTGGTATGTAAAAATATTTCTAGAAGCAAAATGAAGCATATTTTTATTCCTAGAAGCGTTGGTACCTTTTCTTGACCGTTCTCATGTTAATTGGGTCCAAATTCTGCAAAGCCGTTACAGGTACACACTTTGACTTTTGAACAGGCACATTCGGGTTCCAGCTGAATCCATATAATTATCCCTGAAATTAGTCAATCGTCTAGCATTCAGCCAGCCATACTCTATGAAGTCCTGACTACGTAATAAAAAAATACATGTGCATGCAAATGTGCAATATACTAAAAAAATGATATGTAAATGTTAATCTGGGAAGAACAACTACAGAAAAACATAAATCATGAAGACTGGTACAAGAGGGAGCAATAGATCACATCTGCAGGAAACGTCACCTGACTTTATTCCAGTTTGCCTTTAACCCGTGGGAGCTGGCTGAAGCATTTGAGGAACTGCTCTTTATTTTGTTGACCAGATAATAGGTGTAATTCTGATATTTACTATGTCTTAATGAAACACTGTTAGTCATAAACTTCACAATAAAGACATATTTTATGATTAACACATTATTAATTTAGAAACAATTTATAAGTACTGCAGCCTTTGAGGAGAAAGCTGTGTTTGTTGAAGTACTTACTGCACACTGCATTTAAAATAGGATGTTTAATGCAAAAGCTATGGATTAGATAAGAACTCAATGTGAAAAAAAACCCTGTTTTCATGCAAGAAAATCTAAAAGATTCCTACTGATGCATTTCTGGACAAGATCTATGTCCTCACTGAAAATGGGGGAAAATATGTGTACAAAGTGGGGGGAATTTCAGGACTTCATCCTGAAAAAGAACAGATAGTGAAATATGGGGGGCATGTACTGGGCATCATCTAGATGTAGCTCATGGAGATCTATAAGAAGTCCAGTGAGGAGTATCTTCACCGTAATTTTGGTCTCCTGTGGCTCTGACTCATGACCTCAGGTGTGTTTCAATGAACTCTTGATCCTAGGAATTTAAAGCAATTTCTGATATCTTGTATTTCAGGAGGGCTCCTCTTAATGCCTACCTGGGTGGATGGACATTTTCCTCTGCAGTCCTGTTGTCTGTCATTTCTGAAGTAGAAATAAACAGAAATGTAGGACCTGTAGGAAGACTGTGAAGCAATGAAAGGTCTTATAATAACAGGTGAAATAAAAGTGGTACATGCAGCCTCACCTTATTTATTGCTGAACTTCTGCCCTCATAATTGTTGCAAGTTAAGTAGCTGTCTTATTGCAATTCTCTCTCAGAATCCCTCATTTCTACTGCCACGTTTTAACCAGTAGTCTGAACTGTATCAGCCTGGTGAATAATGTGATACGCAGTTCAAGAGCCACTTGACGTTTAATCAGACTGGGGGTACATTCTTTTCTTTTTAAGTGCCTAGCCAATCTGCTTCTGAATTTGGTATCCTTACTATTCATGGTATTTATAAATATTTGTTGAAGCCAGATAAACTTATCCCTTCCCTCATCCTCATAAAACACTCAAGAAAATCCCAGGTTTTAATGATTTCTTGAGCAGAGTAACAAATAGTCTGTGACTAGACTTCTGTATACAGAAGTTCTTTTTGAAACTGTGCTGACATGACGTGAATGTAAACTAGAAATAACCAATTTTAAGACCTCCGCTGAGATTAGTTCTTTGACAACTGACAGAAAGACTGAGAAATTAGCATTTTGGTAAAACCTTTATTTGTTTAAGATGCCTCTTAGCCAAAGAGACTGACTGTACAAAAGGATTAACCTATTGACAATGACTTGCTAAATCCAAACTCATTGAATAACAAGTACTGAATGTGTTTACCTTCCTAATGCACCCACAATTCACAATGAAGCAGGCTTTCCTGAAAAGGTCAAAATGCATGAAGAGCTGAATTTCAATAGGGAAACACGGAAAAATTTAGAGCTGAATAGAATGGAATTTATTTTATACAAGAATTGGTGGGGTTAAATGCATTTTTCCTATCTAAATGAATAAAAACCTACAAAAAAGGATTTTAAAAGACTACCTTTGCAGGCCTTTTAGTTTTACCTGATCCACATTCAATTGCCTGTGTGTTAAATACACCATCCAATCATTTCTCAATTAATCTACTATATATGAACCTGCTTATGAGGTGAAGTAAAGAGCACAGTATCCTAAGTCACTTACACAAGCGCATGCATGCCCTCTGGGCAGACAGGTTTAAACATGTGAAATGAACCGATATAACTTATTTTTCTTCTGAGGAACAGTTCCACCATGTGAGGCAGGCACACTTGAAGGGTCATTTTCTGAGCTGATTCTGAGCTGAGTTATATATAGAACTGTTTTATATATTTTACAGGGTAAATTGAAATAAGTTGATTATTCACCATAAAGCATACTGAAGAGATAATTATTAAGATAGATCACTTGTCATACACTGAAACATTTTTTTTTCAGGTAAGACTGCAAATGCAAAAGAAGCAGTTTAGATTAGGCAACTGCCAGTAGCTGGCAGATATCATAATGCGAGTACTATATATATGAGAGAGAACATTTTTATAGAACAAGTCAAAAAATGCAATAGAATCCAAATAGAATGTTATGCCTGTAAGAATAAAATCTTCACCACATTACAAAAATGTTAGCTTCCCTTGAGTACTTTTGGCTACATTTCCTAAGGCCCTTAAATTATGCATGGAGCTTAAAAGTAATGTTTAAAATGCCCCACATTCAGGTGTGGTTTTAATGGCACATACTGATAGACAGGTGAATCGTGTTTGAAAGCAATACTTAGGCACTCAAGTCAATTTGAGGCTTTTGAAAACTTTTCCTCAAATCTGTATTCTTACAGTTTTTAGACAGCCTCTTTTCTCAAAATTGCAAACCTTTCTCTGCATCCACAGTACATCTGTCAGGACATTTAGATCTTGTCCTGCACCATCACAGCTGGATCATGAATCTGAACTGCTCTGAATCAACTCAACCTGTTCAGTATTTTATGGTGCTAAGAGTGATGAGACTTAAGGACACCTTAAGCATGCAAAACGGGCAAGGATTTGAGTCCCTGAATGGAACTGTTTTGAGGTGAGTCAATCCTGGAAGGATTTAATGACCTGTACTGTTGAGAAACAGTCCCCTAGTTGCAGACTATTTCCTTAACTTGGATACCCTGATCATAGAATAATGCCAGCATTTCACATTGCATTATGAATATGAATGATAATTTTGCTATCTCATCTTGGCCAGAAGATTCTTCTTCTGGCAGATGAAGACATGACCTCAGTCATTCAACCTTTCTCACTTCTGTCTCAAACAGCAGCAATAAAATCTGTCCAGAGTTTTCTACTATTGGGAAACCCCAAATAGTACAGCATGCAGCGTGACATAGCATTCTCTTGATTAAGACAGACTATTGCAAACACAGCAAGTTTGTCCTGTATCTTGGGGTTTTTTCTTTATTTTTGTTGTGGTTTTTTTGGTTTGGTTTTGGTTTGGTTTTTTAAAAAGAGTTTTTAGAATCTACTTCTTTCCTCAAGGTCTTAAATTAAAGGAATATAAAAAGCAACCTGCAAACTTCAGCCTGCTGGCAGTTATTTTTCTGTTGCAGAGCAGGACTTTCTACAGTACAAATAAAATTCACTTCTGTTTTAGACAGAGCTTTGTCAAAGGTATCGTAAAAAGACAATGCACTCCAGAACCAGTGGTCACCACACCAGTTAAGCCTCATCAACACCCACTATAAGTGGTAGGAAAAATTCCGTGGTGCTTTGTCCCACGTTCTTATGCATGAGCTACCAAAAGACTACACTCCACTGCAAGCGCCTACATTCCTGATGTGAAGATGATGAAGTAAACATGACAGAAACACTTATTAATGTGTTATTGAAGGTTTTTAAATTTGACAAAGATAAGCATGATAAAAGAACATGGACAGAAAGGCATCGTTGTTTTACTAAATATATTCCACATTGCCCAAAGAGATAAGAATGCTAATGATAAAAAAGAAGAATAAAAAAAGATGAAGGAGCACCTTATTCCACTTCTAGGAATACAGTAATGAAATATGATATAGCAGATGACCTCATTAAAATTGAAGCAGTGTTCTGTTGAAGTAATAATTCAATATTTTTAGTGAGGAGCTTGAAATGAAGCTCCTGTGTCCGTGTATATAACTACACTTACAGGTGTGTGTATACTTCTATACATACATAGTTAATCACAAGTTTGCCCTTCAGGATACGGAATGTCAAATAAGTTGGGAAGAAGAGCTCAAATGATAGCATTATGTAGAACTCAGATATTTTCTTGTTTTGTAGCATAGAAACCTGGATCTTTATATGCAAAGCGGGTATCGTGCAGAACAAGCTCTGAAATGTAAACTGCTCAGATAATCAGACTGAAGCAGTCTGATTTTCAGGAAAGTGATTTGGAAGACAAAAGCTAAAGATTTAGAAGATGACTATTGCAGTGTTAATATATGTAAGTGGCAGTAGATCATTCAGAATATTTCAACCAAAGCATGACTTTCCATTAATACCAGCTGAGACAAAGAGAGAAATTTAATATATGGTAATGAAAATAGAAGAAACAGATGTAAAAACCATTGTTAGCCATGAAGCACAAGGAAATGACAATGTAATAAACCTATGCAATACATATTTGAGAACACTGCATCAATTTCCTCCATTATTTGAATGAAGACCCACATCCAATATAGAAACTCTTAAGACCCTTCCAAAGTTCTGAACATCAGAAAGGATGACTACTGTCAAGGGGAAATGCTTACAATGACTTGCGATGTGTTGCCATGCACAGGATCACTTTTTTTTTTCATTCTTCAAAATTCTGCACAATTGTCAGGTGCAATTTTGATTATTTAAGTCAGTTTGTAATATTAACTAGAATTATTAGACAAAATGGAAGTATCTGTAGTTCTTTTAAATACATAATGCTTGACTTCTGCCTAATAGTATATAGCAGGACAAAATCCATAAATGAATTTATTTAGGGACAACTCTGTATTCACACACAGTCTGACTGACATCAGCAAAGGCCTGCATATGTTCGAAGGTCTAATTCACGAGGCCTAGTGCCCAAAATTCACAACTAAGTTAAATATATTTAGGCTATTATACTCTTTTTATATGACAACTTACTTTAAAAATACAATCTATGAACAACAGATTTTAAAAACAAAGGGTTCAGTAACACAGCTTTGGAAAAAAATCTTTTATTAACTGATGTCTAAAAAGTACTTTATCGAGTCTTTCTATTGTGGAAATTCACCGTAACACCATAAGTCCATGGCATTTAAAGTAAAAGTCAGTAAACAAGCTATGGAAATTAAGCATCGGGATTATAATTTAAATGTCAGAAGCTAAATACATTTAGAATAAAACCTTTTTAACTTAGAGAATGTGTTCATGTGCATGTTTAATTGTCCTCTTCTTAGTACACTGATTGTATATTCAAGGTAGGTTAGCATGATTTTTGATCCTAGAACTGTTTCCATATTTTGTTGCCACATCAGAATAAAAAAAAAATGTTTCCCTCTAATTTAAAACCAGTTTAATCAATTAGAAAATATCTTCTGTGCTTATCACATGAGAAGCGTTTTTCAGCGGTTGCAGGAATAGTCAGGATTAGGATTAGAATAACCTAATGAAATAATGAAGAAAGGGGTCTGTTCTACTGGGTAGGTATTTTTCTTCTTTTCTGTGTGTATTTAAAACGCTGTATGTATAACTCTTGTCATATGACTCTCTGTTTTACTATTTCTATTTTAATAAAATCTTCCTCTGTCAGCCTTTTGTTTATTTATGATAAACCAAAGATAAATATGAAGTGAACATGCAGTGTTTCTGACCCATTGAGAGCTGTAACTGCACATGCAAGAGAGCTGTTGCAACACTGCGTTTAGAAGAGATCAACTGTGACACAGTTGAATGTGTTTACATTTTCCTTGCTTTCCTGATATGGTTCAAGTCATTTTCACTTTATTTTGCTTTTCTGTTATGGTAGATGAGTTAAAACAATGTTGAAGTGGAGTGTCAGTGCTGAAGGTCATACTAGATATTAACAGTCACATTGCAACCAACTCTTCACCAGATGAGGACGTATGATGATCTTCTGTGCGTGTGCATGTAACCCTCTGTACTCCTATAGTCATGAAATCTTAACTGTGATGAGACAAAGAGCAAACCAAAAAAATTACAAAAGACTTCAGCTGCAAAGACTTCTGTTAACTTCTAAAGGCACACAGGTTTAACCTCTATGCTAAAAAAACCCCTCTTACAATAAATTGTGCTTATTTCTTTTATGCAGGTAGGGCTTAGGTAAGGTACAGTTGTTTGTGTGCAAGAAATCTAAAAAAGAGAGATGTGATTTGGAATACCTGGGTTTAAATGAAGGGATTAACATAATAGGCATGTCAGAAACTTGACAGAAGGAAAATAATGAGTTGAAAACCCTAATATCAACAAACATAGAAATAACACAGCAAATCACTCTGCTGGAGAAGTGCTCTATATTAAAGAAAGCTTAGGACCAATTAAAGTAAATAAGTTACCTGTAGCAAGGATTCAAATTCCAAGCTTAAATAGAAAGAAGATTAGTATTAGACCTATAATAGTGACAAGTTGACCAGGTGCAAAAGAGACTGTGATATACTAAGGCAGATTAAACTGCAAGGGCAGAAAACAGAGCAGGACTGAGAGACTTCAATTATTTCTAGGCAGACAAGGTAAATGTCACAAATGGGTTTTGGTTCTCACATCAACTTCGCTTTTATAAAGGACACAATTTTTGCAGAGAGAAGTATCAGGATTTTCTTATACAAAACAACGCACGTGCTCTTTGCCGTCCTGTGCCTCGCGGTGTCCCTTTTCCTCCTATCTTTGGAGCTCAGGAACTAAGCTTTTTCAGAATCATGCAGCTGAATACTGCTACAGAGGCAAGGCGCAGTACACAGAGAACAAATAAAATTACAAACAAAAACCAGCTGTAATTGCACTCTGACACAGGAAAAGCAAAATGACATCTAAAGAAAGTTTGTGCGTGAAGACATGGAAATAACAACAGTTCTTTGGGTGGGATTTAGAAATAGTAAGTCACTGAAATTTGGTTTCAGGCTGAAGTTGTAGCCGTATGCTGGCTATATTGGATATTCTTATCATCTCCAGTCCTGAGTTAACATACGGAAGGAAGCTCAACAGCATACAAATTGGCTAGTAAGAGAATAAAATCCATAATAAGATGATCTGACTTCCCAAGGATGCTAGGGGAATATTTTGCTATAGATAAGGTACGCCTTTATGCGCTCCACTGAAAATTAGCTATACTGTTTTACATTCATGATATTACTTCAAGTACAAAGAATTGCTTAGAAGTAAGGTGTAAATCATAGGGTGGTTTTGTTTGTTTTATCTAATCCTTTACACATATATTAGTCACATTGTAAAACAGAGTTGTAATTTTCCTTTCTCGAACTCTAACTAAATCTTAACATTATGTAAACAGACATCTGCTCTTTAAAATACAACTAGAAAACAACCCACGTTTACTATAGGATAACACAGGATTAAAGGGTATTGTAAGGTAATTTGCTTTTACTTTATTTGCTTCAGCAACATCAGGGTCTAAAAGCACTGAATTTCACTATGACTAATGTTGCAATTAATATGTTTCTTCAGAGCATAGGTACCATAGCAAGAACCAGTGTACAGCAAATCACCACCATTTATACATACCATGTTTAAGGTAGCTACTCCCTTTAAAAGGATAGCCTCCAAGGTGATCTGATTACACAGATTTAAAATATCAGAAACATACGGACACAACAAAAACCGTGGCTGAACTAGAACACTTAACTGCAGTCCAGCTGTCTAAATCAGGTGCTGAGGAAACACGTCTCTCAGTGTGCATTTGCAGGTGTATGTGCTTTGTGCTCACACCTGTTTGTCTTACTCTAGTTGTTTTCCAGTGGAATGAAATTTTTCCATTTTTTGTTTGTACTTTTAGCTAGGAGTTTGCTAAGACATGGAGCTGGCAATCATCTACTTCAGTAATGTCAAGAAGAGAAAGGGGAAAACAGAAACTAAAAGGAAAATGTCCAAGTATTTCAGATAGGGTTTTGGAAGGATTAATGAAACTCCACTCAATAAATATTATAGAAATACCACAAATAAAGTAGGAATACAGTAGCTATAAAGTGTGAAATACCTGACTGGCCAATAAATATTTCTTAAATTATATGTTGGTAGTCATCTATTGCAAATCAAAATCCAAGAGTATACTTTCAAATATATGACCATTATAGCATGAGATCTTGTGTTTCACACGTTGTAATTGAGGACAGCAAATACGTTAAGCTGCTCAGGTGAGTGGTATTTACTTCCAGTATAAGGCACAGAAATTTGTACAAGGTTACATTATGGGAAATAATACTCAGAAGTCCTGAACCTCTAAACAAAATTCATAGGTATGCTGGTGGTGTTGCAGAAAGACCTGATAACGGAAGCAGTCTTTTAGAGATTATGGTGACAGACAGAAATATAAAGTTCCCAAGAGAGAACAAAACACAAATTCAGACAGATTCTGAAGTTCTTAATTATGGACAAAGTGCATGAAGAGTACTGTAAATCACTGTAAAAATCTAAAGATATGTCTAATAGTTACCTTTCAAAATGCTACAGAAATGGTATCAAGGCTTCTAAGCTCAAGATCAAGTAAAATATTATTACAGTTTGAAGGTTCAATGCAACAACAGAAAACAATGCTGCTTGTTTAGTTACAATACAGTTTTCCGATACATTTGGGATAGTAGGGAACATAAAAGAAAACCAGAAACTGTTCATAATTCTTGACATTATCATGCATATGCAGCAAAACAGCTCACAGCTCTCTGGTCTGTTCTTTATTTCACTTTTCCCTGGACAGAATGCAGACCACGCAGCTTTCCAAACACAGCAATATTGCATGATAGACAGAAAAAAAAAAAAATTATCTTCTGCTTTGAAGAGATGGGACTTTAACCTAATATGCAAGGGGTTGATTCAACTCAATATGAGATTTTCTTTATTGTATCCAGAAAAGCTACATGCTTATTTTGAGGATAGGTCAAAATTGTTTGAATTCCCTCAAGGGGCTTTAGATTTTTGAATGCTATGTCAGGAATACAAATGAAGATAGATTTTGAAATAACTATTATTTTCTTTGCATTTCAGATGGTAAGAGTAAGCAGCGGAAGGCCAAGTATAGGCATCTTTTACAAAGGGTTTGTCAATACTAGAGCATACCTTTTATGGAGTGATTGTTTCTGATGAGAAACCAGATGAGAAGTCACATAGTTAGCTAAAAAAATCCCCACCTTAAGTATAAAGCAAGAAGGCAGATAAGTAAGCAACTTTTAAACCAACATTGTAATAGTTGTACATCTCTCTGACAAAGGTCTTGGGCTTCAGTGCATTTAGCACATTTCTTCAAGTAGTAGAGCTGTATCTTTCAAGCTTTCTTTGATTTATAACCTCCAAACATTTAATGAGAAAGGTAGGGTCCTTGTTTATCTAACAGCTGGATTTATACATTCTGAAAATAGCTTTATTTTTCTTTCTTACCTATTGAATTATTGACAATAAGAAACCAAAAGCACTTGGTACATTTTTTCTTACACTAGTTAAAGATATAATTTCTACTTATGGCCCCAAGTCTTGCTATGAGATCTTGCACTTCTTTGTACGCTAAAATATCTGAAATTAAGTGTCTTCATTAAAAATGCAGCATTTTGTAACAGAAATTCATGGCCTCTTTTGATGTTCTTTCCCAGACGTTGTCCCTTCATACAGCCTTTACTTCTAAGATGCGTAACAAAATCCTAGACCAGAACATCGTACAACTGCACTATGTACAGGTTGTCTCTATCAGGGACAAAATGGGGATACATTTCTTGTTCTGTAAACGTGGTAGCATCAGTGTATTTCACAAATGGCTATTTTATTCCAGGTCTCAGTGAAAGAAATGCTATGTTTCACAATTACTAAAAGCATTTCTTTGGAGATCAGAAGAAGTACAATGTAGTTGTCATGCTCCAGGATCTTCCTCTTTCCTTGTGTTTCATTTACTCGCAACAGCATTTCAGAGAGCAGAGGACAATTGTTGCATGAAACAGTTTTGGTCTTAACAGTATTTTAAAAAGTAAAATTTACAGAATGAACCCCTCCTCCACCCCACCTTAAAAGATCCTTCAAAAAAATTCACATTAGAAGCCCCAAAATGGAGCTTTATAAAGTGCTGCTCATTGCCACTGTGCAGCTGGCGCCACTGAGGGAACTGCAAGTGCAATCCCAAAGGCAAGGCTGAAAAATTCTCATTCCGTACAATGTAATTATTAACACCAGCCAGTTATTCTAATGGTAATCACCACACTAAAAGTGACACATAAAAAGATATTATGCTTTGGTACAAATCACAAAATACAAATTAATTTAAAGTGGATGCTGATAGGAGTTTCCTTTCTTTATGGTTGCACAGCAGTCAGAAAATCGCCGCTACTATATTAAACAGCAAACAAACTGCTATAAACCATCAGTCAGTTGCCTTTAGGAACACAATGTCTTGCAGTATGTCCAGTGACTGAGGCAGGTTATGGTGAAGGTTACAGGGTAGTACATAACTGGCAATCATGCCTGCAATATTCTGAATGTAGGGAACCTACAGGATTAAATATACTTAGTTCTACGGTATGGACCTTTCTTGACAAGCTATTTTGAATAACTTTTGGTGAAATGTGTTTAAATTCAGATCACTTTCTCTGTTTCCAAATTGATCTTCCATATAGCAGAACACAGCGTACCTACTGTGCTTACTTAATACCTGTCAGCCACTGAAGCGTAACCTGAAGTGACTTGCAGCTACTTCACATGCTTCATCTCCATCCACAAACTACTGAGACAATTGTCCAGTTTGAGAGAAAACAGACCACGTGATGTGAGAGCAAAACGCAAGTCTCAATAGATGGGAGCAGAATAAAAAGTTATCGAACCTTACCCATCATAACAACAACGCTCCTTTCTCTCCATTTCTTGTCTTCCTTGCCAAAACCCCAAATTCCAAACCAAAGCTGTTTTTATTTGAAAACTCACAAAACCATCTTGCTAGCAGTGATCTGCTCAGAGCCTAAAAATTCAGGGGAATAGCATCTCTGCCTAATTCTGAACAATGTATTCACACAAGCTTGAAATAGTGATTAATGGACAGAACCTTATTAATTTTATGACAACTGCAGATTCTCAAGGGAACTACATAGATCTCCCAAACATGTAACTAGTGCCAACATTTCAAAGGTCAAAAACCAGCTTGACGGCAGCCACAAAGCCATTCCAGCTTAACAATACTATCACCCAGCCTTGTTTAAAATGCTGGTACCCTGAATGACTTCCCAGGCAGAAAGAGAAGAAAGAGATTTTGGTAGGAAATACAGGAGACGTGAGACACAAGGAACAGGTAGACATTGGAGCTGTAGTAGGATACAGGAATGGCTCCATTAGAAATCTTTTTTGAGGTAGTTCTAATAATCAGAAACCTGTATCAGATATTAGACTTTTAAGTTAGAAGCAATCAGAATCATTTGAAAGTGCTCTAAATAGAAACAAAGGATCACGTCCAAATTGCCAAAGAGTAGGATTACACATGCCTCGGTAAAAGGACTTTTAATATGGGGATATTATTTTGATGGTTGTAAAGTTATTTCATATTTTGCAGTAGACACTGTTGCAGCAGGTAACAGATATTAAACTGTTTTCTCTACGTCATTCGCTACATTTGCCTTGTGTTGTCCTTAGTTATTGCATTTTAACAGCTTATAGAAAGGTAGAACAGTGGAAAACACAACCTGAGATTTTCAATGGCGTCCACATTGCTTCTAAATACAATTTAAGCAAAGGATTTCAATCCCTAAGGTGTTAAATATTTTGATCACTAAGATGTTAAATATTTTGTACTCCTTGGACCTTGGTGACCACCTATTCCCTCATGTTTACAGAACTGCTTTCACATAACAACACTTATGCTTCAAGCTGAGATTGCCTACAGCAGTGTATTTTTGGGAAGGCGTTTTTAACTTTGTAATTTACTTTTCTTTCCCCAAAGGTTTGCCAGAGTTTGTGTCTGCATTTTTTTCCAAACTGCAGATCTGGAGGTAAGCGTGAAAATAAGCAATACATACCATTATATTGATAAGGACACTACAGATGTTTGTTTCTATATGGGCCCAATTTATCTATTATGCAGGTTTTTATTGTATGCTAAACTTTGTAAATAGGATGCATTTTAAAGTAATTGAGTACCTGAATTTTCTAAGAATGTTTTAGGTGCAAAAATTAAAGTGTAAAATACATTTTTAATGTTTCAGAATTGAGATATATATATATGTAGGATTAGCAAGTGAGAGACACTGATATTTCAAACTTCACTCATTTGCAATACCATGGCACGGATTCCCAGCTGCTGAGCTATTTAGGTATCAAGAAACCGAGGGCCTGACCTCCAGGCAGGAAACCGAATGAGCCTCTGGACACTTCACAATTCACTAAAACACAGTTTCTCTACGGAATTATTCTTATGAAGCCAAGGCCCTGCTGATTATTCCCTTTCACCAATTAAATCAATAGAACCACTTAGAAATACACAAAAGAGATTTCTACAAGAGGTAAATGGAATTTATATTTCACAGCATGAGCAGCAAATCTAAGGAAACAATGAAGACAGTAGAACTAGCAGGAATAGGTTATTCTTTCACAGACATGGTGTACACAGTTCAGGAAACTGCAGGAGAATATATTATTTTCTATAGTTTAACAGAAACTCAAAAGAAATAGCCTTCACTTTCTGGTATTGGCTTTTTGTGAAGACAACCGTTGCTGTACTGTGCAATACAGTTTGCATCCCTGTCATCATTAGATTCCAGGTTTCAAATGCTTTTGTTTCAGCTGTTGAAACAAATATTACCTTAAAGGGCAGGACGTCAACACAATACCTTAATTGATAAGACTGAGAGAGGAAGGAAGGTTGGATTTGGCAACAAGATTTACAGCTAAGTGAGATCCTCCTTACACCAATGAGAGTACCAAACACTGAAATAAATAGAACTATTTCTTTTAAAAGAAAGTTTAGATTTCAGATTTGCCAAACCATTAGCAGGGTCAGAAAAATGAATTATATATTCATTTTGAGTACAATCTCTTAATTATTATGAAGTATCTAGGAAGATTAAACACAATAACTTTGAGGAAAATATAAATCTATTCTGACATTTATCTCAACGTAAAAAGGCATCATCGTGGTGGCAGACAAACCATTCTTTCATTTGACAAAAAAAAATAATCCATTAAATCCATTATACATGGTCTAATTTCTTTAGCATGGCAATATGATGTCCTGTATGCTTTGGCAATCAATCATATTATTTATTATTAAATTTGCAAAGGGTAATATTATAAAAGGAGTTTAAATTCACAGCTTCTAGTAAACAGAAGGTAAACTCAAGATGGAAATTCAGTGAGTCTGTGAATTATGCACAGAGGTTTTCAAAGCAATGGTCAGTAATTGTAAAAACCGTGGAAGTGACCATAAATAAGTAAACTCCATAGTTCTCCTAATCCCTTTTCTGCAGTGCACAAATAACTAACTCCCTCTTATCTGTTGAAAGAAAGTGGGAATCAAACCAAAAAGTAGGAGCAATATTGATCAAATCATAGTTTTAAAGGCGTCCTTATTTCAGATATTTATTAATACCTGTTATATGACTAATGTGTCTGCTGTATGCTAATAAAAGCTAGCTTTAACAAAAATTTTAGCTAAAGGAAGGAAAAAAATTAGCAACATTATTTCACAGTTTTCTTCATCATCATCATCATTTTATTACAGATTGGTTAAAACTTTTAATTAAAAACTTGATTTGCCTAGGCCTGTGTGACAGATTGATTATATTGAAATTTTCTGAAACAATCATGTCAGACTTGCTTTCTAAAACTGGAAAGTTCATTACACATATTGTTCTTGTATAAATGCTACAAATTTGCCAAAATGTCTGACCTCATGAGATTTCAGTCAGACAGTGATTGAAAAACTTCTCTGCTCCATTCACAATCTGATCAAACTCTTCAAAATGTTTGAGACAGGATGACCTGGGAGTCTAAGGTTAGGTTCGTTACTCTATCTTCTCACACATTACAGCCTGTCCAATTTCATTCCTTGCAATATTTACCCTAGGAATGATGCTCATCTGTGAAAGTTTTTGCATGGAGTTTAATGCAAGAATTGCATTAAAAGAGACCGTGACAGAGCTTCTCTGCTATTTCGTGCTTTGCTTTATTTTAGCTGATAAAAGAGCAATAGTGATTAGGTAGTGAGTGAGCACGAACAACTACTGACTTACGGGAAGTAATAGTTAATGTTTGCTACTTTAGAGAACATGCAGGCTGGACTATACATAGCACAGTAACAGAAGATTTTGTTTCGAAACCAAGTGGCAGAAGCAATTCCTGAGTAAAAAAGATGTATGGAATTTACAGAACACCTAGAAAGTGGCAAAACAGTGACATAAAATCATAGCTATTATATAAGTCTACAGACTTTAAGTGGTATTGTTTCATATTTAGAAACAAATATTGAGTACTGGAAACTGCAGTAGAGACTGCCCATTAATGTGTCCGTGTTGGAAACAGCAAAGCCAGGTTTTTATTCAGCTAAAACTCTCCATTTTCATAGTGGCTGCTGCCTTTACAACACGTACAGTTATGAAGTATTATCTGGGTATTTTCCCTTGTTCTTTAAGGAGATTAGATGAACATAATCCATTTTGTCTGGGACTCTTGTAAAGCTACTACATTTATTCAGAGCAAACAAGAATTGAGATTTGCAAACACTTTCAGTTCTGTGAAGGCACGTTTTAGAGTTTTAAATGCCCTGTGGACATCCAGGAATGCAGTTTGCACTCCAAGGAATCTAGAGGCTTCAGCTTTAAGGAAGGTAGAAATATTTCCTGATTTATTTGAGAGCTGGAAGTCACTTTTGGCAAAAATCCCAGAACTATTCTTGTTACTGCTTTGTTAGATAAAGTATGCAAGACAGGGGCAGGAGAGGATGAAGCTCTAACTCATCAAGCCAAACATACAGCAAGCTGGAAGGCAGAGCTCAGGTCAAAAGCCCGAGAGGAATGGAAGCCATGGTTGAAATGAAGAGCCCATCAGAAGGCTCAGCACTGCTTTTAGGGCCCATGATGAAAAAAACCCCCTCTTATAGGGGGTCGTATGGGGGACACTTTATGAAAAGACTGCATTAAGTCTGGATGCGAGCAAATTTGTTTCCCTTTAATGCATCACCTACAGTAATGGTAGAAATGTTCGCAACCTAAAGTACTCTTAGTTCCTTTCAGAATCTACAAAGTGTAATATAGTGGAAACTAAGTATGTCTTGGAGTAATCTTCTGTGCCTTGCTTTCAGTGAGACCTTTTAAGCGGAATATATGAGACTTTTTTTAAATGCATGTGCAAAATTGGAAGCAAGCCCTAGATCAAGGTAACTGAATGTACATTGCGCCTTACTTCAGAAATCTGGAAAGGTTTGCAATGTAGTTTCTTCATAGGATGTTGATGAGACTAGCAAAGCTGGTTTTTGGTATCACTAGGACATGTAGGATTGACAATTCTGATTCTGGGATCAGAGCTGGTTACGCTCTGAGACGGCATCTAAACTGCAGGTCCAGTGGTCTCTAATCCACACAAACACAAAACAATTCTCCCTAGATCCACCCAAATGTTACACAATTTACCTGCATTATTTCACATTCCTGAACAGACTCAAATTTAGTGCCTTTTTCTTAGCACCTTAATAACTTTATGGATGATGCAGAAAATGCTCTAATGTTTTCCTGTCTTCCTGTGGAAAGACATAATTAAAACCCAGTATCTTTAATCTCTGAAAAGTAATTAAACTGATATGCAAAGAGTTCCTCACAATTATCCTAGACTTTGAGCAACATAACGATTATACAACAATTTGCCACTAACCTCAAACAGGAAGCTTTCCAAGTGATTTAGCCATGAATAAAAAATAATATGGATCTAAAAATATGCTTAGTCTATATATGACATGGATGTGAAGAAGAAAAGAAACATACCTTGATTTACATACATTTTCTAGGCCAGGGCAAAGTATGGATTCCATTATTCTTGACTTTAAGTTAATTTCAGTAATGATTAAGAAGAAAAAAAATACAAACTCAATATTTTATATGTTAATAAGCTCAATACTGTTAAACCAGTGAAATGACAAACATATGGCAAGGAGAAAGGACATTTTGACTAACAAAAGCCAGTATTTTTAAACTGAGAAGTCTAGATTTAATTTATGGTACTGAAAGATATGGCACAACAGATCAAATTAGTCTAGCGTGTTTCTACCTTAACTTTCAAATGTATGAGTATATGGCAAAATCACTTTTCACCACAAAATTAGGTTACAATTCTGCATTATAACACCAAAAAAAAATTTGATTTTTTTTCTAATTACTATTTTTTGCTATACTTATTACAAATGACTGCATAAATAATCTTTGGTTTATGCTCATGAGAAGCCTACAAATAGATTCATAGACATCGTATCTATTAAGTTTGACTTGCAGTGTGAAAACTGAATAGAAAAAAATTATACGCTATTACACACAATCCAACTGATGTTGCTATCCACTCTAAACAGCAGATTCAGAAACTCCCTTAAGAAAATATTGTGTCTTTAAAAATACATTGCAAAGCTCTTGCCACTGAAACATATGAATTATACTCTATTACTGCCAGCGTTAGGACAAGCATGTTACTTGCTGACCTGGATAGAATGTTTTTGCACAGCTAGGAAATTCCACATTCCAGGAAACATTGTGATTTTAAAATTAAATTATTTTACCGTGGCCACCACTCCTTTGTTGTTTACTTTCTACCCACGTTCCAGCCAATAAGAACTGCTCTTAATGGGGCAAAGAATACGGTTTGTGGGGGGTGAAACCCCTCAATTTAAAGATAAAATTCACATTCTATTCTAAGACTTTGTCATGAAGTTGTGAGAACAGAAGCCTGATACATGCAAAATCCTCTTCTCAAAACTGACATGAAAACTATCAACCTTAGTTGACAGTTCTCAGCAAAGGTTACAGCTTGAGTAATTGGCAAAGAAATTCACAAATGTGATTTAGCGTACAGTCAAAAATAAGGAATTCACTTTAAGAAAATTCTAATTTGATCATAGATCATTCACAAAAGTCACTTGATAAATTATTTACTGTTTTACTGCAGAACACTGGATATGACTGTATCTATATGTATTGAATAATAAGCTACACGGCACTTCTGCCATTATTTAATTGATACAATGAGCACTCAGGAAACGATCACTCTTTTTATGTCAAAGTGCTCAGAGTAAGTGATGGCAGTGATGACAAAGGAGACAGATATTTTTCTCCCTTTGCAATTTTAGTTTGCTAATACCAGCATTCCCTAGATTTATGTAATCTGGCATCATTAAAATCTCAACATTTCATCATAAATCCTTCAATTTAGAATAGATTCAAAAATTGTTTATGTCTTTCTACTGAGGGGCTTACATATAAACGACACTGAAATTAATATATGAACTTCACCAAAGGCTTCCTAGCAGAGGCAGGCACTCCAAAGTCAATGGAGCAATGCCTGAAGCGTTAACCTCAGATGCTGTTTCAAAAAAAATCCCCCTTACTCAACTGCTCATGGTCCCTGGTAACCTGCACCCATGTTGTTGACCCCTTTAGCCTGGAGTCAGATCATCTGTGCTTAGGAAAAGCTGAGTTCACAGTCAGTAGACGAGATTTTGGGGTGGCTTATCATTATACATGCCTTGTCTAGAGAACACGATCACCCTTTATCTAACAAGGTGGGGGAGCCCTACCTTCAATCCTTCCCAGCTTGCAGGGGCTTTCTAGGAGAATGCTCAAAGGTGTAGGGCTTTTCTTGGTGTGGATATTCTCATCTGCAGCTCTAGAACTTTTTCCACTGTGTAAAAAAATCGCATCTTCACTGAGGCAGAAAAAATGTGACTCAGTCCTCTAGGTGGACACTCAAGAGAGATGAAAGCCAGGCTGTAGTATCCATGCTCCAGAAAATTATTCTTTTATTCTTACACTGGCCAATGTGGGCACAGGGACTAAAGTAGTCACCATGAAGCTTTGCAGGTCTTCTCTGTGACCGAGATAAAATTCCCCATCTCAGACGGGAAATGGCAGAGGGCCCAGGATTACAGCTTGCTACGATATCCACTGGAGCATTCCTTTTCCCTAAGCTGTGTGCTGAAAAGTTACTCAGCCTGGTATCGACACAGACTGGGCCAAATAATACTTGTTCCTAAGTCAATTATTTGAAAATAGAACCGGTAATGTGAGATTTACTGTGATACTGTTAACTTTGTAGTGAATTGAAGTGTTTGTAGCATCTGTAAAATTGATGGATTGTTTCTCATAGAGCTAGCAGTTCAATAGCAAATACAGCTTTTATGTGCAGGAAAACAGCAAGGTCAAACAGCTGTGAAGGGTATACTGGAAACACAACTGATTTCTAGGGGAATAATGCATGCCCTAGAACTTACTATTTGTTTCTTTGAAATGGGAGCAGATGTGAAAATATCCAGAAATGTCATCTGTTCTTTTTTGCTAGCTTCATGTACCTAAGATGAACAGAATGGCTAGGAAAAAGATTGCTAGGTAAAAAAAAATGCTAGGTTTTGGGTTTATTTTTAAAGAGGATTCAGCAGAGAGAAATCCTTTTTCAATAGGAGTTTGCAACCTAAAATATACGCTCAGATCTTCCCAAATGTAGAAAGAATACCTATAGTGTGTCTGTGTTACCACCACCAGATCTCAGAAATGACAAAAAAGGAAGAGGAAACTGTTCCTTTATTTTTCTACTCAAGCAAAAAATAATTTCAATGGGAGAAAAATCAATGGTCATTTGAATTTTACTTTTTATTCCCTTCTCTGTCTCCAGTTCATACGTTTGTCTTGAATTGGGAGGGGAGAAAGCAAATATAACTCTTCAGAGAATGTATTTCTCTGTTGTATGGAAAAGTATCCTAAGTTACTCAAAGTAAAAGTCCATTGAAAAATTCACTGGGGGAAAAATGCATGACAAAATATAACTTTTGATTTTAAACCCACATCATATAACATTTGATCAGACCTTGTAAAGAACCAAGACACTGTGAAAAGAATGCGAGTTTATGATACAGTCTAGTTTAAGATCATCTTTGGCTCTGACTGCAGCTTGTCATCACTGAAGAAACATTAACTGTTAATAGGAATAGCAAAACATAGGTATCTTGTCAAGCTGGGAAAGCTGGCATGACTTTGGCTATTGCCCAACCAAAGAGCCCTAACTGAAGTGCTAGGAAACTGTGTTAAATAAATACGGAACTAGACAATTATTACAGATTTCTGTTTAATTCCTGGCTTTGTTAGTCTTCCTGTGTGACTTGCAATGAGGCATTTAATCTTTCCCTGTGTCAAACTGTAAATAGTTGTCTGAGCATGACTATGGGATACTAGAAGGCATATAAACAGCTAGCAGAAAAAGAGTAACATAAATTATTCATCTGTTTTATGAAAAGCTTGCCTCCAATTGAGTAAATAGAGCTTTTCAGTCTGAATTATAGTGTATGTGTAATATTTTCCTTACAATGAATTCATTTTATTCACTAACTACATTATGTTCCTCAAACACCAGGAAAATGGTGTCAACCATACCTTTTGTCATTTGTGATGAAATTACAGTCCCACTTATTAGACTTAGAGCTTTAGTACTATTCCTAACACCTCCTTAATGTAGACTGGACTCTTCCAGGTAGAAAGTTATCCAGCACCTTGCTCTGACAAAAAAAATGTGCTAAAAAGTAGAGAGCAAAAAGTCACTTATTTAAAACCATTTGGCAGTCTACTTGAAACCAAGTTTCACAGATTTATCCTTTTACTTAAATAACATTGCTCCAGTTAGTTCATACTGGCAGGTCAGTCTAGCCTTCTTTCAGTACAAACAAAGGTATGAATTCCTACGCCAGCGTGTGCTCTGTAAGCACGCGTGATTTCTTGGTGTGGAAAGCAGAAATTAAAAAGTTGATTGTACACACATCCAGTAACAGAATAGCAGTGCAATGACAGTAAAGTATTCCCCTCTCATTAAAATGCATATAATTAATTTCAAAATCATGCATGTCTAATAGGATGCCTAAAGAATCTTAGCTCTGCCATGATGTCATGAAATTAAATTCATAGAGCTTCTTTCCTATCTCATTTAACAACAAGGTACAAATGTAACTAATGTTTCACTGAAAACTGAGAAAAATATCAGCACAGCACCTAATCAACTTCAGTAATGTTATGCTGTTTATCACCAACCACAAGTGTAAATTTGCTTCAGCAAAATAAATAAGCACCTTTTTCAGTTTGCATTGCACCTTAAGGTAACTTTCAAACTGAGAAATATTTTAGCTAAGAGATGATGAACAACAGATTCAGATTTTACTTTAATCTTTCATCACATGCTCCTGGCCCTGATTCTTACACAGGTTCAGTAGAAGAAATTTATGAAAGTAGCTTCAGTGAGTTAAGTGCATATATCAAATACTTTTGATTAAAGAACATATATAATGTATATATATGATTTGGTGTTTCTGAATACGAAGCAGTTGCAGAAAGTTGAAGTAGGAGTAGTAGTGTTAACATGAAAAGCTCTACCTTGCTGCTTGGTTTTAGTAGAATAAGAGACCAATTCCTTCAACAAATCTCTTACATGTATGAAAAGCCTTACAGCTCACGGACAAAAATTCCCACTGCTTACATTTCTGTTACAGATAACTCGGTGAAATAATTCTGTATCTGATAAGAATTTCCCCTGGTCAAAGTTGAAAGCAATCCTGCATAGCAATAATTATTAGCATGTAATAAATGAGGAACAAAAAAAATGCAAATTTATAAAATACAATTTCTCTCACTGTGAACCTGATACCAAACATCAGAAGAACATCCTAATTATCACTTCAGTTTCTATGAAGCTTTTTTAAATAGAAAAAATTATTCATACTGATAGTTCTTGATGATGTTTGGCAACCCCTCCTACAACCCCCAAAATCCCAAAACACCAAAACAACAAATGGAAGATGTGGGAGCTTTTTTTTGGATGTTCTAATAGGAAATTAAGGCAATTATTTACCAAAAAGGAGTGACAAGTTAAAATAACTATGATATTGAAGATTTTATGATGACAATATGTCTGAAAACAGTGGAGAATGTAAATATTAACTCTTTGTAATTCAAGTCAGTGGCAGTATCTTACGTGTAGGATCAAGCAATGTGATTCTGTACTTTGCTAGGTTAATTTTACAGAGTTACTTAGCACTTGTCAGGTCCCCCCTCATCCCATTCTCAAATAACATTTCCACTGATGGGTCCACTGTCTGTGAGAGCAGCCTGAGCATTATAATAGAATCATAGAACGGTTTGCTTTGAAAGGGAGAGATAAGATCATCTAGTCCAACCTCTCTGCAACGAGCAAGGACACCTTCAACTAGATCAGGTTGCTCAGAGCCCCATCCAACCTGACCTTGAATGTTTCCAGGGAGAAGGCATCTACCACCTCTCTGGGTAACCTGTGCCAGTGTTAATGATTCTTATGTTGTATTTCTTAATGATATGGCATACACTTAACGAGTTTCACTCAAAATCTAAAGTAGTACAGAGAGGCTGGGTATCCATAGACCTGTGTTCCCAGACAGCTGTTGTACAGGTGGGCAGAAGGTGCTCAAGAAAGCAGTTTCTGGCTAACTGGTTGGGAACTTCTGTAAGGATTTTGACAGGTTGGGCAGTACAGTTCATCCTAAAAGACGTAAGTTTGTATTTCTGGATCAGAATCCTGAAAGGCCCCTCCAGCCAGCACAGTTAATTTTCATCCAGGCAGTTTCACTGGAATAAACATCAATACATGCACCAACTATCATACATTAACATCAATCATCAACAGTTTTAAATGAATTCAGAAGCTTGACTCCTTGTTTCTACCAGATACAAGTTTGTCTCTAGATAAATATTTTGTACAAGGCACAAAACAGCTTGAAAAAATAAGCCACAGCACTCAAATCAACCTCAAAGAATTCTGAAGCAACCCAGAAGACCTTTTTTATATGAGATCCTGAAATGAGGTGAGAATTCGGATCTCCTGCCACTACCAGAGTCATTACTGGAAAGCTGGGATCACTAAGTTGCTTGGTTGAAAAAGAACTTTCTGATGGATATAAAACTCAAAGGCATGAAGATTTAACATGTATTTTTCAACCAAAAAAAAAAAGCCATGGTGCATAACAGTTTTATTTCAAATAAACAGAATAATTTAGCACTGTATTACAATATTTTTTTTTTCTATTGAGATGCTGTTGAAAACACGTCACTTGCAGTGAAACTAACTACTGGAAAACAATTGCTTGAAAGATATGGACAGATATATCAGTGTTTTGAAAAACTCTTGTTACTGCTGTGTTCCCAACAACACTTGAACAGGAAGCCATTGAATATTTCACAGCTGCACTTAGCTGCACACAAATGTTCCTTCCCTTGTTCTGCTACATCTTCTGTGACTCTGATTTCACCCAACTTCATCATTCCTTGTAGTTAAGTCTTGTCAACTGCTGCACACCAGCTTCAAGTCTCAATCAAAGCATGGATGATCCCAATGTTTGGTAAAGATTTTTAACTTCACTGTGACACAGGAATTATATAATTCCAAACCAATGCTTTCCAAATTGTTTGATTTTCTCAAATAAGTTTCAGTGGACTTGCAACTTTCCTGACTTTTCAGCTCAACGCTATTCAATAAACTACCTTGTCAGATTCTTATTACTCTGATTAATTGATCAAAGGCAATGACAGCCATAAACATGCAAATGGAATGAACTCCTGTACCCTCATATTTCTTTGCAACCCATACTTGCTTGGGCTACTGAACATATGTGAAGTAATAAATCTCAAAAAATTGTTTATCAGAAGGTGTTGCAGAGCTCAACCTGGAAGTTAAGCTAGCGTAATTTATCTTGAGAGAGAAAATTGCCACTAAGCTCTTAATACAGGATAGTTTGTACCTTTTGCTGCAGTACCTTAGACAGTTTACCAATGTTAATGAAATCCAGTTCCCACTCTAAAATGACTCCCTTCCCACCCTAAATCTAAAGTGAAAAAGTTTTTTATTCGTTTAACAGACAATAGAGCTGAAGGCTTTAACAGTGTATTTTAGTATCAACAAACAGTATGTCAGTTCTTCAACTTGGTTATCTTGGTATAAATTAAGAATAATGTCAGTTTGCACCAAATCTAACCGAACACCGTTATCCAGCCAGATACCTTTTATTTGTTCCTCTTTCCATGCACAGCAGGAATGCATAGCTGATGCCTCCACAATGGAACAGAGGAGGAACGTAGCTTGGTTCAGCAATATTATAAATCCAGCAGGTTTTTTGAAAAAAGAAGAGAGGAGAAACAGCGAGGAGAAAGCAAGGGGGGTGGGGGGGAGGAAGAGAGAAAAAAGAGAGAGATAAAAGATAGCTAAGAAGGTATGCCTTTCATCCAGTACAAGCAGGTATATGTCGATACCTGATGGCTCTCCAGGCCTAATGCAAACTCCAAAGCTGAAAAAGCTATTTAAGTTTCCTAATACCCAGCTTAATGCAGTCAAACGGTTATTTTAGGTAGACTGAATTGCACCAGTTCAGGCTCCCTAGAAATCACTATGCCTTTGCAACAGGCAACATAATGGTCCTTTCAGGAAGAAATTTAGACTGTCTCATCTGCCCAGTGTTGCTAATAAGAAAACCATTAAGACAGCATTTAGAAGAGCGAGTTAGCAGAAACATAAATAAGTTCCAGCAGGCACACAAATGTCTTCACAAGCAATACAACGCTACCATAATCCACCAAAAATCAAAATCATCACACTGCTGCTTTCTTACTGTCTTCAGAGAGTTGCTGTATTAAGTCTTCAGCTCAGCTGTGTCCTTTGTCTGCTGAAGGCTAAATCTTATCACACTATTGACAATCTAATGTCAAGGAACTTGACTGTTCCCCATCTTTAACTCTCTGGTCTCTAGCTTTATCCAGAGAAATATATTCTCCAAAGTCGGTGGGTTTTTGGAGTCTAGTAAGTAGCCTACTAGAATCAGTGCTAGGCTTCTATTGACTTCAGAGGACTTCAGATCAGAGCTTTGGTTAACCCGCAACTCATCAATACAAAGACGTCAAATTTTATGAAGTCTGGAATTTAAGTTACCAAGTTTTGAAAGGCACTCTGTTATTTGGCAATCAGAAATAATGGGAATATCTGTACCAATCACAGAGAACTTCAGATTGAATCAGATATTTCCAGCTCTGTATTATCATTTAACCTGAATTCCATTTATCTATTAGATGTCTGCTAGTCTGCAGACTAAAGATTCAGAGTTTTCACTTTAAAAAGTTTCAGAATTTTCATTTTATGGCACTGCTGTTTTCTAGTCAGGCAAATAAAGCAAACTATTAAGAGATCATATTTATGGACAGTTTAAGCCTTCAAAGAGTTCAGCTGAAGAGAATGGTGAGAACCATCTGAGTTATACTGGATAGGGACAACAATTTGTACTGCCAAACTCGGGCTACATCCATCAAAATAAGGAAGGAATTCAACAGTTTTGCTGTTGGTTATCCCAGGCTGTCTAGGTTATACACCTCCAGTGTATTGCATCATCTTTTGATGGGATGGAGCAAAAGTGAAAAGAAAAGAGGCTTTATATACATACATATTTATAATGTGCACATACCTGTGTTGTATATATATTCTTTTGGGAATAAGGAAATTTGAAAGGAGTTGTTCCTCAGCGGCTGGCATGGTGGCAGCCATAGTAAAAAGATGAGTACCGCTACGTGGTGTATCATTGCCATTTCGACATTCACAAATGCTATCGTGGATTTGGTTAGAATAGGAAATTCTAACAAACTAAATAGAGGGGCAGAGACCCTTACCTAGCGAATGGCCAATGCACCTTTCTGCATTTAATGACATTTGGTTTATATGACATTTTGGATGTCAGATAATGTATAAATCGTAAGTTTTATCTTCCTTTAGAACAAGATAGAGATAAGTAGGAAGAAGTTCCTAAACAGGGCAATTTTGCCCTGAGTTTCTGCCATTTATGTAGTGCTGTTAAGAAGTATCAGAGCACCAAGAAATCATCAGATGACTAGTGCTTAAGGATTTGTCTCTGCTTGCAAAGATTTTTTGAGTATAGCTATTCAAACAGCTTTAAACAGATACCACATTTTAAAAAATCAAGAGGATAAATTCTGGTGGAAGCTTTTGCTCGAGTAATCAATTTAAGAATCTTCGAAATAGTCTGAAGAGCTTTCACCACTGGCAGAGAACTGGGTAGTGACTGACAAATCCTACGCTGCAAAAATACACTTAAAAATACAGAGTAGATTCAGTACCACCATATACAGGGTCGGGAAGCCCCTCTGTCTCCTTTGTTGGGTCTCTGTTGGCTTAAAAGCAAAGAAGAACCCCCAAACAACTAAGTACTCACAGTACAAGGTTAACTTAATTATGGATGCACATTAACAGACTACACATACTTTGGCTAAAAAGTGAAGATTTAATGCTCTGGGGGGAGGAGAGACAGAAAAAACTAATTCAAGTGCTTTTATTTATCAGTTTAATAGAACTATAACTTAAGAAATAAAAAACATTTGTCATAAAAGTAGCTGCCGTGTTATCTTTGTGACAGACCATTTAAGACGTACAATGGTAATATCTGTGCCCTTATTCCCTGAATTAGGATCATCAATCCCTTAGCAATTGCCTAAAGTTCTTTTGAAAGTAGACGACTTTATTTTCCCATTACAATTTTATACCAATTTTTATGGACTGATAGAAAGCACATGTTTTAAATCTAGGATGTTTGTCTCAGATTCAATTTCAGAATTTCTTTTCTAAAATGCTGACCAAGTGTCCCATCACAAAAACCACATTTTAAGGTAAATTGGAAATTGCTGGGCAGCAGGCTCTGAGAAGAGGTCAACGTTTTGAGGAATGTGTGAACACATCTTCTAATATTAAAAGAAAATGAAAATAAAATAGATTAAGTGATGATCCTCCAGAAGTTTCAAACCTCTATGGAAAAAATCAAAGCTAGCACCCAGCACAGGCTGCTGTGATATTACAAGAGGGTACATGTGCTCAGTCAACTTCATTAGAGTCAAATTCTGATAGGGTTTTATTTCATACAAAATAATGTCCTACTTCTAAAAAGTAAACACCACGATGATAAAGAACTTATTATATTCCAGTTTTGACTCACAGAACAAATTATACTGAACACAGAAATATACAGTTCCTGTAAATAATACCTAAATCCTCACACACAACCCTAAATCTGAAATTGATTTTTTTTGAAACAAGTAATTTGAGTTTTACATCTTTTGATTTTGTTGAACACGCTACATCCAAAGTTCAGGTACAAAACAATGGAGACATTAACACTGTCAGCCTCTCTGTAATAAGTTATAATCTTTGAAGAAGGCTTAGAAACAGGGTCCGTTCACATTTGATGGTGGACACTGACTATAACATTGCAAAGTAATACTTCCTTGCTTGATCCAACTCAGCTAACAAAAAATGTACAATCTTTCCTTGTTTTCCCTGCTGTCTCTTTGTCAAGCACTTTTTGTTTTCAGATTTGCACTGTGAAGAAGATGATTCTGAAAGTGAAATCCAAATTAACCATCCACAGTATTTTGCATCTCAGTTTAGTTCCATAACTGGCATCTTAAGCTTGCTGCAATTTCAGATGTAAACTGAATTATTTTGAATATGCTAATAAATCTGCTATTTTTCTAGACACCTATTTTGCTGGAACACTGTATGTGATCTGTGAAGCAAGTAATCCTGCCTATCAGCTTACTGCAAACAGCCAGCAGAAATGTAAATGGCGGAAGCTGAGAACAACCACTGCTACCAACCAATTTGTCGATTTTCATGCCATATTCGGGCTACATCCCAGTGCTTTTTTTCCTCAGGCTCAGCTTCATTTTGTGACTAGTTTCACTTTAAGGGTTTTCAGGGCATCAGGGCAGGATACAGCTCTACCAACCAGAGCTGAGCCACATTCTCAATCTCTTGTTCATTTAATTATTTTTTTTTCCTATAAAAGGATTCTCATATGAAAGGACTTCAGTGCACACTTTTTTCTGGGAGTACTTTGCATTTTCTAAGAATGAATTCACTAGCATATTTATGATCCATCACATTCTAATGAAGGCAGAATTATTATCTCCCATATAGTTAAGATATGGCTGTATCAGGTCAACAACCTAAGCCCAAAGGTCATGACAAAGCTAAGATATTTTAAAATAATGTGGAACAGTCATAATCCTTTCAGGATTAGGTAACCCAGTTTTCCCCCATTTATCTAATCAATAGCTGCAGTGGAGATGATATAAAAATAAGTGAAGTCAGGGAAAAAAGCAGAGATTTCCAAGAAATCACTGAGAACGTCAAAATACTTTCAAACAGAAGAGAGCATGGGGGAAAAAAATCCCTGATTTCTAGAGCTAAAAATGCTGTGCTTTCTTTGAAGAAAGAAGTAGAAAATGAAACAACTTGAGGTAGCTGTAAAGTAGCGTATGTGCTGTAGTTAGAGCAATAAAAAGGAAGTGTACGTAATTTTAGTTTGCATAATCGTTATAGCTGGCCATTCAAGCATAAAAGTGGATTTTCTGCTGTAGCAACAGTTTTAGTTTCTGTTTTTCATCATAAAACTAATTAAAAGTAGAGATGGGTTGAACCATTAAGAAAAAAAAGATGTGTATATTTGAATACTGGATTATCCATTAAGGCATATATCACTTACCGAATACAGTTCACTTGTATCAAGTTCAAGCTGTGCCACAGAAAAAGCTCCAGAGAAGTTTAGCTGAAGCATACTTCCACAGACTTAATATCCTTAAAATTATCTCCAAATATCTTGGTTTTTTCCCTACAACTTTCTAAAAATATATTTCCTCTTTTCCCTGGGGTAGTTGATGAAAGACAACATTCTAATGTCAATTTGCTAGGAAGTCATTACTACAAAAACTGTATAAAGTGTTTGAGACTTATTAAATGCATACAAACCCCCTTTGTTGCTCTTAAAGGCTTGCTCTTAAATTCAGCTGTGTCACGTCCTACTTAAGCACATGTAAAACTAATGGAAAAATTGCCTGATATAGAAATACGAGCCTGAACTCTGGGTAGCCAAAATGTTTTAAGATCTAATCCACCAAGGCTTCTACTTGTTTACTCAGGCATATGGGTGTAACTTGAAGCATTTTCAGGAGGAAGAGTAAATGGAAGCGACAGTTGGTGCAGTAGATAAGCCATATCAAAACCCAAGAGAGATTTTAACATGAAGATAATGGATGTGTGTTAAGAACAGTTACCAAAGACTTGATAGAATATAGACCTGGAGGCCAGAAGATGGGATAATGAACCATAACTTCCCATTTCACATTTCTAGAATTTCATATTTGAAAAGCGAAATAGACAATACACATGAAAAAGCACACATTTAGAACGCTTTATCCTTCAGTTACTATCTGAATGTCCTGTCCTCCCCAGCATACACAGACACACACATATGTATAATTAGTTATTATATTTCAAAAGTATATCGTGTGCTGGTGTTCTTACTGCCTGGCACCTGCCTTGAGCTGCTGCTGGGAACAGGGGACCCCAGGATAGCCAGACCTGGGAGGTGCTTAACAGATCAGCTCCAGCCACTTGTGTTTTATGACAGTCCTATTACCTACGAGTCACAAGTACTTGAAAAGCTCTTTTCAGGAGTATCAAAACAATATTTTCCTCAAAACTTATGCAATTATTTTCAGATGGTATACTTGTATAATGCAAATACCTGATCTTCACCTTTTGGGAAGCAAATGATTTGAATAAACCCTCCCCCTCCTGAAAGTTACAGCTGTCCATGGTAAGCTAGGAATTCAAACTCCTGTCCAATTTCCAATTAAAAGATGCGAATGAAAAGCTGACATTCTGTTGTGCCTGAGAAGATTGTTTTTGTTTTTTGTTATGCCAGATTTGCAAATGATAGGCAATTGTTTAGTCCGAGTAAGACTTCTATGCAAATGTCCTAGAAGTTGGATGTTAATTTGACATTTGTAATGTAATATTTCTGGTGCTCCAGTCATACAGTCACTTTATAATATTCAGACAAATACTGTGTTACCTACCTACCATAGCATTAAAAGTTCAAGTACATTTCTCCTAAATGCTTGCAGCCTAGTAAAATAATTTAAATTCTGAAGAAATACGTATCATAATCTAAATATAAATATTATAATAACCAGTGTCATAACTAAAATCACTTACAAAGCAGGATTTAATTTTTAATAAACCTGAAGTACTCTATAGGTATGTTCGGTTATGTATTTAAAACTTACTGGTGTTTTAATTGCTTTATTTGTCATTGTTACAGATCATTACTGTAACAATTACTACAAAGATAAATACTTTTTGTCATAGTTCATCAAAAGAAAATTATTCATATTAAGACAACATAGCAACTAAATTTGTAGAGTAAACCACTAACTTCTTCCACAAAGTGTATTGTTTTAGTTATGCCTAGGATCATCTACAAACTTTTAAATGCACTTTTTAATGAACACTTATCATATGCCAAAGAGATTAAAAGAAGGATTAAACACTGATTGTAACTAAGAAATAGAAACATGCGTAGAAATAAAAAGCTGGAATTTTACATCCCCAAGAAAGAATTAAAAAAAACAATTTCAAGAGACATGGCAAATTACACATGACTGATGAGAATCAAATTGATTTTCCTAATTTCTTCTACATAAAATTGTCCTTTCAGTACAGGGTATACCCATAAATACCTACTAATGAAATGAAATTTTCTCAATTATCTGCATGTATACAACTGTTACACATGCTGCTGATCGATAATGGTCACACAGCAGTCGCCATTATCCAGGTCCTAAGGTAACTGGCCAGAGCTTACCTGCAAACCTACAATACAGTCCAAGCAGAAAAGGACAGTCAATAGAAAAATAAACTGAAAGCAATGAAAAGGAAATACTCTTTTTTTGTAACATAGCACTAACTCAGATTAGTTACGTGACATTATCTGCAGTGCTTTTAGAAGGCTAAATAGACAAATAAATTTATTGCTATGCAGCACCAAATAATTAAGCGGATCAGTTTTCAAACCTCCAGAAGAAACACTTCCTCATTAGGGATGGGATCATGCAGCATGATTAGGCCTGAGTCTTTCACCTTGATTAGAACCATGACTTATGCTTGAGAGGAAGTTGACAGAGTAGATACATCCGTGGTCTGACTCAGTAGAACAAAATCCTCTGCTCTTGCTTAAAGCCAGAATGTCCAGAACATCAAAATTTTTGTCTGAACTGGAATTCAGAGCTTACTCTGAAATTCTGTGGTTCAACTATGCAGCCCAAAATACATTTAGAGAAATTTATTTGGTTTTTTATTTATTGGTTTTATTTGTTTAATATCCATATTTTCCATACTCATGTCAGTCACTTCTTTAGGTACATGCACAAGAAAGGCCTGTCCTACATCTCATTAAATAAGCAAGACAGTTGTATCCAGCAATATCTTACATGGCAGAGACAAAGTGCAGCACAGTTTAGAACCTCCAGGCATACAGTCTGCTAGGTTAATCAAAAGCAACTTTGTTAACTCAAGCTAGAAAATAACTAACATATTAGTATATTCCTTCTAGCAGAAATCAGACTTACAGGCCTGGGAGGGTGAAAGCTGAGGCCTTGTGTAAATCAGTAAACATCAGTGCCCACAGGCACTACCAGAAGCTACCAGGTCCCATCACTAAAGTAGTGCTGCATGTCAGCGTATAAGAGAAGTGTCTCTACTGCATCGAATAATTAAATTCAAGGCACTTTCAAACAAATGCTTTATTAGTTAAAAAGCTGTATTTTTAATTCCTCTAGCAGAGGCTGAATGAAAATGTACATTTTAATTTAACCTCTGATCCAATTCTGCAAAGTGAACACTTGATAAATTCTTTGGGTTGTTTAAGGCTACCACTTGGTACAGAAATAGCATTAACAAAAAGCCTTGTGGACCTTTTTTTTTTTTTTTTTTTTTTTTTTTAGCTTTTTAGTGTATAAATTAAGGTAAAAGCTTGCAGACACCATGTAGTTTACCCTGATTGCACACAGCACATACACTCTACGAAACAACTGTCTGAAACAATTTCAAGAGTGAAGTAACTGAAGGTCTGCTTACACTGTAAAATCCTTCAGTGTGTTACCCATAGGCACTTACTTCATAGAGTGCTTGTTGTAATTCTTCTCACTGAACTTCTTCCCCTCACCTTCCCTCCTCCCTACTTCCGCTCAGGCAACAGCAGCTAAACTAAAAGTGGACTTAAACACAAGGATTCAAATGAATGTGTTCTGTCACTATATAGACAGTTCTGAATGTCCTTTCAGGATCTTTTAGATTGTTTCTGTTCGGAGAAGAAACTCAAGTACTGATTCGGGCATCTGTTGGACACGATTAACATTATATTAGAAACCTAATGTTACGACACTTTCTATCTGATCCCAGTTCCCTGCCTCATTCCAGCTGGCGCAGCAACCAAAGGAACTCTCGTCATGTAGTTTTCAAGGTCATATTACAGCTTCTTGGTTTGCTGCCAAGCTTCCTTACCACCTATTTCTATATTTAGCTTTTCCGTAGCTTAAAGTCTTTGTATAGGCTTCTTGATGCCACTTTTTGCATTCAGGTCCTTGAAACTTTCTTGATCTATACAGCTCAACTTCAACTTCCAGCTTTTCAGCTGGAATGAACAATAGCTTTCATGTCTCATCTTAAGTCATACTAATATATATATATATATGCATGTGTATGAATACACAGATACACACATATATGTAATCTCCTTCACAGGAGGGATACGACATTTTCTGTTGGTGCCCAAATCTTCACTCTTCTCAGTTTTTTGAATACATAACAATTAACCACTGTGAAATTGTTTCTGAGAAAATACTGAATCTGCGTGGTTCCTCTGTGATTTCCCAGCTTCAGTTGTGTCAGCCAGCCAATGCAGAAGAGACAGAATGTCTCCAGACAGCCTATAAATGCCACCTCTAGAATAATAACTTTGCAAAGTGAACAAGAGAGAAGAGATGAGAGAATCCCATTAAGTTACTAATGACCATTTCTTTGCCCTAGTGACATGGGGGAAAAGCAGGAGCTTCCTCTCAACCTCCCTGCCCAGCACACAGCTCAGACTGAAGTGCTGAAGTTTCCACAGCTGCCGTCACCTCGCAGGTACTGAAGAGATTACTGTAGTCCTAATGATCAAGTACATTTTACATCTTTCAAGAATCAAGTGGTAGTCAAGGATGGGAGATTAAAAGTTACACAAGCTAATTCAAGCCAGATTCTTTCCTACCTATTCTTACCCTAAGGAAAGGTAGAGATCCATTTTCACAACCTTTAGACTTTCTTCTGAATATTCCTGAACAGATATTTTACTAGCTATTAAAAGTAGGATCTGCTACATGTTACAGATCATTATTACTTGCTTTTTTAATTTTTTTAAAACAATTTCTTTTCATTTCAGGTATGTATTTCAGCTACTATACTTGGTACCATTTGTTGGTGAACTTTTAGGCTCCTCTTTAAAACAATTTTTGTTCAAAAATGTAGATTGTCACAGCAATTGATAGTCAAACAGATGATGGGGTTTTTTTTCAGTTTGGGGTTGTTCGGATGCTTGTGTATATCTGGACTGGACTTTCATGACCAGTTCAAGCAGAAACTTGTCATTAAATACAGCACTTGGCGCTAAGCTTCACAGTTTATTTCTAATGAAATACTGCAGAATGGAGCCACAATTTCCAAAGCATTTATGAATACTTAGTGGCATAAAATATGAACGGGTCTCCTTGTGATGACATTTAATGAGTGTCACACTTGCTGCGTGACAATTGCGAAGTTCGCTCCCCTTCCTGTCCCAGTTCTATAAAGGAGAAACAACTGATTAAACAGCCTCGTAAAGGACTTCAAAATGTATTGATGACCAGTGCTACGAGAAACAACTACTAAGTGATGAGAGACAAATAAAGTATTATTTCACAGTAAAAATATGCATTACGCTGGATACTGTCTCCTCCAAGGAGCTGTTTGTGCTCTGATTGAATGCTGAACATGAGGAATAGACCCTCTGTGTTCCTCTACGACAAGGAAAAGGCCTTCCCTTTTTCAGCTCATTGCAGATACCTCTCTACAAAGTAAAGCAGATCCCCCCATGAGACAGATGCCCATTCTTATTGCAGGCAAGGTTAACTTATTTAAAAATGTATAAAAGACATGCCAGTTGATAAAATACTCTGTCTTCAAGGAATAAAGTTTAAAGCTTCTGTGCTATAACACAGCATTCAGATTTTAAGAAAATAAATTAGTTACAAAACACCTCTTTGGAGGCTGGAAGTGCAATCACTCTCATTTCACAGTTCTTTATTCTTAAAATAAACTGGAAGGATTTATATGCCCCCTAGGAGTGGTAGGGGGAATGATGCTTTCAGTTAAGTCATGGGAAGGTCCGTATCCCTACAATAAGAACAGAATCGGTCCTCACACAAATTATTTGGTAACTACAGTCAAGGAACTACAGCCACACACCTCTCATGGATGTTACAATGACGCTGGAGCTATGTCCTTAGCACCCATTTCTTTATGAAATTAAATGAGTGGTTCATTGAGCTTTGTTCTCCTTCCTTCCTTCCGCTCTTTCTTCCACGTACATGTGAACTGTCCTCCATCCCTTCTGAAGGTCTAGTCCATGCTAGGTTTTAATCAACAGGAGTATTCCCATAGCCCTCAGATCACTTTGGATAACCCTGCAAAACTCCGGCTGTATATCACATCAAACAGAGCAAACCCCAAAATCACCTCTACAAAACTTCTGGTGAGCTCAAGAAGATCCAACACAGTAACAGAGGCTTTGGGATTCCAGCATCACAACTCCTTTCACTGAAAATATTTTGGAAATTAGTTTCAAGCTGGCAAGCTTTGTGAAACACAAACAGCTAAAATTGGCCAATCTACTATTTAGACAAAAGTGAAATACGTGCACTTCTGTTGTTACTGTTCCTGCAGAGATTAGAGAAATTGTCTATTGAACTGTTTATTGTTCAGTATTATAATTTATAATATTAGCTGTGCCAACATTCTGAAAGAAAAATCCAAAGAACATTCCTTTCTGTGCCTTTTTAAGGAAATAAAGCTTTCCCAGAAACACTAAAAAATGTAGGAACTGAGAAAGTTCTACTGAACTCAGCATCCGCAATGCCTAGTGGACAAGAGAAAAATACCAATATATATAGTCCTCACTCACAGTGAAATTTAACTTTATTCTTTATACTTAACAACCCCCCGCCCCACCATTTAAAAATATTTACATACCATTTTGTCATTGCAATCTTTGTTGTGTTACAGGACCATTATCTGTCACTAGCTGTGAAATAAATGACTGCTTCCGAGTTGTATGGTCTGACTATATTTTTACATATAAAAGACAAATGCAAGTGAAAAACCAGGACTGTGTTTAAATGTATGTAAGCAGGTACTACATCCCAGCTGGAAACTGGATTTGATGGTGAGTACCAGTGATGGACTACTTCCTGTGGAGGATATCACAGCGTAATAGAGTAGCAGTTGAAACACCACTTTCAGTAACACATTATACTAGCTTCATTTATCTGTTCAATGAATAGGAAATCTACTTAAGCCACAGTGCCAAGATATGCTACTTCTTTTGCCTCAAATGCATTTTTCACGTTGCCATACTACTAATGGAAAATGTGTTATAAACAACAAAAAATGTATTTTATCTCACAGAACACTTAATTCATGCAGTGAAGATTTTAACTGAAGTTTCTATCATTTTAGATATGGAGGAGATGTTTTTTTTTCTTTTTCAAACTTCATGTCAGCTTTAAAATGATGTATTCAATATCAGTTAAAAATACCTGTACACACCATAGCTGTCTGTCAGCAGCACGTAAAGCATATAAAATATAACTGCCTTCTATGCAGGGCATCTGTCATCAGCTTTTAAAGTGGTGCCCGGTAGTAGAGGGCTACTCCATGCGTTTTTTCGTTTGCATACTCAAATTTCAGGAGAGGCCAAGAATGCCTTTTTCCAAATTCAACTGGAAAGAAAATTTGTTCCCAAGTTACTGTGCTGTGACCGTAATCACAGTGAAGCATGCCTTCATCATTTCTGTGCTTGTCCGGAGCAGCATGATCTATACAGTAGCTGACTGCTGAGCAAGAGGGTGCTTGGACAGATCCAAATCATAGCGGTCCACTGTTGAACCAAGCCAGAAGAAAGAGCACACCAGGTGTCTTTACCTTACGGTGGCTTCCAAGTTCTTGTTAAATATACATAATAAAATTTCTCAAGATAACAGGGAACAGGGTGGTATCCAAAATTCTATCATGAAGGCTTATCAAGTTTGGATGTTGGCACTGTCCCATGCATAAATGACAGAGTTGGCCTAGACTCAGGACCACCTACAACTGCAGGCATGTCCTTTCGAGGGACGTAAAATGCAGAATGCAAAAACTATCTAATGTCATCCTATATAAATAAATATTAAATTGCATTAATGTAACAAGAATGTTGAGCAGAATGAGCAATGGTTTCCTTATTTGTAATCACTGAATCATTACGTGATGCTATATATCATCAACAGTTATACTGCTTTATTTTTATGGAAACAACAAAGGCAGATGAACAATATTTGCCCTTTCTGAATTTGGCAGTCTCTTTTCTATACATTCAAAATCAAGATACAAAAGCTCATGCAAGAGATGACTTGTGTGATAAAAGAGAACCAATGACAAATTCAGAGCTGATGGATATTTATAGGGGATAAAACATTGTGAAATTTCCTGTGATGGAGAGGTGTTGAAGGCAAGAGTACTACTATATTTATTTCTCAAATTTACTGTCTATTCAACAGACTCTCCTAAAAGACACACAGCTATAAAAGGCCACTCTTCTGCTATGACAGCACTCTCCACATTACACTCACCGATGATTTTGCCAGAAGAAGAAAACATTCCTGGCACTATTATAGTAAGAAAATGATGGAAAACAGCATCACATTTTGTTGTTTAGGTTCATTGTTGATATCAAGCAATATTCAGAAATCTTTGCGGCCTTTGAAGTTTACTTGTTCTTCAAATTTCCTTTCTAATCAACAGGTTCAGGTGATCCAAGTAGCAGCAGTCAAGCTTCTTAGCGTGAACATTTTAGGCATGCTGCCGCAATTCACATTAAATTGTTTTATTTTCAGTGCTGCATGGCTGCATTTTTTGATAGCATGGAGTGCTAAGAAATAAGTTTTTGTGATTTGTGAAGGGCACAGGCAATCAAACACAACTTTTATGTCATTACCACTGCATAAAAGCATATGTTCACTATAATGTTCCAGAGCTATAGGAAACGCCTTGTAAAAGAAAAACAATGTTTGACTGTTTACCCACTCCATTTATCCCACGTTTATGTGAAATAAATAAAGAAGCTATAAAGGGGTTCCAGCGGCACACTACATTTAACTCTTGCTGTTGAAAAGCTAAAACATAGCAGACAAATACCCTAACATTTTGGAGAAATATATGCTATTCCCTTTCCGGTATAGCCTATGTCCCAAAACACTGCAAAAACCCAGAGAGGAAAATATTTAAGAATATGTATTAAGTTTATATGCAATTTTTTTTTCTGCATTCTATTGCGGTCAAAAATCTGGCTTCACATAGACAAATAACCATTGTTATGTGAATGTTTTGACAAATAACTCCAATTTGTTCTTTAGAGCTTTGGTCTATTGCAGTGGGAGGTGAGATTGTTTATCATCCATGTTGGCAACTGTCAGAAACTGCCTGGAATCCTGCAGACTTCTTAGTTAAATGTATACTTAATTGCAGTTAAGTAACATATAAATTGCATTTGGTTTTAGACAGCAGAGAAAAATGCATGGTTACTAGATAGGTGTGGCACACATTTCCAAGTTTGTCATACAGATGATCTTTTACTCCACAAAACTCTATGTTATGGTTAACACGAGCAATGGATAAAATTTTTGACACGTGCATCTTGATTTGAGATACACGGATTTTTTGAGGAGGATTAGCAGGCTAAGAGTTTACAATACACCAGGTGATGCACTGTAACTGCTTATGTTTAAGCTCTTTACATGTAGCAAATGTGAGGTACAGTCCCCTTAGAGGAAAAGGGGAGCTACCTACAGCACGTTATCCTGTTCACCATTAAACAGAGGAGACTTCATAACTTAAGAGCGTACCTTATTGCAATGTAGTTTTTTCAGATGCCTTTATGTTTTCATTCATCAATGGAAAAGAGAAGTCAGCAACAAGAATTTCCTATTTGGTTCACACAATGACGACTTCTAAAATCAAGTTAACGATAGCTGTAATGAAAGACTGTTAGTAAACTCAGCCCTGAAGATCACTATTCCGTTGTCACACTCACTGTGTACACATATTTCCATATTAAAATAGTGATTGTTAGTCTCATCAGAGCAGTAATCCATCAAACCTATGTAGCACCTATTATAGTGTCCAGTAACCGAAGCTTCAGTTTAACTTGGAAGAAAATCTGCCTGGACAGAATAACCTGCAGAGAAGAAATTATTTGTCACCTCAGGCACTTGATGATTTGAGTTAAACTTAAAACTTACAGGCTTTTATCTCCTTTAAAGAAATGTTTATCCTCCGTAATTGCTTTCTTATTGTTCACGTATAGCACCAATTCTCTCTGGAATCTTGATTCTCAAGATTTCTCACGGAATCCAGTTTTTGGAGTTTAGTGTTTACCTTCTTTCCTTAAATGTTTAGTTTTCGACTTTTTAAATTTCTCTTGAAATTTAGGGGAAAACAGAAATGCATGATGTACTTCACTCTGCTATTCAGTAATTTCTATATAACGCTACCATGTTCCAAGGTAATCATCTAACCTTAAAATAACATTTCCATCTTGTCTCCCTCCTTTTGAAGGTTTCCCCTACCTCTCATGATACTCTTTCTATGTAATATCTATCTATTTTTTTTTAAAGAAACTGTGACCAGGAGAGATTATTGTAGTGCAAGGAAAGGGCTACTGTATAACATTTTTTTCAGTGGTTCCAATTACTCATATACTCATATATATTACGTTTACTTAAAAAAGCGCCTTGGCATGTGGACCAGTTCCTCACTAATGATACCTAAGCCTTTCTTCCAAGGCATTACAGTCAAAGCTGAGTAACAGGTATGACTAGCTGAACTGTTTTTCTTTCTGCCATGCAATATTTAATTCATCAAAATTGGAATTCATTGTCCACATACTGCTTATTCACCAAGTTTGTAAAAAAAAAAAAAAATTCAGAGACCTATCCATCTTCAGTAGCACTGCAAAGAAAGCTGTTTTCTGCAAACTCTGATACCTTGCTGTGTTCAGAAGAGTAGTAAACCTATTATGCAATGCTGTTTCTAGTATATACTTTAGGTCTCTTGACAACAGCATTAACCTTTTGCCACGCTGAAAATTGCCTATTTATTTTTACTTTTTGGTTTCTGTTTTAGCCACTTTCTAATTCAATACAGTACTTTACCTTTCAGCCAAAACTGTTTATTAGCTTTAGCAAGAGACTTTTTAAAATCATGTCCTCTGTCTATTACCCACTATTTGATAGACAAGATAGCATGTCTTTTTCTTAAACAAAGGCATACCAGTTTCTTTGTATCATATACAGATGTTTGCAAAATACGTTTTTAATTAAAACTTGCCATCTCTAATTTAATAAAAATTCCTCAATCAATTTATGAACATAATTGACAAGAATTAAATGCTGAAAAGACAATCGCAAAGCTGAGATAACTGAGATGGATGCAGCCTAAAAATGTAGATAAAAAAATTGCCATAAAATATACTGACACTATAAATCAAGTTCCTACAGTGACAGAGGTTCACCTGAACAACAGTGTGTGCGTCTTGAGAATTTGATTCTGATATCTGGAGATAATATAACGATGTTGCTAAGGTAACAAATGTTTGTTTGTTTGTTTTTCTTGGAAGAATAAACAGGCATGTAAAATCAGTATAAAATCGACAAGTAATATCTTGATGCCCTTAGGGCTTTTCTAGTTTATATATGGCACTTTGCGTAGATGCTTGATATTCATCTTTCACAGCTGATTACCCCTTTCCTCATTTACAGATTCCTTTAGAAATCAATTGTGTAAAATGGAGAAATAACTAAGGATTCAGAAGAAATAGCAAACTGGACTGTGAAGGCAGTGCTACAGTCCTACTCAGCTGCTGCATCCACGAGTGAAATGCTGAGCCTTTCTGTCTAAAGCATAGCAGAGAGATTGTCAATGCAAAGCAACTCAAACAGAAGGGGCCTCTAAATCATTGCATAAATAAAATAACGTAGCATTAGAACCGTGAATATTACAAAAAACACCAAGAGGATCTGATTCCATTTTTAAAGTGAATTACGCTGGAATCTTTTCCCCTTTTATGTTTATTTTCTATGAACTGTGATATTTTATTTGCACAAGTCTTCCTAAAAATTGTTTTACAGATTGCATTATAATGGGAAATCTCAGGGCCCAGAGAAAAGTTAGTTACCTTCAGCACCCTAATCACTATCCTAATGTTTTGTCAGTTAAATGAACTAGACAAGAGTTTCAACTATAAACATCTCGCTTCACATGCTTAGACAATACAGGTCTGGGATCAGATGACATGCTGCAGCAGTGCTTTTCACAGATGTCTCATTGTCAGCTTTTATTCAGAGAAGGCAGAGACTAAAGTAGTGGTTTCCATTTTACTCAAGTGCAGCTGCCCTTTTCCACTACAAGCTTTTTTCCTTCGCTTCCTTCCTCCTATCCAGTGCCTTCCTCCTTCCAGAGAAAGAACCATTAAATAAGGATTCACAGAAACTTGAACAACTTACACATTTCAATCAGACATTTATAGTAACAAATTTAGCTTTAGCTCTAAGGCTTTTATGCCCTATAAATCCACTATTTGCACTTCTGGGAAATTACCATCTTTCCATCTACTTTCAGGCAATTCAAAGCTATACCTTCTTTGGGAAGTGGGGTCAAAGGCAGAAACACAATTCTCAGTACTTCCAACCTGTCCACATGCATCATCGCTGTAAAAAGAGGAGCTGCTTATAGTTTAATGAATAGTGTTCAGTGCTGTCCCAAGCTAATGAGCACCACTAGGTCATATTTTAATACATGATTTGCTGTCTGAGAAAGGAAGTCTCTTTTGGCCACGGCAGTCATTAGTAATATGGTAACAGGAGGTGACAGCGTAAAATCGGGGTGAAGGAGTGAGATACGATGGAAGTGGCAGTGTCTCATTGAGCTGGAGTAGGAGCAGAGCAGAAGTTGTATGGAGGGCTGACATGGACATGAAGAACGGATGACTGAATTGATGAGAAGAGCTGGGGAATTAGACTGGGAGTTGGAAAGAGGAATGGGGACCTCTGAGATGGGAGGAGTGTTAAGTTCAAGAAGAAAGGACAGGGGCTGTCACAGAGATGGAAAAGGACGGGCAGAACACGAGATGGAAGACTGGCGAACTGTGCATTTTATGTCAGCAGGAGGAACAGGGAGTTGATAGCAACAGGATGTGGAAGTCCTGTGTCTACAACAGTGAGAGGCTGCCCTTTTGGGGTGCAAGAAGGGCTGGGGTAGGAGAACTCAGGACTTTTCTATGGTAACTCTAGAGCAATTCTGACTGTGATCCAGTTCGGCAGTGGACATCATGAACAAACCTACCAGGCCTCTCTCACCATCCTCTCTCATTCAAGTCAAATGCACTCCCTTTTGCTGAACTTCTTTCTAACTGCAATGCTTTGGGGCCAAAAAAAACGAGTGACAGCGAATCACTGGGAAGGAAATTGAGATTGCAGTCTGAACCAAACAACTTGCGCAATTGCAGCACACTGGTTTATGAGCTTTCCATACTCAAGAAATAAAAAATCATCTACAATCAAACCCAACCCTTTAAAACATTAAAATAATGCAGTACAAATATACTTTCTTCTGAATACATAAGATGTCATTTAAAAAGACAGAACAGTTTGAAAATGACATCTTCATACAGCACACTTTGTTAGCCTACAAATCATACCTCCAACTACAGGAGCATGGTCGCATACTCCTTCATATGACAAACAAGCTTTAAATTATACGTAATTAACCGACAACAATGTTTGTATGTAATAAACATTAGTTTGTATACTGAAGATTTAAATTTAAGTTTTTTCATTCTGAATAGAATATATTTAATTCCACTAAAACTTCACCTGTTATTTCATCATCAGCTACTTGAGATCTGTCACACTTACACATACCCACTACATGAAGCTTTAAAATACAGCATTTGAAGCTATTGCAGCCATTTTGGTAGCTGAACAAATGCTGTACAAAACTGAGGTAGAACAGAAGAAAACAAAAATATTTAATAATATGCCAAGCACCTGGCCACCTCACACTATTCATGTAGAGAGCTACAGGTATTCTAGCAAAATCCTGACAATTACTGTTATCATTTGTCATGTTCAATTATCATGTATTCAATAGTTGTCGTCAAGAAAACAAACAGGGAACAAAACATATCTGCAATAGTTTAAATTAAATGGCAGGTGTTTTGTGCATCACAGAGCTTCCTCAACAGGCTCTCAAAACCAGTACCCAATATTGGAATTACAGGGCTGTACAGCCCAAGCTCTTATCCTCAGATATGAACAAGACATTTCTTAAAGTTCTTTCAGATGCCTTTTCCCTTAAAAATCAACCTTTTTTTCCTTCATGTCTCAGAAATAGTCCTTCCACAAAATAGTTCATCTAGCTCACTGGTATCTTTGATACTCTCTGGATAAATCTTTTGTATTGTTTTTGAAAGAGAAAAATGAACCTAATTAATAATATTGATAATGACAAGTATTTTGTTTCACATTCAGAAGTTGGAGCAACTTGAGATTTCCTGTTTGATTGGTGAGAGGATTTTGTTGTGTGTTTTAGAACTTCTAATTAACTCCAAACCTTCACGACCAAGTAGAAATACCAATGGGAAGAACTTGTCCCTGTACAGACATACACCATCTTATTCATAAGCTGCAAATTAACTACAGTCTTTGGGAGCTAATGGAAGTGGCAATTAGCAAAACCAAAACACAGTTCTGCACATTTGCTCTCCCATTTCTTCTCTTTTTTTGCTATTACCTGGAGCATTTACATTGCAACTGCCCTTGCTACTAACTTCCCATCTGAAACCTTAATTATCATTAGCAACCATTTATGATATCAAAATATTATATTATAATTTAAGGCTAGTAAAAAGTGTTGCAGAAATTAATGTATGCTTATGAAACAAAGTTACTTTTATTAAAGCCTTTACAACAGCTGCTGAAAATAACAAACACCCTAATTAGAACATTGTGGGTTCTTTTTAATAGGCTTTAGAAGAACGAAAAGAAAATCTCTCTTTAGGCTGATAGGGTAGTATGTTGCATATCACGCTCAAGATGCTGTGCAGCAGAGAAATATTTTTCCATACATTATTTCTACTCTCCGTTTGAATAATGTCATAAGTCAACGTGGAGCATGATAACTCTAAATGGAACACAGAGAGCCGTTTCAAAGTAATTACCACATTTTTTTCCTCTAGGGATAAACTATCAAATGTAAATTATATAGAAACTTGCATGTTAAAAACCATACCCAAGTTTCTATAGATCTTACTTATTGATTCTTGCATTATGCTGGCCTGCTAGGAGGGCTCAGAGCAGCCACACCTGTAAATCAGGATGGGTTAAACTTGTTGATTTGCTTACATTTAATTTTTAAAAATCTTGTGACTCAAAGATATATGTGTATCCTGAAGACTTTTCCATGGGATTTGAAAACAGGTCTCCTGAGTAGGTGAGCAGCTCACTTATGTGGTGAGCTATCAGCAGAGTGAATGATCAGTCATGCTCACTCAAATCAGTCTTAGCCCTTGTATCTGGGCTTTCGCTAAAGATACCACTGAAAATAGACGAGTCTTCTCCTACAAAATGAAGCAGGCTGTCTTGGAACAGTCCCAGTGTTCCAGAACAGCTTGCCTTCACTTATATGCATCTGATCACAGAAATTTAAAAACAGTAAAATGCCATTTCCTTCAGTCTTGAGGTTTAGAAAAAAAAGTTCTAAATGTCCCGTCTATCAAAATAGTAGCAGGATTCTAAATTTTAAGTAACCTTGATGCAGATGGAAAGCAACAAAACAGCTATGTCTCAGGTTGAGAAGCATCATCACATTACCATCACAGAGCTGACAAGAAGTGACAAACGGTTGCTTCATCCTATAAGCTTGTTTAACAACCAGAAGGGGACAAAATGTAATGTGTCTATCACAGGCATGCTGTTCAGGATTCAAGTGGTAACTCACAATCTCAAATACAGAATTTTAAAATTAAAAAAAACGGTGTGTCCATTTCGATTAAACTAGGGCAAGATGCAAACTCATTGTGATAGCCTTGTCATCCAGTCTTATCCCCAGCTCCCAAAACTTGCACGGAGAATGCTGCAATCAGCTTCAGGATGACACAAAATCTCCCAGGCCCTGACAGGCATAATCCTTTGGTAAAATAGGCTTCTTTATCTGTAATGCTACCACCTGTCGACAGAAGTGATGTGATGCCACATCAAGGACAGCATATACTGTGATTCAGATATAGATTTAAAAAAAAAAAAAAGTTTTCTTTTGTATGAAATAATCTGATTTAGAGATTTCTGACAAGTGCTGTAATTCTTTGAAGTACTTATGACAAAATGGCATAATTTGTCAATACAGCAAAGATAACTGCAAGGTGACTAGTCAAAATAATTGTGATTAAACCACGTTCTAGATACTGTTTATATGATGATATAATGAGAATGACAACACAATCCAGTTACTGACATTTAGAACTCTTGGAAATATTTCAAATGTCTCAGGAATAATGTAGATGAGAAATGTTTTCTCTTTTGATTTTGATGTTACAAAGGTGTTTAGATACTGGTTTTTTTTTCCTGTGGACCTGTCATTGAAAGTCTCAAGCTTCTTACAAGATGTCCCATTAGTCTAATATTACTGTTCTGTCCTATGTATTCTTCTGGAAGAGACACACCACTCCTGCCATCGTTTTATATCAACCTGGGTCCCTTCACAGTGTCTCAGATGATTGAAAAATAGGATTGTCTGACGTAGTTTACAACATTTTTCTTTAGGATTTCTGACAGCTCACTATATTAAACCATTTATTCCATACAAGCATAGATTTTAAGGACAGAGGAGACCCCTGAATGATCATTCAGTTCAGCCTCCTGCATAACACAGAACCAATAATTCAGGCTGCCAGAATAAAAATCGTGTTAGAAGTACGGTTTATCTGTTTTTTTAAAAAAATCTGCTTTTAATTTAATGACTTCAAGCGTCAGCAACTCCATCACATTCCCACATAAAGATCCGTTTTCTTCTTTACCATGGGACGTGGTTGACTTTCTAGGATCACCTGGGTATTTTACCAAATTCCCTGCTGTTACGTAGCACAGCAGTGATGCCCTTGATCTCTCCTATTCTCTGTTACAAACAATAGGTCTAGGTTTTGGTCTTGTAAATAAGTCTTAAGTTTATAACATTCCGTACGTAAATGTTTTCAGCCTGCACAGTGCAGGACCATTCAAGAAAGATGTTCCTTTGCACACTTCCAGGCTTAACACGCAAATTTGAGACTGACTGGATCATATGGTTACCTGCAACTGTAAGGGAGCAGACTTGCTGATTCAAATGGTGTCTTTTCATTCCACATATCCACATTGCTTGAATGTTTAATGGCCCTATTAAAAATTAATGTTTTAGTTCTTGTGTTAGTATTCCCTCACTGATCTTGTTATGTCTTTATCTACTAGTTTAGAACTTACGTCAAGATGTTCTCTCATGCATGCACCTCTAGATATTTTTTCAGAAGTCATCTTTCCTCTTGGAAAAACTAGGGACAGACTTAGTTTTTTTTATTGTAAGAGAGATCATTCTTGTATTATTTCTATGAACCCTTTCCAATTTCAACTTTATTTTGAAAATATAGTCTCTGTTAATGACTTAATGTTATACACATGTGCTAAAGCATCTGTTTTGACCTAATCTCTTCCCACTTAAAGGCAAGCTTTAAAGCTACCTCTCATAGCTATTTTTTCACACACAGATAGGTTACATTTGGCTTCACTCTTTTGACACTTCTGTTATTTTCAGAATTATTCTGAGTATTCAGAGTACATTGTCACCTCTCCCTTCCCTCCAATTTCCCTCACTTAAGTACGACAAAGCTTTTTATTCCTTGAGGCATAACTTTTCATTTTAATAATGAAAAAAGTTGACTGTCTATATGTGAACAACTTGCAAAGTGATATAAACTTCTCTATTGAATTAAGACCTTCTTTATTACATACTCTTTTCTAATTCAGTCTTTTAGAAGACCTCATCCTCTGATGAAGCAGTCACAACTTGTACAAAATTACAATATTTCTTCCAATTCCTCCAATCTCAACTACCAAAAAAAAAGAAAAAGTTTCCACAAAGCTATAGGTAGTTCTTATTTTGAACTCAATTTCTGGTCCGTAGTCTTTCTACTGCTTTTAAATAGATATTAATAAAGTTGTAACACATACGGCTATACCTGTCTTTGCTAGCGGGAAATGCAAAGAATTATGGCTGGAACCCTTATGTTAGTTCTGTATGCAACCAGAATATCAACTTAAAAAAAACCAACAAACAAATCTATGTATGGACTCAAATTTTCATGTTCGACATGAACAGTTTATATCAGACACACTGATCCAAACACAGGATTGTTTGACAGACCTTTGACCTATTCAGATCATCTGTCGAGTGTACTTATTGAACCCTCACAGTCCTGACAGACTCACGAGCCCACAAAAGAAATATGACCATCAGCATGCACCCTTGAACTTGGGAGGACAGTATGCAGTAGATCATTTTAACAGCCATTTGAGAGTCAATGTCTTCTGGTATTTTAATAATGCCAGCTAGTATTATAGTAAAAATAATGTGCTTGAACTTTGGAAAATGCAGTTAAACTTGTGTGGCACCTTCAGAATTTTGTCCCCTCTACCTGAAGCCTGTTATATGAGAAGACTGATTTATCTCTTGATTGGGTTTTAAAAAGCTATGACAATTCTTTGCAGAGAAGCATGAAAAATATTCATCCCCAGAGCTTTCATAATCCAGTTAAAAAAAAAAAGTATTCTAGTTTCTCTTTAATTTCAAAATACTCAGACCCTTATAGAGCTGACATTTTTTAATGAGAGCAGAGCTACTCTTTCAAGCCTTTCAACTAACTCCTGTTCTTGCTTTCCAAATTAACTCTGTCATGTAGGAAAAAACCAACAGATAAACATTTTCACAGCAGAATGTAAACAGAACAGATGATACACAGATGGGACAGACATCAGGGAGCAAGTTCTGAGGTCTTATTTCCTACACTTGTATTCTTAGTTCTCTGACAATAAATCCCACCACCTACCTTGTGAGACCACTGCTTGGAAGCTTATGCTGTAGCTACTCTTCAGCTATTCAAGCATGACTGGGTGGCCACCCAGAACATTGTTAAAAGTAACTGAATAGTGGTGGACTGAACTGAGATTCTCTCTTCCAAAGAGCTGCCGATTGCCACAAGACTTGTAAGAATTTGTACATCTTTAATTCAGTTGAAAATAGAGAATGCTTGAGGAAAATAGCATGCCTGCGCTCTGAAAATGTCACCCCAAGTACCAAAGATCTCAGAGAGCGAACAATTTCTGTAGCTGAGAATCTTCCTGCTAATATTTACTATTTAAAAGAGAGCCTAAGAGGTAGTGATACATCTAACCAGCATAGCTAACTCAAGGAGGGTGAGTAAAAAAAAAAATTACTCTCAGACTTTAGACTTTTGACTTGGTACTTAAAAGCAACCAAAAAATTGAAACACATGTTCATGAAGCGAGCGATCACATACTTTCTACAACAGCCAAAGTTTTCAAGTGACCCCACAATTCAGACGCTTTAACACAGCTCGTGCTGAAGGTGAATACACAGGTGACCATAGCACAGTTTGCGTTAGCAAGGAAAAGGTGCCCCTTTCATGCACATTACTTTTGCTCTTGAAGCCAAGAACAGTGCTCCAAAAATAACCAAAGGCTGTGGATTATTTTTTTTAAAGCACAAGATAACTCCAACAACACAAAAAACAGTGACAACTTATGTGACCCTCTTTGGTTGATTCACATTGGGGTTGCATAATGGGATTACTAGGGTAGATCAGCTGAAGTAAATTTGTTTAGTCTCAAATGGAATAAATTGGCAAGCCATGGCTTTTGGTTCACCATCCTAGTCAACTAAGTAATGTTCCTATACAGCAGACCCTTTTTTATATACAGAACCAATCTAACATGAAGTGCTTTGAAGTTGGTTACTTACAGTACCTGAAAATGAATGCACTTAAAGTCTACTTATTTATTTATTGAGCAGATAGGGGACAATCCGCAAGCAAAACTAAATGAGGAATCAGTGAATAAAGCAAGCTAGCAACTAGATTTAGAAGGTCAAATGTCCACTTTTGGTCTACAGAAAGTACATGCACAAACATGAGAGGAATGAGAGCGCTTCATTGTCCTAAACTGAATTGTCACCATTTTATTGTCATCTTTCAATCTTCCTTAAACTCTTTGGCAATCTGCCAAACCATATTCTGTGCCTGCCATTTTGGAGGAAGATTGATGTATACTCTCCTGCTCTAAATACAATGCTGAGATATCAGAAACCTTTGTGGGGCCATGATTCTTAAAAGTAGTATAGAAACAGTGCTGTAATCTTTCAAAATTACACTAAACTCTATAGTCCTCTATTACAGTGATTTTTCAATACAACATCCCATCCCTACTTTTAAAGCACAGCTGCACTCGGAAGATCATAGCAGGCCTTGGGTAATAGAAATAATACTGGTTATTGTAATCCCTCTGACATGAGCTTGCCTAGCAGTAGCCAGAGTATCCTCCCATTAACTTTCCATTATACTTAGAGTCATTTTGCTACTGCTGTGCTATTACTCTCAGTATGTCTCTCTGCAAAAAATAGCATCTGTATTTTATGGTAAGGTATCAGATAAACATCAAGGAAAAAACAACGCCATACTCAAATTCTCCTTGTAAACGGAAAAGGGAGTGTACAGGTGATGGAAGGAATGTATGGTCTCGCATTAAAATAAATGACTTGAGCACTCTAATTAGGAAGACAACAGGCAAGATGTGAAACAACAAATCTTCTGCATAAAAGTGATTCACATGACTGAACCCTTGGATTTCTATCAGCCAGTGGAGTTATGAAGTAAGCATCTAGCCAAATAAAAATATTGCCTTAAATGCAGACACTGAATGAGGTTTTTTGTTTGTTTTATTTCCATCTCCTGGGAACTGATTAAGTAAATTTTATGTGTTTTCAACTACGATAGGTTATAATCTGTATTATTGACGCAGCTGAAAGCATTAATCAGTAGAGTGAATTAGTTTATCATTCCACGTGTCGCTTCTACCTACTATGATGCAATAAGGCCTTTTTTTCTGGTGATGAATTAATGAGTGGAGCTCAGAAGGGCAGCATGTATTTTTCATATTCAAATCCACTTCTTGCAACCAAAAATATTTTTTAAATAGGTGCCGGTTGATTGGTTGGTATGTTTCTTACATAATGTTTACGTGCTGTGTGTAACAATACAATGACAAATAGAAAAGAAATGAAAGCTAAATCTAATTTTGAGAAAAATGCTTCTTTTATCAATCTGCAAGGGACTGAGTTGCCTCTGAGATTATGCTTCCCCCCCCCCCCCAAACCCAACCTAAACCCAAAAAAAAACCACTGAATGGGAATGCAAGAATTTAGCTTCTTATGTATTTTCATCATCATAAACTAGCAGTTTTCATTAAAATCCAGATGGATTGGAAGGTAATAGATGCAGCTTCTTGCTTCTTTTTCTCACATTACATACTCCTTCCATATATCTTATTGATATGAAATGGTTACATTTTTGCTAGTGATAGCAATGCAAATTTATTTCGTAGCCTGAGAGGTCCATTCAAAAACATTTGGCTAGGACTCATTCAACTTCATTTTTACACAATTTCCCTACAGGGTCACTCCAAGCTACTAGCATATTACTCAAGCAGATGCCAACCTGATGCAAACATTTACGGGTTCACTGGCTTAGGGAACAATCACAATTTACATCAGCTGACAAGCAGTTGACAGAAATGGGCATATATTCATATGAAACCAAACTATGTATAAATCATTTTTACAATTAAAGAGAATACAAGTTGAAAAATGTGCACTTGCTGAAGCAATATTTATTTAGTCCATCTCACACTAATGGAAGACTGAGTTATCTATTTAAAATGGTGTATTTAAAACTCAGATTTAAAATAGACACGGTATCATGGGTACATCATACTTTGTTCTCATTTATAAGATGCAAGTTCTTTGGGTCAAACCCACATCCTCCTTTCAAAACAAGACTTTGAATATCATAAGCACTACTAGAAATACATAACAATGAATAATGAATTTTTCTTGGAAGAGATTTTAGGTAGAATGAATTGAGAAATTCTATATATAAAAATGAGTGTTACACTAAATGCATAAACGTAAAGGTACTTCAGTCAAAATCTTCCCCTACAGCTTGACTCAGCCAGAGGAAACAGGTATGCAAGAAAAAAAATACAGAACCTGTATATGTTCAAGTTTTAATTTGCCCTTTCTGCAACTACATAGATAAACGCCAAATTTAAACTGGAAGGTTCTTTCAATAACATATAAGCACTATAATAATAAACAACTGTTCTCTAAATCTTAAGAAGAAAATTTTAGTTTAAAACACTTTTGCAGACTTGTAAAGTTAGCCTTTGAAAAATTACTTTGTCCAGCTGCAGTCTTCGTGAATGCAAGTTTATATGTTTGCACGCAAATTGCATAGGTACACAGTAATGGACTGTTTACAGTAGCACTAGCTATTGGTACCTACAGGTTGCCCAGAGGATTTGCAGAATCTCCCCGCTTGGAGATACTTCAAAATCCATCCGGACACAGTCCTGGGTAATCAGCTCGAGGTGGCCCTGCCTGAGCAGGAGGCTTGGACAAGATGACCTTTAGACGTCACTTCCAACCTCAACCGTTCTGTGATTAGGTATACGTAAAGATGGCTTTATCTACAAATATTACAGTCATTATTAAGATATCCACTCATATAGCCACATGATTTAGATAAATGTGGAGCAGTAACCATAACTTCAGGTTTTTGGTGATGTTCTGATAAAAATTCAAGATGTACCAAAACCCTAAAATACATTCAAAACACTGAATGCTATTTGGAGATAGGTTATGGGTAAGGATCAGCTACATATTTCCTTAAAGAAAGTTCTCACAGGTAGGCTGAAAGAGAACTTGCTTACGTTACCCACTTACATTATGGCAATTCGTTTCACAGTTGCATGTTCTATTTGTCAAACGTGCAGGTATATAGTCTCCCCCACCCCAAGTGTATATTAGTCATTACATGATAGCATATAGTCACTTTGGTATGCAAATATGAAAACTAGGAACTTAAATTGGAAATAAAATGTGAAAAACCTAGTTCATCTCTAAATTCCATTGTTCAATATGATAATTTGCTTCAGTCCATTCACCTTGCATGTGCCTCCCATTCCTCTCCCACTGTAATTACTTTCACTGTTTATTGCACACAAGCCGTTGCTATTACTAATCCACACTATTTCCATATGAGACAAAGGAAACACAGTAGCTGCTATTGATCTATATTTCAGTAAAGTATTTAATGTGATACCCCAAGGGAAAATATTAGCAAAATATTGTAAGGCAGATCAAGAAATGATTACAACTAGAAAGGAAAAAGGGAGTGACCAAAAAAAACCCTGGGCTTAGAAAAGGTTAAGATTTTATTCCTCAAGGACCAGTTTTGGACCCATCTTGTAAGAAACCTTTACTGTTAAAGAGAATTCTTTTTAGAAAAAGTAAGGAATGTTCTTACCCAATCTGCTGATGAAACAAAGTCGGAAGATTTCATCAATGCAGAAAAAGTTCAGGATATCATAAGGAAGAACTATGTATCCTTGAGGACTCACATAACACAGAATGTTCAGTAGTGCAAGAACGGCAAGGCTAGACAATTGGAATGTATTAACAAAAGCATCTGCTAGAGTCAAAAGATCATGAAATAGAAAATACAAAAGAATAAAATGTTTGATGCTACATGATTAGGAAGGAGATGATGACCAAATGCAATGCTAGGACACATCAGTCAGTGAGACTTGGCTTAGAGAAGCTCAGTAGACATATAGAAGTATTACAGTTATTCAAGCTGTAACCCTCTGTATAATTCATCATATGTATTCAAGGAATAGTACTGCAAACTGAAACTAGATTCAGAGATGAGTTTGCTGAATGATCAAGAAAATGGATTCTTAGCATGAGCAAAGATGACCAGACTCTCATCTTCACCCTAGCAAAACCAAAGTGCAAAAGGCAAAGATTCACTTTGAAGGCAATCTGAAATCCCATAGCAGAAACTCAAAGCACAACTGGGTTTCAGAGAAGACGAGTTCAGGACACACCATTTTACACAGTCTGGTTCTTGTAACAGAAATTTTCTGTCTCCGCTTATGGGACTGAAAAGTAATTGCCTTTGAGGTACATGCTTGCAGATATAGAATATATAACTGCAGAGAGCTTCGTTAGCTGTTTACATCGGCTAGCAAAGAAAACAATTTCTATAGCATATCTGTAAACCAGGAACTTGGGAGGCCTTTTTTTTCTTTACAGTTCTTACTGTGTTGTTTTTATAACACATCAAAGATGTCTCATTACAATTACATCAACAAAGAAGGCCATCACCATATCAGCTTATTACACCCAATTATAGAACCTGAGCTACTTTGTTAAGGTATTCATTAACCTTTTCAGAACTTATAATAGGAAATCTAATCAAATAGAGGTGGTAGGGTGCATTCTGAAATGAGAACAGTTGTCATGTACAGTAAATTTTAATACACTGACTTTTCTTAAATTAGCTAGTTTTATTAAATTGAATGAAGTGAATTTCTTTTAATCAGCACTAGCTGTACAAAACAGGAATTATTCTGCACTGTAAAAATAATATATATTGTCTGGAATGAGTGTTACAGACTATTTTGACTTTTATTCAAATTAAAGGTGTAGCATTTATTAAATTTATTCTTTTTAATTTTGTGCCAGGTGAATTTGCATTCTTAAAGGAATTGCATAAGCAATTACAAATAGACCTAATTTATTTCTTTAGTATTTATCATTCTAGAAGTACATAACATGCTTAAAAATAAGTAGAGACTGAAACGGCTGGCAGTTTATAGAGTAATTTTACCAAAATTATCAGTAGCTACCTTACGGTACTATTTTAGTAAATAGGCCCTGTGAGAGGAGATTGGATAAGAGCTGAAGCCAACTGGTAGGGGAATATGTTGCACTGTTTGAGGCCTATAAACCTAGAAAAATCCTCCCGTGAAAGTCAGTCTGGTTAAGAAAGTTGAAGAAAGCTCTTGGAGAAGGATTGTTGACTACAACAGCTAATTAGATCAGTCTCCTGAAAGATGGGACATCTGGGATCTAGTCCATTTTCTAATGAAAATTTAAATATTCTGTATGAAATGAAACAGTTTCAGAATGAAAGACTAAGAGAGACCTCAGAACACTTTATAGACTGACACTTTTGAAATATACTTGGGATAAGAAAGGAATTATTTTGAACCTTTGTTCTGAAAGATGCTGGGGGAATTTGGGCCTGTGTCTGTTATTTCCAAGAGGTGTATCTGCCAGAAAGTATTTTGCAAATATAAGTCCTCATTGTGAATCTAGTCTTTTGCTTTTATTTAGAAAGCCAGAAAGTCAACATGGTTCCCTTTGATCTCATTTTTTACCCATCATTTATCAAAAATTTCTGTTGCACACATGACATTTTCTTTCCTAAAATACACTTAACTTCAACTTGAACTATTTTAGATAATTTAGGTTTTTAGATGTCATTACAATTTCAATTATCTTTTCAAGAGCACTTTTAGCTCCTCCTCCCAAATCTCTTGCATATCTCCAGTACACCATTCCTAGGTGTGGGAGGACTCAAATGGAGGCAGAGTTTTAGAACATGTATTTTGGGCTTAATCAGAAATGACAGGGGGCATATTTCAGCCATGATACGGTCATTCTTTTCGCAAAGATTTTCTGTTCTGTCTGGCTTCTTCCTGTTCCTTTTGTAGCTAGCGCTTTCTGGGAGGGGTTATTGATTTCAGCAATATGGACTCTTGTTGATGTTCACACATTGTTTTCCATGCTACTTGGAAGTTGCAAGGTGATACTTAGAAACCTTATGCAACTGTGTTTTATTGCACAGTATCAAACTGGTTTGAAAAGAACTACAATCGTGCATGAAATACTTGATCAGGTTACAATTTTTAAGCACTGTTAACACTCATGCTTTAATCTTCTGCAGTGACAACTGGCTCTACTTTTTAAAACGCACTGGTGTACTGTCAGCAAGACTCACTGTAAATATGCAGGTTTTTTAGATTATGATACCAACTGATAAAAATGGCAATTAGTGCTGTACTTGCCCTATTGTCTAGATATAAGACAGTAAATGAAGAGCTTTATGAAATATATAACATTTGCTTGCCATAAGTTTGGCAAGGTGGTTTCTACCTCCTCTTATATCAAATCCTTATAGCCTGTCTCAATGATAACAGCCAGTTAATCATCACTAATTATTCAAGGGATTATTTCACATGCATAACTACAGTTTTTGGTTCACCAATTCTGTGTAAAATATTGGCCTATAAAAGCTTCTGTTAACTTGACCTTGCTGTAAAATACATTATTAAATGACCAAAGCTATTAGTGAAGAGAACTAAAGGCCAATGTGTGAAGGACAAAGGCAACTACCTCCACATTTAAATATCTCTGTTGCTAGGTGAAAGTGTGCATGAAGCCAAGGTCAATTAACTGATTACATCCTGATTCTCATCTGCAATTTTCTTGGGTAACTGAGTATTAGCAGTTTTGGAGTTGAATGAACATAGTAGAATTTAATTCAAAATAAAAGATTTGTGGAAACAAGCAATAAATTTTATTTGTACAATTGTCATTCCCAGTGCTGAAGTTAATAAAAGAAGGTCTGAACTAACAGACTACTGAAAAATTCAGAGATACAAGAGGCTGTTTAAAAGCTAAGAAGTGAAACTGAGCAATAGAAAGTAAAGGAAAATATCACTGTCCTAATTATGAATGTAATATACATATATTAGACACTGATTCAGTAAAAGAGAAAGTAAAGGAAAATATCACTGTCCTGACTGTAGATATAATATACATCTAGTAGAAACTGATTCAGTAGAAGTCTTTCATAAGTCTTTTATTTTGGGTACTTCTGGGGGATGACTCTGAGATGAATATGCACTAGCTAAACTAGGAACTGAAAATGGGGTCACAGGAGTGATTACGTGATCTCAGAAGTTCTTGGATTTAAAATCTATTCCCTGGTCTCCATAAAGTCAGCTGTGGCCAGATTTCAAAGGTCTTTAAAAAGAAAACTGTTTTCTGGGCTTTTCAGAGGATATGTAACTTATACTGGTGCAGAAAATTACACATCTCCTGGAAAGAACCGGATACCCTAACAGAACACACTACCTGGAAGAAGAAAATCTTTTTGAAACACTACCACAGAATAACCATGTGATCCCTTAAAAATCCTCCCTCCAGGCTGAGATTAATCCATATATACAGAAACTTATTTCTTGGCTTCTCACAGCATTATATTTGGGTATCTGTTTACATACATTGACCATCAACATCTGATAATATCCACATAAAAATGTTATAAATATTAATAAAAATATCAGTAAATATATTTTCTATCATCCTGCTTCTTCCTGTTTTTAGCTATCACTCTTAACGTTTCCTATGCACTTAGAGACTTGAAGGTGCAAAATAACCTGGATGATGGGACAGAGTGCGCTCAGTAACTTTGCAGGCAATACCAATTCGGGGCAAAAATTGTCAATATGCAGGCCTGATATTCAAAAGTACCTCAGCAGGCTGGAAGGTAGACTGATGTGGACCTCATGAAGTTCAGTAAAGAGAAATGCCAAGTCCAGTGACTCAGATGGAAGAATCCCACACAAGGAGCACAGATGTGGGGCCAAGTGGAGAGAAAGAAGCTTTGCAGAACAGACCTGAGGGTGTTGGTGGACGACTTGAATGAGAGCCGGCAGCCTGCCCTCGAAGCAAAAAAGGGCCAACCGCATCCTGGGCTGAATTAGCAAGAACGTAGTCAGAAGCCTGAAAGAAGCGATCCTTCTCCTCTATTCAGCACTTGTGAGACCACATTTCAAGTGCTGTGTCTCATTTTGTGTCTCCCAGTACAAAAAAGACGTAGGCATATCGGAATGAGGTCCTGCAAAGGGCCACAAAGACGGTGAGTTGGGTGGAGCACACAGCATATGAGGAGAGGACAAGAGCTGTCTTTGTTCAGCCTGGAGAAAAGAGACAACGTAGAGACCTTATTGCCATCTGCTACTACGCAGGGGGAGGATGTAGGAGATGGAGCCAGATGCTTCCTGGGGAGGCATACAGACAGGACAAGAGGCAATAAACACATATTGGAGTGTGGGAAATTCTCACTAAATGTAAGAAATAAATCTTTTCGTAATGAAAGTGGCCTGATACTTGAATGGGGTCCAGAGAAGTTGTGGAACCTCTATCCTTGGAGTTATTCAAAACAACCGTACAAGGTTCTGAGCAAACACAGAATCAACTATACCTTGCCTTGAGTAAAAATTAAAACCAGAGATAACAAGGGGTCTCTCCCAGCTAAGTGTTTCTGTCTTTCTAATGTCTGGGAGTCTTTTGGGGACTATTTTAATAATCTACTGTAAATGGGCAGATTGTTCCATTCTAAAGGCTTTTTTTCAGGTAACTCACTAGCATGCAGTTCTTACAGTAATAAAATTTTTGCTCACAGTAATTTCCAGGAGTGCTACTAAGCTGGTAACAAGTACGTATTAATAGTTTTCTAACTTGGCTCCTAAAACGCAGCAACGTTTGTCAATAACAGTCTCCAAGACTTACAGCAGATGCTCAACTTGTTTTCAACAATCATTCCTCTGCAATTAAGAACACTTAAAAGGAGTTATCCTGGATCAGTGCAAGGGTAAAATATAAGAACCTAGGAAAGCCTACCATGACATTTCTACCAGCAAACCCTCCCAATGCATTTCACTACATGCAGTTCTGGTTTTGGCATTGTGTTATTGTTTATTAGGATTCAGATTTTTATACAGATTTAAGTACTGCTGGAGATTAGAAAAATTAATGGATGGAAAGAAAGAAAAGCAGGAAGAGTTCAAAAAAGAAAATAACATCCGAAACGTAAGCCTAATGCATAATCCCAAAATGAATCACAACTGTGTAAAAGACAGGATAATCTCAGGAAGCAATGAGCAAAAAATTGTTTACACTGTCATGGGTTTGTAATAGTTTTGATTTTACATGTAGTTCTCTTACTTCAAATATAGAGCCTCTGGGCAAAGATAAAGCATTCCTCAAAGCATCCTTTCCTTCCCTTGTTCTCCCAACAAACCCTTTTGACTACATCAACAAACCCTTTTGACTACATCCTCCACTGAACAAATGTTCTGCAGTGTTCAACGCCATCAAAAAGGAAATGAAAGACAAAGGTGAAATCCTTTCCTTTCAATGCATTTGAGCTGCAGCTTTGCTTGTGGAAGTTGTCAGTTTTCCTACATCTCACAGTGCTGTCTGCCTACCGCTGACCTGTCACTCCCTCACATCCAAAAGCTGCCTTTCCAGTCCCTGGTGTTTTACAGTACTCCTTACCATCTTGCTCTCTTCTGTGAAATAAGGAAAGACTAAAAATTCACAGTGAGCTCATGTATAGAAGGGAAACAGTTCGCTGCTGTCTTGATTCTTCATACACGAAACATTGCAACTTTTTGTCTGAGCTGAAAAATTAAAAGGAGAAATATTTCTACATAGATCAAGGTGTTTCTTAAAGAAATGTTTCATATTGAATTAAAAAATGCTAAAAAAACGGAAAACCTGCCAGGTGACAGCTCAAGGGATAAGAAATGGTTAGAAAACAGCAATGTTTTTGTTATGTGTTTTTTTTTTGTTTGTGTGTGTTTTGTTTCGTTTCATTTTTTTAATTTAAAGTAGAAAAGCCTTATATACTTGGAGAGACTTAGGGATGATCTTTTACAAGAGAAAAGTCACAAGAAAATTACAGTCTACAGTTTTGCTATTAATCATGATGTTTAATGGACAAAAACTGCATTGAGTGGTGGTGCAAGGACAGTTCAAAGGACTGTATTTGTATACATATTTGAAATTATTATCTGCAACGTGCTGACTGTATACCCTGTAAGAATTCTTATACAGCTGTATAATCCAAGTTGAATTTGGAGACTGTAATGAAAATTAGTCCTGCATTCATGAGGTAATTCAGAGTTAAAAACACCTTATCAAAGACCTCTATGAGTTAGTTTCATATATCCAAATCAATATTCATCTGTTCAGCTCAAATGTACAACACAAATGTTCTCAGCATCACAAACCATCTCCCACCAGCAACGTTGTGTCTTGTACAGCAAATGCACTCCAGAAGAACGAGTAACTTATAAAAAAAACCCACCTCCCCTCCCACAAAATAAAAAGCTAAATTCCTTGCAGTAAATTATGCTTTCTTTGTCATACATCTCGGAATACATCACAAAAAATTTAGTTCAGCCAGTAACTTCTGTAAAATGCAGACTACTAACGCAGTACTGCGAGAGGTGAACTCTACTGGCAGAGCTATGTGAAAGGGTTTTTGTCTTCACAGATCGCATATTTGCAAGTCAGCAACTGCAGTGGGGGAATTGTCAATAAAATGATTTGGTAGATGGGCTCAGGTCAGAGCCGGCAGCGCACAGTGATGGTTTTTATGATTGTGATAACTGGCAAAAGTTAAGCAGAAGCTGAAGAGGTACATGGGGAGCACAGCGCAAACGCATGAGTACAGTACCAGCTTTTAATTTTTTTACCATATTAACTTAAAGCATCTTAAGCTTCAATGGAAAGCTAGAACTGATGTATGTTGTCGTGGATGACGGTATACCTCAAATGTGCTATTTTAAGAGGCTAAGGAAGCCAAGAATAGCTGGAGAGAACTATTCCAGCGCTAAGAAATAAAGCTGAAAGGCCAAGGGCGCAGAGCAATTGTATCATTTGCCTGATATCTTCAGGAGAGGATGGCTTAGCAGCAGCAGCAGCAGCAACTGTCTGGTTGGAGAGAGGCTGGGAAGTGCCAGGGCGCTGTGCCGCACTGCATATGGATCTATGGCTGGATGAATAACTTGGCTTTCTGGCAATAGACAGTGAACACCTGTTCGAGGCAATATGCTCAAGGAGTGGATTTAAATCCTCCACTTCCTGATTTCTGGTAAAGATTCCAGACACCTATCAGGCCCTGCTGGGACTGAAGAATTCGTCCCACGTAACAGATTATTGCTGGTTGGGGGAGAAGGGGAATTAAAAACCGGAAAGGAACCCTTGAGTATTTAGCTTCTTGCTTAGTTTCACTAGTGAATTACTACTTCACAAAGAGAAGAATACAAACTTATTAGAACAGATTGTTTTTCATCTTTTCAATTTAAATGTCATTATTTTTACGTGAAAGTAAACTTTTAAGCAGACTCGCATTTAGTAGACATACGTGAAAAAAAAACACTAACTAGTTTGTGATCTAGCTGCATTTCTGAAAACTGGAAGACTAAGAACTGAAATAGACTCAAATAAAATGGAATGACTTACACAGCTCTGTCTACATGATCTGTAGTCAGCAGTCATTCTCCATCCACCTTTTAAGGTTCACACAGACACATTTTAAGTATGCTCTCAAGCAGAATTTCACAGAACTGTAGACATGTTGGTAGATGTAGGAGATAAAAGTCATCATTCTGTTCCCGCCCTTCCTTTTGGAGAAGGTAAGAAATCTATAGTCGTCGTCTATGGGAATCACTTGTCCACAGGAAGGGATATAGCAGTTACTTTATGCAGCAATATAAAGATAAGAAGCTCCTTTAATTCCATTTGTGAATGAATGAAGCATGTCCGAGTGGTGTCACATTACATACTGCTCTTTAGAAATTAAACAAAACAATTATTTCATCACCATTTGATTTTTGTTTCTCATAGTCATGTTCTAGGGAAGATGAGATTTTCGTTCTCTATTTTTTAATGAGCTGAGCGTATTTTGAAAAGAGGCATACTCCAATAATACTGGATAATCTTAACGCTGATATATAGGTATACAGCAGATGGGGTAGAGTGTGTGTAAGTAAATTAGGCTTTATTACTTTTTCTTTGTATTTGCTCAAAGCATATTTGTGAATTCATAAAAATAATTCCTCTGGCTAAACGCAATTTTTAATTTGCTGATGTTCAGTGATACAGAGAAATGTAATATCTTTGACAAGACTGGTATCCAATTGCTCATGTAACTCAATATCTGCTTTGTTGCTAGGGAATATGTTCACATCTCATCTGTTTTTCACCATGCTAAGAACTATTCCTAATATTAATAATTAAGGTTACCATGTACTTCAGATGACAACAGGTTTATTTGCAGTTTAACTATTTGTAGATAAACCATACAGAAGTCTGACAACTAACCTTAAAACTACGATAAATTAGAAAAGCAGGCTGGTCGGAATTTTAGAGTGCTCTGTAGAAATTATTCTCTTATTAAATAGCTACTCTTCTAATGTAAGCATCACCTAATAAGCGGTCAGATTGTACAGTGAAAGCATTCAAGAACATGCTTAACATACTGCTATAAGATTTTTTACTTAGAGTTTGGAGAGGGTTTTTTTGTTTCATTCTGCAAAATGGCTGTTTGCTTTGTCCTGGTAACCTGTCTCAGCAGCTTCAGAGCAGAGACTTGACACATGCTCATAACCAAATCTTACTAGACTGAGAATAACCTGCAGTTGTGCAGTACTTAATTATTTTTGTAAAATCTGACTATGTATTTATCTAGAGGAATATATGTGAGCTGAGCTCCTCAGAACACTGGGCAATCTAATGGAGCTCCTCTGAAAACGCATACCAAGAATCACAGGCAATGCTAGAATTTTTAGTCTGGGAAGAAAATTGCCATTCAGGGAAGCTCCCTTTAAAGACAAAGGTCTGAAAGTGAGAACTTATGAAATAAGTTGGTCTTTTTCCTTACCGAGTTTCTTCTAATTCTTACTGTGTCACCTTTTTTCAGAAGCCATGCAGATTGCTAGCAACATTTTGTATATGAGTAATAGAAACCAAAAACTGCAGAATAATTTAAAACAGAAGAAGCCTCTGTGGAAGTAAGTAGTTATCTCAAAAGAATTATTTCATGCAAAGGTAATAAATCTGTTCAGTAAGCAAACAGAAGAAAAATAAAACAATAAATGAGCCATGAGCACACGAAGCAATAAAAATTTAGCAGAACTGCCATCTAAGGCAGCAAAACTACTAATCACAGTGCATGAGAAAAAAGAACACAGACTATTAGGAGAGTTTCAGCTGCTAATGGGTGTAAAGAATATTTAGGCTTGCTATGCAGAGTCATTTTGCTGGCAATGCACAACAAAGATGGAATTCTGAATACCGTATGAAGTTTCAAAATGTTGTTTGAGAATTGAGGCTCTATACTTTTATTTTCACAGGTTGTTCTTGTGTAACAAATATATAAACAATTGAAAATGCAACTTCTACATACAGTTGGCATGAGTGGCCTGATAATACCACACATTGCAACAAGTTACGGAAAGCATGTTAGGAAAGGGAAGTAAATGATCAGCAATTTGTTTTAGCAACAGCAAGAGAAAGGAAAGAGCAAGTAGTAGTGCTGGTGACATCAGTGGTAGTAAATGCCAAATTTGTGCCTCAGACAATGAAACAGCACCAATTTGGCTCTTGCTCCAAAACAGTTGTTTTGGGTATTACAGTGCGGGCAGTATCCAAAGTACCTGCTGAAATATTTAAGGATCATAGCATAGGGCTAAAGACGAGCATTAGTCTTGACTGAATCACGTGTTGATTGTTAACGTAATCAAGCTCCAATTTTTATTCTTTAAATGGACCTTTAAAATGCAATAATATATAAAGGTGATTGCGTTTAATGCACTGAGATGATCTAGATTCCTGCTTTCTGAAAGAGTTACTAGGACCCTTCTAGATGCTTGCAATCTGAATGATATGCTCAAAATCAAGCTAATAATGGCTGTAACAGAAATGTTTCTTAGAAATATATTCCATTAGTCTGAGAATGAAAGCTTTTCCTTCCTCCACTTTATAGAGGACTTACTATATGGACTGAGAGATTTTCTAGTGAAAGTAAGACGTATTATGTACTTTTGGCAATAGACCAAGGTCACTGAAAGCAAAAAAAATAACACGATGACTACAAGGCACAGGTAGTTTTCCTGCCTAAAACTGAACAGCAAGATTTCCTACTTTCTGCCAAAAAAAAAAAGCCACAACAAGTTTCCTTATTCTACTCCATGAAACAGGGTAAGACAGATACCAAAACAACTGAATCTGCTCCTGGCTTTCACATTTAATAAAACAAATTAGTAATTTGATGACATTAGGAAAACGTCAAACCATTTACGAAGGAAAGGACTAAGAGCTTACCAGAGCATCTAAGTCCCCATCTAAGAAAAAAGAATACAATTGAAAGGAGTGTAAATATGGCAGCAAAGCATATTCTAGCAAGAAACTCAGGATGGACAAATGCGACCTGGAAATAAGCACTCTTTTAAGGATAATTAATCTTTGGAATAGAACACCAAAGGATACCACCACCACCCTCCCACCACCACCACCTTTTTGTTTTTCCTCTTGGTATCTTCAAATCGGAATCAGATGGAGGATGATCTCAGCAATACCATTGTGAACAAAATAAAATACAAGGGTACGTGTGTAAAATACAATGGCCTGTGATATACAGGAGGCTAAATTAGATTGTCTCATGCCTCAAACTTTGAAAGCTCACTCTTAAACAAACAGGGGAGAAAAATCTTTTTCCAATCTCACACAATATTAACATGTTACACCATTTCACTTAGCAGAATTCAGTTATTTGAATTTTGAGTGACACTGTCCTGCTACGTATACACAACTTTATAGTCAATGCCTATCAAAATGAAAGGACAAATATCACATTCAAGGCAGAGCTGTCCAGTTCCCAGCGCTCCCACTGTCATGTTAGCCAGAACCAGAAAGCAAATACACAGTATTGATACATTTGTGCTCTGAAATAAGTATTATGCCACCTAAAAATCATGTAAATGCTTAATACTGACTGTCTCTATTCTGCTATATGTTATATAAGAACACCTCACAGCTAAACTAAGTAACTGTCAAATCTTTAAATGCTTCAAAAATCCCTTCGATTTCGAATCTGTTTTGTGTCTCAAGGCAGTCCCTTTGCTTTATTTGTTTTGGGCTGTGGGTTGGGGATTTTTAGTGGTGGTGGTTTAAGATTTTGTTCTGTTTGTTTTTGCAAAGACGTGCGTTGAAAATGCTCTATTGTTACCATTGATGAAGTATCCTCTCTATTTCATTAAAAATTAAATAAAGACTCAAGGGGTTGAAGGAAAATGGATTTTTCATTTTTCTCCCTTTTGCTCGAGAATGATTTATGAAGTACAAGTACATTCATGAACTAGATACTATACCCTGGAGAAAATAAACTAGATATTATTCAATTGTTAGTGGTTCATATTATAAATGGCCACCACCAATTTTACATTGTTTGTTGAAATCATTTTTAACCACATAACTCTCACTGAAACCATGAAAAATTGGATTGAAAAATGCCCCATTTATCATCTGGATCAAAACTTAAACTCACATGTCTCTCTTCCATAGTTAAACCCAAAATTATGTTGTCATGTTTTATTCCATTCATTAAAAGTTACGAACACACTGAGATAACATCTTGTTACAAAAGCTGGTCATTTGCTTGGCTGTCAGATTTAAGAAGCACATGTAGAAGCGTACCCTTAGGTAGGACTCACTACAGGATTTCAGCCTTCACGCAATCTGGAGGGACCTTAGTGTCAGTATTATCCCACAGCTTTCAAATTCCACCTGCCTTCAACAACCTGCCTTTCTCCGGCAGGTAAATTTTACCTGAGTGGGACACTGGGACACCAAAGAGTGGCATCAGAGATCCCTAATGGGCATCTCATCCCTGCGAGGGATCTCTCCCTAATGGGGCAGGACGTATGCATCACTATGTTCAAGCAGGATTTCGGGCACTCAGTATCAAGAAGGAGCCTTGTAAAATTGGTCGTGCTGCTTTCTCAGTTACACGCACTTTTCCAGTTGTCCTCCAGAAATCTGTAATACCCACATTCTTTTGGATGACCCATGAAGCATCTATGAAGTAAATGTGAAGGAAAGGATAAAGGTGGATCCTTAGACTTGCCTAAACTGCGTTTGTCAGCAAAACTGACATTGGCAGAATGACACTCTGGCTATATCTAAGGGGCAGGAGCAGGAATACCCAGTGTGATGCAAAGGCACGTAGGAGCTGGTGTAAAATGAACTTGCACCCTTGAAATATTCTCCAGGTCTTTGAAATACTTGAAAAAAAGACCAGTTTCTCTTAAACCCCTTCTCACTGTATAATTTCAGAGATGATCTGCACATCAGTTAATATTTATAAGGCATCCCAAAAAGAAGCTAAGAGACTGCCACTTCACAACCATAGCAATTTAAACAGACATTGAACGGGGCTTTTGTTGTTACTGTTGTCAAACGTGCGGTGAAGTTAACAGAAATTATTTTTTTTAATGGATCTCAGTTTAATAATCACAGGTGAAAATATACTTTTAATAATTTTAGAAAAATGCTTTAAAACTCAATGAGAGCCTTTATTATCTTACAGTGCTTGAGCTCATCTGTCTTGCCATTTTAGATAATCTACTGACAGATAGCAGCTACACACGTGTTTAAAGTTCAATAAATAGCCACCGGCAGTAGCATTCCAAGGAACTGCATGTAAACACGACCTCTGCAGCACTTCTTTTTCACTCCTTCCTAGCTGCAGAGCTATAGCCACTGCAGCAAAGCGTGCAAAGATCTCACGTTTATTGCAGCTATGTTACAAAACATAATTACCCTACACTAGCCCTATGTAAGAGCACCTCTGAAGTTTCACTAATGGTGAGACAGAGAGTGCATTAAGCACTCCATTTTTAGGAGACACAATGATCCAAGCCCCATCACTTAAATACTTGGTAGCTCCAGGAACATGTGCAAAGAGCGTAGAAGGGAAAAATGATGAGATTCAACAAAGCTGCCTAACCTTGCCGAGCTTGGAGGTATTCCCAGCTTCGTAACATTGAGGTTTCACTGAGATAAAGGAAGATGACACTTCTTAGTAATGGTTGTTCAGTCTTGTCCTTTGGTAAACTCTGGAAGTTCTGGTACATGTGAGGAGTAGGCATTTATTTAATGTAAAGGTCTGAGGATACCTAGTTTGTCACACCAGGGAGGCAGTTCAGATGCAGTACAATTAGCTGTCTAGAGAAGTCATGTTCCAGACGGGAGCAGAAATACCAGCAAGAGCCTCTTTTCTCCTAATAACAAGACAAGTCCACTGAGAACTAATCAACCCTGCCACTGCAGAGCCTGTGTGAGGATTGTTCTGCACTAATAGACTAGAAGAAAGTAAATAATGACTTCTTAGTATTCTGAAAGCTCTCTCTAAATCACAGAAGGCTCTAATAGCATAGTTACACATTTAAAAGTAATATTCACGTTTCAGTAAGATGAAATGCTGGGAATGATTCATAGAGTAGGTTTCGAAGCCTTCCCATCCCCCACCGCATCACAAAACAGCAAGAAGCTGTTACAGAAAGTGCTTTTTGCTTTACAAACATGATAGCTTTTGTTTAGCGCCTCACCAGTTGGCCTTTAAACAATTACTGAAATAGCATTTTTAAACTGAGCACTAAATTCAGCTAAGTATTTTAAGAAAGGCAATGAATTTGGGAAGGATGCAAATTACACATTCGGTGTGCCTGTATTTCTTCCTCAGCAGAAGCCTAGAACAACCCTAGGCAAAAGCAAAGCCGCTGTTCGCACATGGATGGGGCAAGGACGCACCTTTGCAATGTCTGTCTTATTTAGACCTCTTGAGACCAAACTTGAGCATCGGTTTGCCACAGCTCATTCTGCTGAACTTCTGTGGCATGCTAGCCATAAGAAAAGGCACACACATTTTACAAGAGAGAGAGAAAGTAAGCACGTTTAAGTAACAGGAATGTGTGTAAAGCGTTGAGTATATGACAATATGGAATAATCTCGGTTTATTTGTTACCACAAATTTGGTAGCGTTTCAGGAATTAAAACCGGGCCGAAGAATACATATCCCATGGGACAGGAGATCATTTTGAACAGGGCTTACAAAAAAAGGCTAAGGCTGCTGTACTACGAGAAAAGCACAAAACAATACTTGGCAGCTGGCTAAAAAATTCTGTGACCAAATACGGTGGATTCTTAAAGCAATGGACAAGTGAGTCCAGGTGGAACGGCTGTACATGCACGCCAAGGTACAACACAGGCCAGCTTCAACAGTAGATTCATGCTATTTGTAATGGACGTTATTTGTAAATAATTTAGAGCAACGGCTGTATGTATACCACTGTCCATGCATATTATAATTGTATATCATTTCATAATGATACCATGTGTAAGTTCTATTTCATGTGGTTTTTCTCCAGCTGTGATCACATGGTTTTCAGATAATATCAGAAATCTTGTCTATAGTTGATTTTCTAAAATATGCAGACAAATGGACATTCATCATAGAATGTGAAACAATGAAGTTTAGCAAGGCTAGTATATTTGGACTAACTGTGCAACAATGCATTCCTTTAGAAAAGATTGGGTATTCTAAACAGAATATGTCCTTTTCTTGCAACCTGCACTTGACTTCCCCCTCCAGTTTAATTTTTCCAGCAGCTCTCCACTGAGCTAATTTGTTCTTTTGGGGGCAGCATCTCTGACAAGTATTTCTGAAATGGCACAGGAGTGATCTTCAGGTATGATACTGCAGTTTAATAGTCTTTTCAGCTGACTACTAAAATAGGACACTACACAATAAAACTTCTGCCCTGCAGTTCCAGAAAGGCTTCATCATGGATGAAGGAACAAACTCCTCAGGAAAGAACTACTGGCTTCAATAAACAACCACTGCAGTGCAGCAAAAAAAACATAAGAGTGTCTGAACCTTAAATCATCTAATTGATTATAGTACCTACAGCTGTGGGCTACAGGTGCTTTCTAAAAAATCCTGGCCAACCCAATTCACCTATGCTTACTTTTATGTAAAGTATGTTATTGACAAATTCTTTTCTCCAAACTGTTAGAACAACATTGAATGGAAAAAAGTAACAGTAAAAAAGAAGTGATCTAGAAAAGATAGCTTTCCTCAGATTTTCACAGTTAAAGCGTGATGTTCCAACAGGGATACACAGAATGCAGTAACTTACAGCCACAGCCCATACCCTCCTTCCTGCATCCTCCTCTCCTCCCACCAGATTCATACGCTACATTACTTTGGCATTAGACTAGTACTCCTTAAAAGCTGGCTTTCAGCCTGGATTCTGTTGGCAATTAAACCGCTACATTGTTCAGATTTATATAAGCCAAACCAGACGTAAATGAAAGCAAAACAAAGACAAGAAAACCAATAAATCCCATTAGTTGTGTACCTCAAAATATAATTGCACAATGGCTATTAAAATATTCCACACCTCTTCTGTAAGAGAGAGCATCTAATATATCACTGCCTGTTTCAGACATGCAGGAAGCCAACAAAGCTGCGAGGGATGTGGTGTGATTACTCAATAACTTCATTAACTTATTTAGAAACTACACAGAGATAAACTATACAATGCAGAATATCACGTACCTCAAAATAGGTTCTGTTTTTCTCACAATGTTATTAAAAGCTTTGAACACTTTAAAAAAAAAAATTAAAGATAACTATCTTGGAATAAGTAGCAATTTGATGCCTAGGCCTTTTGTATCACCCAGCTGAATATGTAGCATAGATAACAAACAGGGCCAACAGGAGAGGTTTGGCTGCATCTGCTGGCATCCATCACTCTTCTCCCCAAACCAAGCAAATCCCTACAAGAGGAAACATTTGTTCGTCACTAAGAATGTTTTCATTAAAAACCAGGTGAGTCAGGAGCTACTGCAGCATTTGTGGCCGTTTGTACCCAGACAGCGTAGTATCATCCTAACCCACATTAATGCCCTTCTAATTAGTCCAGCTTTGTAACACACCTGCAAAGTTTTGTTCCTCAGGTTCCCTCCAAATCTAACTAGGGTTGTCATCACTCTGCTAACCAACACTAAGCACCCACCAACAAGGTGGCTCCTTGGGGCAGGTGCCAGGACCTCCGCTTGTGGGAGGTGCAGGTTTCACTCCAGTATTCCAAGCTCAGATCAGAGGCGAGCTGCCCCGCAGCTAGGAAGCGTGCCTCCGGGGGGACAAAATGCTTTCGTAAGCCTTCCAAGGCAAAAACCCATCAGGTTCTATATAACAGCCATTTGCTAAATGGTAGTTACACAGCATAATGGTCCATTCTGCACCAAAATGAAATGTATACTCAAATACTTCATTTGATTTTCTTTCTTTTTTAAAAGGAAAATAAAAAAAGTAGATGTGGGATCCAATGAGCCAGTATGCCCTACAGAGCAGCCTCGGAGTATTAGGACATATCAAGAATTACCATAGCACTAAATCATCACATTCAAAATATCTCAAACAGCACTAATTGTTACCTTCTAAGCAACAGCTTAACATAATTTGTGTGTGGATGAAGTAATGACTGTTCAATGTTGTTTAGCGGGGAAGAGAAGCCCTCGGCAGCAGTGTAACGTGTCCTTCTGCAGACGGCAGCCCCAGCTGCTCTCTTCACACCTTGATCACGTCACGCAAGCAATGATGTACGAGAAGAGCAGCGGTAGCAGGGCACGCAGTGCCTGCCATCCTCAGCAAGCGGGCTGGTGCCTTGGAACTTGCTGTTCGTTTGGAAATTAGCTGTCACATCCATAGAAAACTAAGCAAAAGTATCACTGTTAATGTGATGCTCGCTGAAGTGCTGCACAACGGAGTGTTGCTAACACACATCAAGTGCAAGGGGACAAATTCCCGTTCTTAGGGTCTGAGGGCTGGATCAGACCCTATATCTCTGTTTTAGGAGATACATATTATAAGATATTAGAACACATTTCCTATGTTTTCAAGACGGATGTGCATATCCAGTGTAAATAAAAGCATCTGAATGATTTGAGAAGTGTAATATCACTTTATTAATACTATTTTGTTTGTAATAATAATTTTGTAATATTTGTAAGTTCTAGTTTTAAGACATGGAATACAAAATTCAGTCACCGAGGAGGCCCACAACATATTTTTTAAGTACTACAGTAAACATACATGAGATTGAAAACCATACAGTTGATATCTTTCACAAATAGCTTATTATCCAACAGGTTAGGGTAGAGATTCAATAATGGAGTACGTGAATGTGGAGGGAGGATTACAGAAGCCTCTGAGGAATGCTGCAAAGGGTAGGAGCAGAAAATGGTAAAAAGACAGCCGATACCTAAGTATGGAATAGTATGGGAAAAGAGGCAAAGCTAAAAGGTGAAAACCTAATTGGGGAAAATATGCAAAGGGTAAGCAAGGTAGATTAAAATAGCTAAGAGATAAAGACAAATTATATCAGGGCTTTGGAAGATGCTTTGACTGCTGGGATCAGATGCAGTAAAATTCAGCAATGGTGCAGAATCGCTTCAAGAGAAAAACTAATAATGTTTAGAGTTGTGGGAATGGGAGATTTCTCATCAGATCTCTACAAAACAATTACCAAGGAAGGTGAAGGACAGGTGAAGAATAAAAAAAAAAAATACAGAATTTAACTGTATTAAAGAATAAAAACTGTAAGGCTCAGGTAAAAATGGATAGGAAAAAAGAGCAAGTAATATGTGAAGTCTGGAAAGGAAAAGTGCAGCCATCAGTGGAAATCAAGAAAAAGGTAATTGAAAAATTCAAAGAAAACATGATGAGAAGCCCAATTTTGAAAACAGATGCGTGTGGCCACATATTTACTTTCTTCTCATTGTTTTTTTTTCTTTTTTTCTTTTGTCTTGGTTTTAAAGTAGCTTGTCAGAACAGTCTCCAGGTGTTAAAGAACAAGCATCACTTGCATGAAAAGACTGATTCATTTTTGGAGTATTTCTCAGAAATTTATTTCTTATTGCCTGAACAATTACCTTCTTGCATTTAAATATATTATCAATACCTAACTGATGATGTATTACGTCTCCTTTGTCTTTCTGTTTGTTCCAGGCAGAAACTGTACTATTTTTGCGCAGAAAACAATACCACGTCAATACAGGTTTTATCTACACACGCCCTCCCTCTCCCTCCTCCATTTCATTTGTAAGAGTGAGAACTTTTGTGCTGTACTCTGCAAATACACACACTATTGTACAAAATTGATATTTTAGCCTTTTCAGCATTCTCTTTAGGATACTCAAGTCTAGTGTCTCTGCAGATACATTATGAAATGATTGATTCTGCAAGACTATTTCTTTGTACTTTTGAATGTTTTAATGATACAAAAATAAATTGAGTTTGGAACTTTCCATCCTTTCTCTCTCTTTTCTGTCTGAGGGGAATGTAATATTTTTTTTTCTCTCAAAAGAAAAAAAGCAATCACACTTCAACCATTAGCGTTCTCACTGAAATTGCAAAGCATCACACTAAATGTACCAGCATCCCTTTGACAGACATATAAGAGCACCTACTCACTAGTGTAATGGAAGAAGTTAGTGATTATATGTACTGAAGTGATTGAGCCAACAACGACTCTAATGGAGGGAAAAAAACCTTGATTAATAACAAGTGCCACTAAAAGAACAGATTGTTTTATGAGGATTGAATCACAAAGAAAGTAGCAATACAGTATGTCCTTGTCCATTGGCTGAGAATTGGTAAGGGGAAGAATAAAAAGACAAATGCCTGAAGATCAGTAACAGTTTTGCTACAAAGATTTTACAATAAATTTCTCTCTCATCTCCAATTCACAGTGTGCAGATGTATCAGAATAGGTATTACATGGTTATATGTTTCTGGAAATCTCTTCCATATTAACTGTGCTGCTGTTTTCATAGTTTGTACTCAACGCTCGTGAAACTAAGGAAGATGCAGGGTGATTTACCACAAAGCACTGCTTTTGTACGTTAAGTTAGAATACCATTTCTATAGATTAAATACTGTGTGTTTACGTACTTGTAAACACTGACAGGTACACATACACACAACTACTTTTGAATAGTGTTGATCCAGTTAATAAACAGGGCAGGAAAACCTCTTCCTCATTAAAGAAGGCGAAGCTTCAAGATAGGGATACAACGCGTGGTTTAGCCTAATACCAGACATTTGCATGCAAGCAACGTTCAGTAGTGAAGAAAACAAATCAGTGTCTAAATGAATCATTTACTATGATTCCATAAAAACCTCTTTACTTTTACTTAGCCAAACACCTTGATTTTTCTAAAAGAGATATTAGTTTAAAGAAGAATCATAAAACACTGACATATCTCAGCAGTACTGGTAATCTCGTGACACTGATAGAAACATTGAACCAGGTAAAGTTTGAGAACTGCCCAAAACAGGAAATCCTGTGCAACTGGTAAAACTCTATACAGCCATCAGCAGAAGACTGTTAGGGATCCTACTGTAAATTAACTTGCTTGTTATTTATAGCAAATACTAGCAAACAGAACTTGAGAAAGATTTTCAGTCAAGAAAAAGTCCAAAAAGAAAACCCTTACATTTTTTTTTCCCCCTCTGCTTCTGCGTCTTATCTCAAAAATAATTTTGAGGTAAGATCCAAATCAGAAATGACAGTTTCAAAGAAAATACTGTTTTATAAAGTACATAGATCAGCTATATAAAATACATTTTAGAAGTCACCAGGATCTGATTCCAAAATAATTCTTCTATTTTACCATAAAATGGTTGATCATGACTGATGGACACTCTGTAGCCAGATTTTACAACTACCCACGTAAGACAGAGACAGCACAAAAACATAAGCCACTGCTCTGCTGCAAAAGCAAGGGATAAATATGCCGCCTCTCTCACCTAACTCCGAGGAGAGCCAGGAAACACAGCCACCACCAGCAGTGGTACTCACGGTTTCCGTTGGTTTGGTCCTTTAATAGTGTCTGAGGAGTGGCTTTAGAGATACAACAGGAAGCCCATGAGTTGCCAACAGTTTCAAACCGACAGCACTAAACATCAGAACACAAATCTTACCCATGCATGTTTGTGCCAGTTTTCCTGCGCTTATCCACTATAGCACCAACACAAGCCAAAGCAAATGCTGTTGAGATTCAGTTCTTGGTTCATCACCCATTCGTGTTCGAACACTATTTTATGCATTCAGTGCACTGCATCCCTCACTTAAAAATATATTCATAACAGAAGTTTCCCAAATACTTTCTCCAGGAAGTTATGCAGCGGATGGGCTGTACACACATGCATGTGCGTATAGTAGAAACTGTGATAGCCACCAGTAAGTCTGGCATCACCAGCAGCAGACTATAATGGAAAATCACCTGTGCTGCTACAGTGTGCAGTTCTGGATATGGACCTAATCAACGCATTCCATTGCTTCTATTTTTTATCAATTTTTTCCTTGTTAGAGTGCTTAAAGGAAATCATCGTAGCCAAAATGACTTATTTGGTGCATATTTGTTTTTAACCTTCTCAGGGGAATGAACCGATCTGCTTTCTTAAAAACTACAATCCTAGCCTCTTTAGCAATAACACTAACCAGATATTGGCTTTTTTCCTGAAAACAAGATTTGTTCCTCCACAACAAATTGTTTCAGACGCAATGTCAGAGTATTGCAGCTTGAGAAACCTATTTGCTGAAAACAAGAAAAAAAAATCTGAAGGCAGATAAATAAATAATTAGGCCCACTCTATTAGTTGTTACTGTTATAAAAGCACCATTTGCAAACCAATACCTACACACTTCTTGTAGGGACAATGCTAATTTATATATTAAGAATACAGAAACAGCTAAAGTTAATGACAGAATTTAAAGAATTTTGTAAACAGACTGCAAATGGTACATTTCTGATGTGATAGGCTTTGCCTCTGCAGAGTGCTTGAATATTCTGGCTCTGAATCAGCAGAACACTTAAGTAAGTGTCTTAATAGGATAATTACACCAGTAAGTATAAAAGTCATTCCATTGATTTTAGTGGCGTGACTCAAACCTAAGTGCATGCATACTTCAAGTATTTTTCTACACAGTGACCTTTAGCGTCCATCTAAACAGGAGCGTGTGCTTAGTTCTATGTTTGTAGTTATTCCTGACCTCAAACTGAAGCTTTATATTCCACAGATATCTCTACATTTTATTTTGAAAACAAGGTGATAGGCTTCCTTTCACTGTTGTTTAAAACTGAGCTTCTTGCTGCTGCAATAAAACAGACCAGTAGAACTCAACAGAATAGAAATAGGAAGTGGGCAAAATCCATATTGATGACACTGTATTATTAATAAATTACCTACTGTGAACTTTCCATGAATTATTAAAGCAAATAAATCCTATTTTAAAGTGTTATATATACTAGATAATTTATAAAGATGGGATCACTGGATTTTAATTCAATCTTTTCCCCTGATCTCTGTCTGTATTTCCATTTCCAAATGGCTTTTAAAATGTCCATGCAGTGTTATTACGTATAGCTGTTTATATATGAATTTGAATGCTCCTACTTCAATGCAGTGCTGTCTAGCTTGCTATATACCTGATGCACTGCAGGTACCATAAAGGGACACTTGCTTATCTAGAATCTGCTCTTCGTTATGAAGTGGTTCTTTGCACCACACTTTCTAACAGTACATACACAGGTGCCCTTCTACACCACCACTTTGAGTTGTTAGTGTCCCTCACTCCTGGATAGTGAAAGTGTAATTGTATTTTAAAGAAACTGAGAGGGGAAAAGGCAGGTGAAACGTGAAGGTGTATGTCAAGTACCCAGACAACTTTCACTGGCAAGTAACCTTTCTTCTAGAAAAGTTCACTTCTGCTCTCTAACAGTTGATGGCTCCCAGCAGTTCTGCCGTCAGATTTCTGGAAGAGACTCTTAAAGTGCTCCGAGTAAGCAATGATTGCAGACATGCCCTGCCTAAGGCTAATTTGGGTATGGCATAGCACTGAGCAAAGGTGTGGCTAAGCGTCCAGCATGTCGATGTCTGGTTGCTGCTGCCTGAACTCTGGTAAAAGGCACTGAGGCAGGTGTGAAATTCTCCATTACTACTTATACAGCCAGTCTGCACATATGCAGAGATCCACTGGACAAATGTGCCAAAACTGCAAATGTTATACATCGCACTGATGGAAACTAAGAGCTGGGTGACTGTAGTGGGTCTGTACCCATGCAGTTGAAAGGAAGAGTCTTCCTGACACTGGGCATGTGAGATAACAAATTTCTCCAAGGGGGTTTCCTGAAAAAGTCAGGGAGAGTCATCTCCTGACAAATCTAGATTTCCCCAAGTTGCTGGCCCTAAACTTCTTGACACTCTAAGGAACAAGCCATCCTGCTAAACCAGTTCTGATATATCCAGTATTACTATCTTGATATGTTTTTATGTTGAAAATAAAATGTAAAATCTCCATAAATGAAGGAATAGAAAACACAGGGACAAGCTCTCTGTGCATTGGAATGATCTATTTTTATTCCAGCAAATGCATTTTCTCTCTCTTCTGCTTGCCGATTTTCAGATACAAATCAAAATAAATCTTCAGTAATTAAATTAAGATCTTAGACATGCTGTTTCATTTTGTTTTCATACAGGTTTTTTTCCATACTTGACACCTTTTTATATTTTTATTTTTCAGCTGAATTTGACATGTACCACAAAGGATAGTACCACCAAGACAGTGGTATGTTACCACTGTTCATGCTTTCCCACCTACATAAGTCCTGACCTACAGCACCTATTCTTTTCTTTCAAGAGCTACTTGGGTTAAAAAAAAAAAAAAAAAGAAAAAAATATTTTGACATGACTGCAAGTGTAGTTTTAAGATTTGGAAGATTGCCTACCAGGGATTAGGATGAGATCAGTCTACTTACATAGAGTTTTATTTAAATCTGTGGAAGCAGAACTTTAGTATACTAAGCCACCTGAAAGCTACGTAGCAATTAGTATCCAAGAAAATCTCCAAATAATTTTTCTGGGAATAGAGGGAAGAAGAGTTGCAGTAGAGGTTGCTGCAGCCAAAGCGAGATGCTCAAAATATTAATTCTGATGTTATTATTTTTTTTTTCTTAGTTGTTAACAAAATCAAATTACCACTAAAAGGCACTGTTACGTGTCATCTTAAGCGAAGTTCAACTTGGACAGCGGTCTTTTAGTGATCACATGCTGCTGAGGAACAGAGTGAATGCTGTGCTCCTCTGTCTCACTGCCCCAGCTCTAGAGCACGGTGAGGCTCAGACACGTGCACAAACATGCTCGGTAGTTTGGGCAAAAGAACGTGAAACTACCGCCTTGCTGCAAGGCTATGGTAGGATTTCACCAGGATAAAAAACACCTTTGAGCCCATGTGCCTAAAATGATTTGAGTTCCCCCACTGTCTTGATATTTCTAGCCTTGCCGTTCACTGACAGCCTAAGAAGGACAATTCAGTGCTGATTTCCTTCTAAGCAAGGCAGGAAAGCGTTCAACTCCAACAGCGTTCAAATAGTCTGGGAACTGCTGTTTGGTGTCACAGGCCTCCCTGGTGCTGGAAGGCATTAACAGTCAAAAGATAAAAAGAAAAGGGTATTTTGTGGAAGTATAAGTGAAATGTGTCAGGCAGAAGATACATATTTAATCATTTATAGCCTTTTTGATGATAGCAAAATACATCACAGAATGTACTCATACAATCCTTCTAATGCTAGTAAAAGCACATACTACTATATTTATAGGTATTGTATATAGTGATCAGCTTTATTTACTCCAAAATATGTTTTATCTGTAAAATTATGGCCAACAGGCACAAAACCAAAAATGTATTAACACTGTAAGTATCTCTGGCCTTCGGTCAGCATTGATCTTTTGAATTATTCATTTTATCTTTCCTGTTTCTGATTCACTGGTTTATAGAAGATGTTGGAAGAAGTAAGAAACATCTCTACCGTATTTGTGCTTTTGCTAGACTAAACTCAGATAGATGATTAAGTGAAGTTAATACATCAGTGATTTGTAAAATGAGACTTTAAAGATTATAAAATAATTTGAATTGCATAAGAATACATTTATCTTAAAGGACAGAACTCTGGAATATTGCAAGAAACTGTCTCCACGGTGAATTACTGAGAAATTGCATTGCTGGAATTCTATAGCAACTTCTATTTTTTTATTTGATGTACCTAATTAAAGGTGTAAAGACATTTCACTGGTTGATACTTCAAGTTCTCTCTAAGAAATGCTTTAATTCTACCTTTAAAAGCAGTGTTTTGATATTATAAGTAGAAACAAGGAGAGCACATGAGATCATGATTCAAATGGTAGGGTACCTGTGCATGTGATTTATAGTACCAGACAATGTGAAAAATGTCACCTTTGCATCATGGATGTCCATTGATATCAAAAGGAGTTTTTGTTGCACAAAAGAATAAGGAATAAGGCAGACTATTGTCTACTTTGCTATCTCTGTAACTTACACTGACTCTGTAAATGTATCTTGGAATCACTACAAAATATACTGCTAACGCATTTTTAGCCTGTGAAAGTTGGAATGAGATTCCAGTGAGACAAGTTAACGAGACACAAGCATAATAATTTGCCAGGCACTTTCTGACAATGGATAATTCAGTAGTTCCTACCCTGCATTAAGCCATCTTGGCTAGGAGTAGTAAATACAGAATAAAAATTTTACATTAATACACAGAACACATTGTAAATTTTAAACAAACTTTATGGAATTATGGGGGGGGGGAGGGAGAAGGGGGGGGGGAAGCAAAAGCCT
>JAVKLA010000039.1:5939729-5957044 GCA_034782735.1 Sagittarius serpentarius | reverse complement strand
CAGCCAGCAAGAAGGCTGGAGGGGCACAGGAAAGGTGGGAGGGGAGACAGCCGGGACAGCAGACCCAAACTGGCCAACGGGGTATTCCATACCATGGGACGTCACGCCCAGCTTGGTCGGGGGAGGAGGAGCGCTGCTCGGGCTTTGGTCGGCGAGGGGTGAGCAACTGCACTGTGCATCGCTTGTCTTGTGTTATTCCAATCCTTTTATTATTATTGTTGTCACTTTATTGTTGTTATTAGTGTCATTGCTAGTTTCTTCCTTTCTGTTCTATTAAACTGTTTTTATCTCAACCCACGAGCTTTACCTTATTTTCCGATTCTCTCCCCCATCCCACTGGGGGGGGGGGCAGTGAGCGAGTGGCTGCATGGTGCTGAGTTGCTGGCTGGGGTTAAACCATGACACACTCGAAGTTAAAAGAAGTTCAGATGTTGACTTCAGCACAGTTAGAGTTTAGCACTGGGTTTTATATGCTCGAATATTTAGAGGATAGAATCGCACCAACCTTTAGACACAAAACATCAGTGGGACTCACAATTCTAAATCATTCAAGCTCTTTTGAAAAAAATCCAGCTTTTAGAGACTCATCCCCGTTCTCAATGAAATTGCTAAGAACAAGAAGGAGAATTTGTTTCTGTTTGGAGGAGAGGTGTGATGTCCAGATTATTTAAGTGCTCACTGTTAAGGCAAATGCAACTTAACGTCATCAATATTGAGATACTATGAATGGATGACTCCTGCTGCTCCTCAATAGTAATTACACGATAAGGCTTAAATTTGAATCCAAGGTCCCAGATGCTTTACCCTAATATTAAAAAAGTAATCTCCTTGTAGAATTTGTTACACAATAGAATAGTTGATGCTATTTATTCTTAGAATATTTACTCTTTCTATAAGCCAACTGCTAATTTCCATTCAGCACCTGCTAGATTTTTTAATTTTTGTTGAACTGTTTAAATAAATGCAAAAGAAAACAGGAGATTCGTTGCATGCTTCCTTTTGTATGTTTGTATCTTTTGAAATTAGCTGTAACAGTGCTTTTGTATTAATAACAAGCCCATTAATAACAGACTGAAGTGGTTTGGAGAAAGTCTTTTTGTCTTTATCAAACATGGATGTCAGCTGAGACTGTACATAGTAGTTCAAATTGCATTCTCTAGTGTGGAGAGTGTCATAATTTTGACAAGCTTAAATATGCATGGCTTCCTGACAGAAATGAAAACTCCAAATACTGGCTTTCTTCAGCTGAGGAAAGGTGTTTACAGATGAGGAATTTAACACTAATAAAGCAGTTAAAGCTCTGAAGACATTTTTCTAACCCACAAATTCTTGATTTGCTACACTCTCTTCTTTCACATCGTCTCTCTTGAAAGACCTTCCTTAATTTGTTCTGAAATATTTTAAACCCTATTTTAGCCCATAATAGGTCTTTAGACTCAGTTTAAGGCACATTGTCATTGTGCTTAAGGATCTTTCCTCTCTCAGTGCCACACTATTAAGATTTTCTATTGATTTTCCAGCCTAGATCAAACCCAGCCTCTGTAGCCCTCAGAGCAGTCTCTAAATTCAAGGTGCTTATTCCTGAACAAACATAGGTTTCGGTTTTTGAACACCAATCCCTTTTCTGCTAACATATTAAAGGCTGGCTGAAAGCCTGCTTCATGGCTCTCTTATTACTGCAGAAAAAGTGCTACTCTTTTCTGTTTGTGCTCTCTTCCCTTCAAAGTGCTTACATTCTTCTACCTTAGAAATATTTTCAATCTTATTACTATCAATAAATGAATTGCTTTCAATAATAACCATTTAATTCAAATTTTGCTTAGGCTGCTTCTGAAAAATAAATTTCCAACAAATAAATGGATTTTATTATTTAGTTATCCCACACTATTATTTGCTGTTATGACAATCTAAACACATAGTCGTGCTAGTCCCTACCCAAAAGGTCTCAGCAATGCCATGTAATTACTTAGTTAAGCTTCTAATTCATTCGTTGTTAGTTTTGTTCCTTTGAAATTTCTCATTAAGTTATTGCAGGGAGCTGTGTTTGCACAGCAAAAGAGAAAAATATAAGCTCTTTATTGCATTCTTTTAATACCCCTTTTATCTTTAAACTAGCTAATTAGCATATTAATTAACTAGATATAGTAGTCACGATCCTACAATTAACTGAGGGTACCACATTCTACTGATTTAGTGTAATACCATTTGTACTTACATCATAATAATATCTTCACTTAACTTTGCTCTGATATGTCAAGTATTTCAAAATTAAAACAACTAGCATTGTAACATGCCTTAGTAATGGTAAGTATCCAAGTGAACTTTTTTGTGCTTTGTCAGATCTTTCCATTCCTAACAAATAAATGCACGAGGCATATTAATTACCTAAGAAATGAAACCACATTGACCCCACATATTAAAAGCTTATTCCTTTTCTGTTTTCACCATTAAATCTATTTGGCTTTTTCAGACCTAACTGTTTTTCTTGCCAACTTCCAAAATTCCAATAGAACTGAAACCTTTACACACCAGTAACAACTCCAAATGAGAAAAAAACCCAAACAACTTGCAAACTAAATGAACAAAAAAACATGCCCTTCTCTGACTCAAACTGCTGCTGAAGGACATTCTGGGCATTACCAGAAGCTCACTGAGAGCTCCCACCACCACTGCCCATGTCTGGCTTCTTCTCTCCTGCTCATGTTCTTAGTGCTATACCTGGTATGGCTGTAATTACACCAAGAAACCTACCCAAACTGAAGTTCTTACCCTTCGAAACCACGTCACTGGAACGTGAAAGCAAGGTAGTGCTTTCCATAAGAACAAGAGCCACACACGTCTCCTGACTCAACAGCTGAAAACAAAGAAAATATGTTCAAGCTTGCAAAGACTGAGGTTTGCAAATATTCTGTGGTTCACACTTGAGGTAGTGAAAATCAACATACAGATATGGGTACATGAGAAGAGAGGAGAAAATACACAAAACCTTATACCGTCTCCTGGCATACCCTGCCAAAGAATTGTCTCCGTCCAGTTGCCTAATAGCAACTCCGAGGACTGACTGGTAAAAAACACAGCCAATACAGATACACAACATTTCTGGTCTGTTAGTCATGCCAGGCTACCCTTGACCTCCAGTGATTTTTGGAAAGTGCCCACATAGTTGCTGCATCATGATAATCTTGCTGATCTGGAGAAAGGACAACCATTGTATGTCATGAAGCGTAGTGACTGTAATTCCAGTTAGCCTTTTCAGGAGCTGTGCAAAACAGAAGGTGAGAACAGCTATATCCTCACCCCAAACTGTCCCTTCCAAAATGGGCTCATCTTGGAAAGGACACTCCGTCTTGGGGTATTTCAGAACAAACTATCTCAGCAATAAATTCATAATGGAACCAATTCTGGTTCACAGTGAAATAAAAATATTTTGCACTTGCAGGATTAGCACACTACAGTTTGGTCCACATTGGTCAAAATATGTCAGCCAATAAATACCTGATGACAATTTCAGTATAAGTGCCTACATTCACCAAGCAAGATTCATCTACTGGAGCGATAATGTTATGCTTTCTGTAGCTGAGCATTTTACAATACAAAGAATTCATTTAAATGCAACATTGCGGTAATGCCCTCATAAAACTATGGTAGCTGAGATCTATGTTTTCAAGTGAATTGAAAGAGAAGCAAATATTTATACAGCACAAGTCTGATAGCCTGAATACAAAATGCATATCTAAACAGTTATGTACTGACTTCAATAAGGATATTACAAGACCAAGGACTATATGGGTGACCACACTGGAGAGACCGCGCTTCTACACTGCGATTGTTCCTGACAGTTTCCAAAACATAAAAAGCCTTGTTCCTCTAGGGTGTGATAAGCATCAGCCCAGTCTGCAGTACTCTTTTCCTTACCCTGTCCTATAACTCTCCTCAAGTTCTCTGGACTTGGGCAAAAATCCAAAGCAATTTAAAAAATGAAAAGATAAATTACAGGCTGCTCAATTATCATATTTCTATCTTTCAACGGCCTATTGATATTAACAGGTCTTTATGAAGTCACATATACAAGACAACAGTATTTCAAAGCTGGCTGTGGCCTTGTGGGAATATACGTAATGCACATTATATTTCTTATTTGAGAAACCTAGCAGACCTGGACATTTTATATTCAGTTTCATATAGACATTGATTTATTGGGTGATTTACAGTGTGTATGCTTTGCATTTGTTTGAAATATCTCTGACAAGTAGATATTTTTGAATTAGTGATCTAAAGATTTTTTTTGATGATATAATTATGAGCTAGAGGCTGAATTTTTAGAAGTGAATTTGGTGGTAGATTTGCAATTCAAAGAAGTTACTTAAATTAACAAAAATGCCCTAAAAGAACAGCTGTCTACCTGACTGATCCAAGAAAATGAACACTGAAAATAAACAGCTGCCCTATAGAAGACTATGTGATAAAACTAATCACCCTTTGCATAATGTATTTATTTTCCCCTGTGCTTATTACAGACTTGGTGAACCTTCAAAGCCATAAATATTTAAATGTAACAGACATCCCAGGCACGTGAGTTCAAATGAAAGTAGGATTTCAGTAGCCTGACTACAGCAAATCCAGATCGATCAGTTCTGATCCTTATATAATTGTCCAAAACTTAAAAAAAAAAAAAAAAAAAAAAAATTATTTTTTTTTACCAACAAATCCTTTTTAAAAGGACCTTTTTGGTGAAATCTGAATGTTCTCTAAGCAATACAAGGCTCAGTGTCTGGACAAAGGCTACAGTTCTACTAGCATCATCACAACAACACATTATAGAGAGCAAAAGAAGAGTACATATTGAAAGTTACTAGGATAAATATCCCCAGGTGTTATACTTTATCATAGATACTCCAAAATCAAGTCACTGAAGTTAATCAAGTAATAACAAGATCCAGTAGTTGAGATGTCTCAGTTATATCTTTCTCACTTTCAAAAAGCTAGATGAAAGCATAGATAGAAGTAGGGATGCCTCAAAATAATTTCAGGGTTCAAACTAAGGGATTAGCTTTAGATTTAGGTATTTAGGTATTTAGGTATTTAGATTTAGGTATTTTAGGTATTTAGATTTAGGTATTTTCATAGCCATAGGGACTCTGCAGCCATGACCCAGATTAAGACGGCATATGGGGTCCTGGTTGTGAAAAACCGCTGTGTGACAAATGAAATAAAGTGTCTGAAAACAAATCAGTTTCCCTCATCGTGTCCATGCGTGGAAGGAAGAAGGTGTGGTATCCTTTCGTTTGGGCCTTTTTTCCACTCCAACAGCTGTCAGTGGCTTCTAAACCACTGAAATACTCCTCAGACCATGCTGTTCTCTCCCCCATTCCCTGAGCAGCGAATCCTACTGGGATAGTCCAAAACCAATGCCAACAAGCTAAGTTATGACAAAGGGCACGAGAGATAACATCTAAAGTAAAGCTAAGCCAACTAGCCATCACTTGCCTTGCTCTGTGAGCGCATTAAGTATAGCTTGGCCTGATTTATAAGGAATTCCATGGTATCCTGAAAGCCTCTTTTGGAGAGCATGATTTGGGATGCTGCCAGCAGCACTGAAGCAACCAGAGAGCTGTGTTGACTACAGATACAGTCTCTGTATTGAAGAGCCGTGGATGTACCCTTCATAGTATCAACCATCCCAACTGTCCCTACTGTACGCAGCGTTTCCTCCTAAGCGCCTTCCAGCTTCCAGGCCTCCCAGGTCCTGTCAGCCCTGCTGCTATGCTGCACAATCTGCAAAATAAGCACTGTGTTTTGTTCTCAAGAATGGAACAAGCTCTTCTCTCTCCAGGGGCTCAGTCTCACTTGGCAGTAAAGACGAGGGAAACGGGCCTGATACTCAGACATACCGTCCTAAGGGTAATGCATGGTCCCTATAGAGTCAACTGAAAAATTGTGTCATCTGTCAGACTTAGCATTTCACCTGTACACACATACAGGTCTTTATCAGAACTCCTCACAAACAGCTGCAGGATTCACTGGGCAGAAAGGGCAACGATAAGCAAATATATAATATATACTGTACTTGAATTGCTAGACTGGACAGCTTCAGTTTATGCTAATTTGCTAAGGTGAAGATCTACCTATTATCAAATCAGTCCATCACCTCTTTGAAATCCATCCTTTAAAAAGCAATTGTAGTTGTTACTTGCCCAGGTGAGCAGAAGGAAGAAGATGCAAGGAGCAGTCTTCCTTTGATTCTGCCACGAGGGGTGTACTTTCAGACTAACCCTTATAAAAAGCAAGGAAAGTAAGTATAGATGTTTCAATTAGTCAGCAGAGGTGGCAGCCTGGAAAGGAGAGCACAAAACGTACCTTACAACAACTATGCCCTTAAGGGCTCTAACAGACATTTGTCTTTTTCAGGCATGTATTCTTCCCTTTACCCCTTCCAAAAGCATTCTGAGAAGATCCAGTTCCCACCAAAGTCAAGAGAAGTCCCTCCACTGATTTTAATGAGAGCTGGAGATTGCGGTGTGGGCCCTAAATGAGGCCAGGGTTTCTTTTTTTTTTTTTTTTTTTTTTTAATTCAAAAATAGCCTTACACAGACTGTCTGGAAGGATGTACAGAAGATTAACAGCAATATTCTGAACTACCTTAACCTAAAAAGAACATATTTATTCCAAAAGGTCTCAGCACACTCAGATGTACTACTTTATGAATATGCAGTACAGCTCCCCACCCCGTAGCCAGTCTTTGCAATACTATTTTTACTAAAAGCCATTTTGATGTAACATATAGAAAAGATAAGACACAAAATAGGATTCACTGGAAATACTTTCTAATGAAATTTTTATACTGTGTAAGCTAGCCTGCCTGCACTCCTTTGGCTCATCCTCCATTTCCTGCTACAATACGTTGTACTGTACAGCACTTTAAAAGAAGGACCAATATGGTTATTCTTGAGCCTATGTATATGAATATGCTATTACAAACAGAGAATGACCCAGGAATTTCTCAAGACTAAAACACTAAAATTGCATACCCTCACTGTGCCGTCAAATTTGTTATACATTCTTTAAAATTAATAACAAAAATAGATCTTAAGAGACCATTAATAAACAAGCACAAGAGAAAGGAATTTTAAATAGCTCATGTTAATTGTGTTTATCTCAGTGTGAAGCCGTGTCAAAAAGCCTGCAGCAAATGTATTTTGTTAAAAGTACCGCTTGCGCAGCAGGCGTTAAACGTTAGAAAGCAAGCTTGTCATTAGTGGGCTACAACTAAAAAGGCTACTAAAACTGAACTAAATTATTAATATGGTATCTTAAAAATGCGAGATAGGGAATTTAACTCCTTTTACACAGTACATGATTTTAATGCTACATTTTTTGTCATGTTATTCTGTTAGTAATGTCCCAGCTTATATAACCTTAGAGACAACCAGAGGGAAGCCACATGCCAGCCTTGGTTTGCATTCTTCAGTGTGGGAAATCTCCACTGCTCTCCCCACTGTGCTTCTGGGGCTCCCGTATTTTACTTGTGTGCTTATCCAAATGGAGCTGATAATTTTGCTTATTTTCTCAGGTTATTTATGCAGTTAGTGAAATAAAAAGGATTTTTTTTATTTAAATCTATTGTGGTGTTTGGGATCCCTAGTATTTCTGCAGGTGCGGTTTCAGGCTGCATCTAAGCCAGTTTAACACTGAGCTGACACTGAAAGGGGCAATTCTGCTCTTCCTTGCCAATTCATGTCTGACAGAGTTGAGTCAGTTGGCTTATGAAGTGAAACGCTGTGCTCTTTCAGGGTTATTTTTCCACTGGATCAGCCTCACTACCAGTGAAGAAAAAAGGGAAGCGCAAGTAGCACCAAGGTGTAAGGTGGGAAGCAGGTGGTGATTTTAGGCAGTAATATGCCATTGAATTAGTTTCCTTTAAGCATGGTGTGAAAATAGCAAATCGGCTGGTTTAAAGAGAAAGGCTGAAATCCGGAAGACACCAATGTCTACTAGTAAGTGCATGCATGGAATATCTCAACAGAGGAAAGGAGTTACATATTGTAAAGTCTATTTAAAGTTTTGCTTGCTTTTGCAATTCACTCGTAACTCTCCACCATGAACAGGCAATATACAGACACAATGCAACTTTTTTTCCTGTTGCTCTTTGAAATCTGACAGAGAATAAGAAAGAGGAGAAATATAAGCGATCCCTTAGCAACACAGCTATGATAAGAAATTGCGTTGCTTTAAAACGTGATCAGGCTCTCACCTCAGCAGGCTATACTTTCAACCAGCAGCTGCATGGGTCAGTGCACACATTCATCTACCATGCTGAGAAGAGAACTTCTGGGGGGTTGAGGCTGATTTTGTTTGTTTTATTTTTTACTTACAGAAGTTTACTCTCATTCTACAGATTACTTTTAGTCACAAAACCATTCTGAAAAGACAATGGAAGCCCAAACACACAATCCTACCCAATTCCTGTAGTTGAAAAGGAAGTACCAAAGGCTATGTGCCGCGATACATCAAGGTTTACAAAGCAAAAGCTTTGCAAAGTAAATATTTTATTCAGAAATGTTACAACTGTAAGAAGTTTGGTATTAGCTCCGAGTCCTTTTTGTAAAGTAGTTTGTTTCTAACTTCAGAGAGGATGGGATGAGAGCAAACGAAATAACATGAGGAAACTCAAATTTGTGAGAGTAGAGTAGAAAATGTCTCGGTATCAAACATGAATAGCTCGTTTACTTCCAGATTACTTGGGAAATGATGAGAGAGTAACTAGTATTGATGTACGCCTTCGCTATTGCCAGAGATCAAATGTGCTGTTCAGCATGTCTTGGATGAAGGTGCTGTGACAGCCCAGCACGATTTTCTGCCGGTGGTCCAGAAGACTGAATCTGATACCAATGAGGTGTTCTGGGAGTCCAGCAAGCTAAAGGTCATCTACTCAGTACTGGTGTCTTGGGGAGCAAAGCAACGTACTCCTTCCCAAACTTCAGCATCTTACAGACTGAAATGTTGCTCAGGCTATTGTTTAAACATCAATAGAAGGCACTCAATGTGTCAGTCATTCAAGGTTTGATGAAATATAGCAGATTTCTAAAGGTAAGCCAAAATTATCCTATAAACTTGTGTTTTTTCTAAATAAGCCTAAGGAAAAAAAAAATGTTTGAAAATAGCATACTCTTCCACTACCTGCTTCAGGCAGCCTGTCACCTTGGCCCACGACAAACGCTCAGACAAGGACAACATACATGCTCCACCACAAGCCAGGTAATAGCCCACTTGCAGCCCTCTCTCTGCTAAATGAAGCTTAAGGTCTTTCATTTTACTTATAAAATCTTAATGTCCAGGTTCCTGCCTATTTGAGGAATCACATTCTCCATAAAATATGGTATTAAGGAAAGTATTCAAGCCTGAAAGCCCTTTCAGTTTAAGAGACTAATGTCAAGATATTATCCATCATACAACTCCAGAACACAATGTGTTCCTTCTCTGTGCTTCAGTGAAAAAAATACACATTTCTGGTGATACAAGAACATTGATTTCCTCAGAAAATGGGGAATGATGACCAGCTACATTCAGCTACAAGGATGGACAGGAGCTAGAAGAGCTAATTGAAAGAATAGAATTGAACTCCAGGAAATTGTTCTATTTGATATTTTAGTCCAAAATTGAACTTAAACAACTGAATAGTTCCTCAACTAAGGCAGCTTCCAGAAAGTTCTCTGGGCAAGTTGTCCTAGAAGCTTTGAGAGCGCCCAAATTTGCACTGGGTTGATTACTTCTGTGACAGTGACATGGGGCTGGCTCTGGGGAAGACCTACCAGGCAGGTTACTCCATGGCCAAGGAACCATGTGTCCAGGCTCCTCTGGAAATCTGCATAATCAAACCAACATATTTGGAATTAAACAAACAGCATCTCCTGTCTACCTCTAGCCAGCAAATCATTTTGCTTTGGTTGCTTAGGTTGAATTTCATATTTTTAATCATCGAACATGATTTTTTTTTCCCCTCCTAGTAACTTCAGTTCTTTAGGAAGGTGCGCTTGCAGGTTGGTTTGGGTTTTTTTAACTTCTTTTTTTTTTTAAATAGAAATCCAAACAAATGTATTAAATTAAAATGAGGGACAGGCAGCAGACTGCAGAAAACTGTCTGACAGAACGGGAGAATAAAGGAGACAGAGGTAAGTTTTCTTTGCTTAGCTCTTTCTCACAGCTTAGCTAACTTGTAACATAAGTTATCATTCAAAGGCTTCTCCTGCCTTCAGAGTGTACTCAGTCATAGAGAGAGCTATTAAGAAACACTAATTCTGGTTATTCTATCCCCATTTTCTTTAAAAAAAAAAAAAAGTTTGTCAGATCCATCCGTTGTTCTCTCTGCTATCCCCCCCCCCTTATATATGAACATCAGTATTTTTAACTACAATAAACTCTGTAAGTACTTCAGTTTTTCAGCCTTCTTGAGCAGCTTTACCAATCCCTGACTTTTATAGGGAGAATCCCAAATGTTGATATAAAAGTTAAGGTTGACAGATTAAGCCAAGAATAAATAAAATTAGTACATTATTGCAGTCAGGATGCAGTCAATGTTGTGTGAAATGAGGTGGCCTCTCTATTCTGAATTGGTTTGGGAGACAGAAACATGCAGCCGTCTTTCTGAGCACAGTCAAGGCCCACTTAACATCAATATTTAGAAATACATAAATAAATCCCAATAAGACCAAGACTTTGCTGACGAGACAGGTTAATTGCCTGTTTATTGGGTAGTTAGGGTCTATGCTTTTGTCTTTAGAATGATTTGCAGAAGTACTTTGGTGAATATAGAACTATATTTTCATCAATGTTATCTCAAAAAAGTACATATCATACTAAGGCTGAAGACATTTAAGACTTTTCTGTCCCACCTTTGAGTTCTTTGAAGCTTAAATTTGACAAAAAGTGTGACTACAGACTATTCAACACTGACAGCAACCTCATCTGCCTTCACCACCTCTGTTGTGGTAACTGAGGTAGCCCGTATCACAACGGCACCAGTAGAGAACTGGGGGTTCTTTGGTAGTTGATGAACGACCACATCTCATGGACAACACGTGAGCAAGAGATGAAATTTCATGACAGAGGTTCAGCAGTCAGACAATTTATTCTCACTTCATGGAGTCCAATTTTCTTTCTTATTATGCTAAATCAATGGCTCATATTACAATGCTTTATGCCACCTTGCTGTGTCAGATGGACTCCCTGTGCTTGTGAGGGAATCAGTTGCAATGGGATAAGTCTCTCCTTCAATTAATGGTTAAGCACAAAGAAGAGAATCACTACAGGTATTAGCTCTTTAAATACAGACATTCTTTTGCACTAATCAGCTGCTTTTTCATTTTATTCATGATTAGTATGGAGGTAGGGACTTTGTGTGTCACATCTGTCAAACAGTGAGGTTCTGACCTACTTTGCTGCTATAATAAGGACAATATTCCATCTACAGAGCACTGCAATAAAAGCCTTCCTTTTACCACAAATTTTTGGAGGCAACAGTGGCAGTCTTAAGTGAAAGAAAATATCTTTTGGTATGGAAATGGATGGATATTTAAAAAAAAAAAAATCTCACCTTTGAGAAAATATCCCAAAGAGACATTATTAAAGCTGAATAAATCATGATCTACCGTAACTTTCTCAAATACTTATTTGCCTAAAACAGGTAGAAAAATCTAAAACTAGACAGATGAATTGACATTTTTCTTGACAGATTCATAACCTTATGGTTCCCAAAACTTTAATGTTCAATAACATTTCATTAGTATATTCCAATGTATTTATTACTGTGCATTACTAATACAGATATGTGCCTAGGAGATGTACAGTTTGTAATTATTTTTCCTTTCAAAACATAATAGCTTCACACTGGGCTTGTTGCAGCTACAATATTTCATCTCTGAATGCTCCCTCAAACATTCTGGGCCTGTGACAGAAATTTGTATTTGAACAGAAAAGCTGTCAAGAAGGTGCTGTGGTGCTATCCATCACATTTTTAATCCTGACCATACTTAGATGTTAGTGAAGCTATCTGTCCAGGACACTAAACAAAGACTGAAATTATGCCTTCTGTTCTTACACATCAAAGCTACAAAGTTAGACTGAATTCAATAGGCCTGTATTACACTCTATTAATTTCCTATTAGTTCTCAGCTATGCAAAATCCAGCCACGGTGTCACTGTGGTTTAGACATGCAACCTTGATTTCAGCATCAAAAAATGGAGCCTGTCACTTCTCATAATTTTACAGAAGATTCTACAAATGTAAATCCTTTTTCATTCTGTCATCCTTTTATGACTTTAATGAGTTTGCGCACTAACAGTACAGAATCTTAATTTCACATTCAGAAATATTAAGTTACTGTAACTTTAAGCATCTGAAGTAGCTGCTCAATTAAAGTGTAATTTATACATTTATACTTAGTTTTACAAAAAGCAATGACATTTAAAGTTTCAATTTTCTTTCTTTTTCCTTCTCTCCCATTTACATTTTATATTCCCAAGGAAAAAAGTTGCACTTAAAAACTGAACTAAAGAGTCTAAACCAAAATCTTTAATCAGGAGCACATTATGTAGTATAATATGATTCCTTAGCAGTTAAAATCTAACATTTGTAAAAACAAATGGCACGCACTTGACAGGCAAATTACACATGGATTACCATTTGTTAAAATTTCATCACAGAAAATAGTTTAACTGTTGTGGATATGAGCCAACATCAGCCTGACAAGTACTTTACATGAAAGATTAGCATATTCTCTTCCAGAGGTTTATGCTTAATTTAGATGCATCGACTTTTTGCCACCATTGCTGACCTTTATGTCTAATCAAAGTCCCTTTGAATCCAAATCCCCAACCTTTTATCTCTCCTGACAGCTTTTAATTTGAAGGCTTGTAATAAAGTCTATTAAAATTCAAAATGTATCAGTGTTTAAAGCTTGGTTCACTTTGCTGGATTTTCAGATATGAAACTTCAAATGGGCTGATTACAGAGATTCCAAACTTTTCATTTTATGCTTTACACCAGGCTAAAAAAGCCTTTTAGAGGGGGAAACCAATCTAGTTTTTTAGTTATAATGCTCAAAGATTACATATGTGGCATAACTATAAAAAAAAAAATAATACCTACAAGTAGCGTTGTACATAGATATTGGGTAAGTTAGGACTGCAGTTGCTTCTGCAATAGTCCTGTAACCGTGGCTAAATTTATATTGCCATTTCATCCAAGGTAGCCAGAATTTCTATATGAGACGGTATGAATTCAGCGTGATGGCCCCCAGATAAATAGCCAGTGCTGCTGCATCCAGCCCTGTTACACAGGGTGGTTCACCAAGGTGCCACATCCCACTGCGTGGCTTGCAGCCTGCCAGGCTCTACAGTGCCAATGCCAAGCAGCACCTCCATAGCTGAATCTGCCCTGAAGGAAAACAAGGCCTGTTCCTCTGGGTCACCTGTAACTATCTGCTCACAGAAGAATAAGGCAATCATCTTTTCTGTCTTAATTAAGATAATTACTTTAAAAAATAGTAACAGGGACCAAAATATTACAAAATTGCTGAAACTTGTGATTCAAAGGCTTTTTTCTTTTTTTCTTTCTTAGAACCTCCTCCTGTTCAAACACGCTGTTTCTTCAGCTGGAATATTTCTGTTCTCTCACAGTAGCATGCACAAATCCAAACACATATCTGATTACTACACATAATCCTACTGTTTCGTCAGGCAGGTACCATCATCAGAAAAGGAGCTGTAGATATGAAAAGGGGATTAAAAAGTAGCCTAAAATAAGTTGATGTAACAAATTCTTTTAAAGAATACACACATATCTGATGCCTACAATGAAATGTGAACACAGGTGACATTTCTTCTCTTCGCATGGGTATTATTTATAGAATTATGTAAAAAAAAAACCCCAACCCTGTATACTGCTGTCCCTACAAAGGGCACAGGTTAGTCCACGTGGGCTCAGAGATCCCTCTATACAGACCTCATGGCAAGATAAGGACTTGATTTCCTTGTTCAGAGAAAAAAAAAAAACACCACCCAAACATCCAGCTTCTGGGGTGAATGAAGTTAAATCCAGTTGGCGGGTGATCACAAGTGGTGTTCCCCAGGGCTCAGTATTGGGGCCAGTTCTGTTTAATAGCTTTATCAATGATCTGGATGAGGGGACCGAGTGCACCCTCAGTAAGTTTGTGGATGACACCATGTTGGGTGGGAGCGTTGATCTGCTTGAGGGCAGAAAGGCTCTACAGAGGGATCTCGACTGGCTGGATCGGTGGGCCAAGGTCAACTGTATGAGGTTCAACAAGGCTCAGTGCTTGGGTCCTGCACCTGGGTCACAGCAACTCCATGCAACGCTACAGGCTTGGGGAAGAGTGGCTGGAAAGCTGCCTGGTGGAAAAGGACCTGGGGGTCTTGGTCAACAGCCGGCTGAATATGAGCTGGCACTGTGCCTGGGTGGTCAAGAAGGCCAACAGCTTCCTGGCTTGTATCAGAAATAGTGTGGCCAGCAGGACTAGGGAAGTGATCGTCCGCCTGTACTCAGCACTGGTGAAGCCGCACCTCGAATACTGTGTTCAGTTTTGGGCCCCTCACCACAAGAAAGACATTGAGGTGCTGGAGTGTGTCCAGAGAAGGGCAACGAAGCTGGTGAAGGGCCTAGAGCACAAGTCTTATGAGGAGCGGCTGAGGGACCTGGGGTTGTTTAGCCTGGAGAAAAGGAGGCTGAGGGGAGACCTTATCGCTCTCTACAGCTACCTGAAAGGAGGTTGTAGAGAGGTGGAGGTCGATCTCGGGTTCTCCCAAGTAACAAGTGATAGGACGAGAGGAAATGGCCTCAAGTTGTGCCAGGGGAGGTTTAGATTGGATATTAGGAAAAACTTCGTCACCAAAAGGGTTGTCAAGCACTGGAACAGGCTGCCCAGGGAAGTGGTTGACTCGCTGTCCCTGGAGGTATTTAAAACATGTGTAGACGTGGTGCTAAACCATGTGGACATGGTTTAGTGGTGGACTTGGCAGTGTCAGGTTTATGGTTGGACTCGATTATCTTAAGGGTCTTTTCCAACCTAAACTATTCTATGAATCTATTCTTTTTAATATACAAGATTTAAAACTCTTGAATTTGTTACAGCACTGTAGTTCTAAATACAATATTCCTTAATTGCCACAGAACACAATGGGATTTAAACCATGGCTTTTTCAGTGATATTGTAATTTAATCCTCTATAGCTGCTTTTAGTCTACCACAAAAAGGCAAAACTTCTCACATCTAATTAACTTATTCTCTAATTCCAGCCCAGCAAATTATGCATCACCCTCATCTCATGCAAGTGAAATGCCAGATGACACAAGGAACTTCTAAAAGATAAAATCTAGGACACCAGTTCCAAGGACGCATTGGAGAACCCAGAAAGGTTATTTGCAAAATTAGCCTAGATAAATATACAAAAGAGGAACGTCTGCACTCATTTCTTAGTACTGAAATCACTAGGAGGTTGCAGGTGCAAGCGTCGCTACGTTGCGGCAATGGGCATTTGTCTTTCTTTTATTTCCTCCTGTTGTTCATTTCACACATTCCCTCTTTACAACTTCCTCCTTTCCAGAGACTGATAACTAAAATAAGCTGAGCATCTTCCATTGCTTCAGCTGCTTTCGAAATACCATCAGAAGCTTTCCGAACAGCGCCTCCAGGCAGATGTTCCTCTTGTCCCAGGCACCATTTTCTGGCACTCTAGTGGAGCATGTTGCAAAAGTACTCAATGTCAGCCCAAGTTCAGAACCAGCTGAGCTGTTTCTCTTCCTGAAACAGCTGTTGCATCATCCATAGAATTTAACAAGTACAAATTGGTTTATATAACTTATATACTTATTTCTTGAAAGTAGCTTTGTTTTGGCCTCATTAAAGGCCTAGTTATACCCACAGTGAATGTGTCATTAACCAAGAACCTATGCACTTTACCCTACACCCTTGACCAACAACATGGAAGTGAGAATTTCTCCGATACTGAAACAAGCTTTACTTTCTCTTACTCTAGAGTTTTGTTAAATAAAGTTTGTATTTTAAATAATTATTCCTGTTAGTCCTCTCTCTTTTTTTTACAGAACTATTAAAACATTCTTTTCTTTTCCTGTTAACAATAGTCGTACCTGGTCTTGATAGATAGGAGGCTTCTTATATTTCAGTCCTTGACCGAATTAAGTATTTTATTTTAAAGCAGGTAAAGATTGAAACATCATTCTACCTACAGATAAATAAGGAAATAAATAAAAGCTGTACTTCAAATTTCAAAGAATTGTCCCTATAAAAAAAAAAAAAAATAAAAAAATCAACACATATGATTGCCCTAGCCAAAGAAAAGAGCTTAATAACAAACAATGCACTTAATGGCTTAGTCTGTGGTGATAGAAAAATCGCTCAATTCTAGGAGTAGTTTAGATATCCACAGAGATGTGGAATTCCTCAGATATTTTTTTTTTTTTTTAAAAACCCAAAACTAACAAACAAAACCACCCCAAAAACCACCACAACAGAAAAAGAACAAACAAAAAACCAAAACCCAATTCTGCAGCTCTGGAGAAAGGCTTTACAGAAGTTTAAGGAAATGTTCAAAACAATACCGACACTAAGCTAAATATCTATAGCTGCCAAACAATCTTTGGGTTCCAGAAATTACTCGTCAGCCTATTTGACCTGAATTTCCTGGGTTATTTGCAAGCATTTATGTAAAATGCTCACTGCATTCTGTAGACAGAAAGAAGAAAAATGGGACAGGAAGATGAGACAAGTTGGACATCATCATCATTTTAGGAATACATCATTCCTCTGACACATTTCTCCACTGTTTTATCACTGGATTTTTGTCAATGTTTGTGCATTAATGTTACTAAGAAAGCTCTACTGCTGATTCTCACTGTGATTTTAAATCAGCTTGTATAATATCTGTTTTCACAGATAATACATGCAAAACATTGCTGCCTGATTTAACAAATGGTCGTCTATTAGCAAGCTCTTCCCGTGTGGAAGAAAAGGAGCACCTCCAACCTATGCTGCATCAGACAGGAGATGAGGTTAAGTACTAAAGTAGTTTCTTTCTTTTTTTTTCCTTGCCTGTGTTTTGTATGCATTTGTCACTTGATTTAGGAGACAGTTTATTTTCCAAAGTTAGAAAGCACATAATTACTCATTAAATCTAATTACAAAGATTCAAGTTTTAAAGTTCACCCCTATGAAGAGAATGAAAAGTGGACAGTATTGTGTGCTGGTTTCCTACAGTGGGGGGGGGGGGGGGCATAAGAAATTT
>JAVKLA010000039.1:5910434-5939712 GCA_034782735.1 Sagittarius serpentarius | reverse complement strand
CCCCCAGAAGGAATGTTGATCAAGTGTGCTAAATGATTTCAAGAATAAACTCGACAGCTTTCAGGCCAGAAGGGTGATGTTTCAGAAAACAACAAATTCTAAGAGCAATCTTTAAAATACAAAATCTTTGGAGACCTCAGCTCCAGCTGTTATCACAGACAGACTGAATTCTGAATTTGCTTCCAGGGACCCATGTTAAAATTTCTCCTTTTCACTGTTCTCTGCAAGAAAAAAAAAAAAAAAAAAAAAAGGACTGACTTGCATACACAGCTCAGCCCTTGCTTTGAAGACAATTGGAAGAATTCCTTTCCAATTTTTTTTTAATGTTCTTTATATGGCTGTATGTCATTGCCCATCAAGGGATAAGTTAATTTTCATAACAGTTCCAGGTAGAAGAAACAGCTATATTATTCCCATTTTATGGATGAGGCACAATAAGCATCAGGTAAACAAAACGTCTGTTCATTTTAGATGCAGAATTTGAGAATGTAGCATCTTATCGTTTACATAATAGTAGTTTCTGTTACAGCACTTCATTTTTTCAAAGCACAGTTCCCAGGGCACTACAAGGTGTCAGCGCTCAGTATTTCTGTAAATCAGACACTGATTATTAAGTTAGACAGCAACAAAATGAAAAACAGACAGTTGGTGACTCTGTGAATCCCTTTTTTCCTTGTGTGACAGAAGAGCTTTGTGACAGAGGCCAGGACATAACCAGTTCTCTAGTAGAGGATTCAGGTGTCTTACATGAGACTTTCTTTTCCTCACAATCCTCTGCATCGTTCCCTTAACATTCTCCATCTTCTGTAACCCACAATTGGGGGGTAATACAGAGAAGATATACCTGTGCAATACAACCTATTCCAAAGGAACCTTATCACATCCATTGAGGCAGCTTTGCAAATATGGGTGTTAGCCATCCTGCCTATGATTCCCATCAGAGTACCCACATGCTACTACCTCTGATGGGAAAAGGAAGAGATCTCGTACTAATTATTGTCATTGTTTTCGTATGGAAGGTAATTCAGTTCTCTAAAGGATGTCAGAAATAACAAGTTCATAAATGTACATGAAGTGAATCTTACAATTCTGAAAGTACCACCACAAATTTCAAACACGCTTCAGAAGAAAACTTAAGAGATCCGCAATATGCCACCAGTTTAAGCAAAAATGACATCAATACAATTATTCATACTTTAGGGAGATATTATCATTCTAGCTAATTAAGTCAAAATGTCAATGAAGACAAAGGAAATTGAAATTTTTAATGCAAGATTTCCAGAATCTCAGGGGATAATTTCAAAAACTCAGATGCAATATCCAGTGGAATATTCAGCATAGTTAAGGACAGAACTTTTAATATTCAAAGTAGACAGATAATTTTCCATAAAAAGCTGGTTTATGTAAAAGACTAATCAAAATATTCATTTCCTGTTTGTAACTTAACTTGAGCCCACAACAATTAAACTGCTAAGTCAAAAAATGTGTCTAATGGTTAAGCAACAATAAAATACTTAATAAGCCAAATAATACTTTCTAATGCCACTGCTCCTGATTTGCATTATGGGGAAAAAAAAAAACACCAACAAAAACCAACCAAACAAAAAACGCCACCGCAACTTGGATGCAATTCTCAGTTGACATATTGCTTCTCTGCCAGGAGAAAGAAGCTGTAGAGTTGTCTTATATATTCTACTGGGTATTTAGGAAGAAGACAGAGACATACAACGCTGCTCCCTTGTCTTTCTGGGTGGGAGCTAGAGATAGTGTGTACAAGCAATAGTAAGAATCAGCTGGGGCAAATAGTAGAAAATTATTCTTTGAATCTCATATCTGTAGAACTGACATGTGAGGCTGGGCCTAGTAATTCTAAACCAGAATACAGAAACGCAAACTACTAGATACCCAAAAGCCACACCTCACTAACAGTGGTAGATCTACCTATGGAGAATACTTATATACTGGGGAAGGTTTTCCAGCAGCACTGCCCTTGAAATCACGTTTCCTAGTTGTGAGCACTCAGTTAACATCAACGTAGTACCAGAACAAGACGTGAACTTTGTCTATTCTTGGCTTAGGTCTCCATAATAAAAGGCTTAGAAGGCACTCAAAACCGGTCTCTATCTGCTTCTTTTCAATTGACAGCAAAAAGCATATAAAAAAGCCCTTGGAACATACATGCAGGAGGCACAATATACTATATCCGAGACACTATTAAAATAATGAAGACAAAACCTGATGAGATTTTTCATATATTGTAAGAGATGTCTTTTATCAGTATTGGAGACTATTTTAAAGAAAAGAGCTTTTTAGCTTTTCCTTACTGGTTTGAGGCCAACTCAAGAGTCTGCACCATCCCATTTTTGAAATAGGACCTGGAATGACCATTGGGAGTAAGGTCTGTTAAAAGAGCTAATTGTCTAATTATCTACAGAAGCCTTTCAGGAGACCAAAAACCAAGAATAGTACTACATATTAGAACATCTTGTTTGATTATCTCTCGTCCACGGGTTTTTGAGTGGGGAATGCTGTCACAAGTAACACAAGGACCAGGAGCAATGACCTGAAATTCTAAAAGCTTTTGAATTTTGAATTTCCAGAATAATCGAATCCCACTAGAAACTGAAGTCAAGTTATTGGTTTGGCTTTCTTAAGCAAACCCTTTGTATAGGTCATGAAAAGCAGCTTTTACTTTCACCACATTAAAAAAAACAACACCTGATTATTATCTACCTAAGAGATCCCTCAAGTTCCTGATTATGGCAACTCTGTGCCACAGGGCAGGGATGGATTAGTTCAGCATGAGCTAATTCCACAGTCATAATGGCTAAGGAGCACGCTACAGAGAGACCCCTGAGAATTTACTGGTTCAGGTTGGTCTGGGCTAAGAGGTTATTGGCTTGTATTTCATTACAACAGACAGTTATGCCAGAGGATATCTTCATGGAGGATTTGTGTTGATGGTTTTCCCAAGCTGATCATGAGGAAGAGGTCAAATTATTCTCCTTCAACATTTACACTGCGTTTTTCACCATCCAGTTTTGGCTTACATACAAATATGAGGCTATTCTTTAGTGCAACCTCCAGGAGCAAGAAAAGCCCTCTGTTCCTTTTCCATGACTCTGGAAATGAGAAAGGAGGTTTTCTCAGAGGATGTAGGTCATAACTATGTCCCCTACCATCTGGTCCTTGAAATGCAGTAAAGGAGGCTAAATATATTACATTCCAGCAATCTCTGTTGACAGACAGTCCCTCAAGGATTGTAACTAACTGGTGAAATTTAGAACAACCTCCAAACTTCTCTAAGCACCACTAGAGCTACAAAATTCTTATACTGGCTGGCTCAGTAGGAACCTATCACCATCTCCCTCATCTGCTTCCCCTTTTACTACAGCTTATCTGTTTGTATTTGCATTCAGAATCCATTCATACCTGAAACTCAACTATTTTTTCATGTAATCCTCTTAATCAGCAACAGAGCATTTATATATTTAATTCTAGACTACATTTGATTGTGGTTAATACTTTAATTAGCTATTTACACATGGTAAAAATTACAGAAGTAATTAAGGATATTCAGATTAATTAAAAGCATTAAGCAGTATTAAATGCGAGAGAACAGATTTTAATTAAATCTTTCAAGTATTTTTTTATAATCTCTTCTGTTGAGAAATAAACTATAGTAACACAATTATAGCTGAATCAGATAGCTTTGCCCTAACAACACCATAATTTAAAAAAAAAAAAAAAAAAAAAAAAAAGCCAGAAGCAGTGCATGAACTTACTCTACTGTTTGTTAAAAATTCCATCCATATAGATTAACTTTCTTTTCTCTCCATCTATTTGTTTTACCAGTACTGATACAGAATGACTGGTAGTATACTGAACTGGCTGAAATGCTGTCTTAGCCTCGCCGTAGCTTACTTATAGTCTTCAAAAACATTCGACAATAATACCTTTTAGCCTGTCTGAAAAATACTATTCAAACAAAGATCCCTCCTTTAATCTACTTGAAACTAAGCACAATCCAGAGGACTGTGGATTCCAGCAGCACTATTCAGACACTCTTTAGGCAAATCATGCCATCGTGAATGTGTTACTGCATGTATGGGTCCCAAGCTTATATTTGGGGATGGTGTGGTACTGAGATGCACCGTGCAGCAATTGCGCTTTGCCAGCTGCTGTCTGAGGAATCTGTAGCATGGTGCTCTGCTGCCCAGCACACACCTGCCAAGGCTGCCAGCCTTCCCCACACTGAATTATCGCTTGTGGGCTGAAAAAAGCACCTCATGAGAAGCACATGAAAACTCCGAGTTGAAATACCGGTTTTGTGATTATCTACACATACAGACTGTGTCCCAAAGCATGAAACCTGCTTAGTAACGGTGGACTAAAGTATCTGGATAACCAAGAGGAAAAAGCAACAGGCTAAGACTTGAATCCCAGAATAAGAAAAGCAAAAGACTTGCAGATACCAGAAAACCTAGCATCACAGTTGGCGAACGTCAGCTCCACCAACATAACTCCCCTGCAGTTTCCTTGGCTAAATTACCATGAATAAGATAGTCTATAATATTATACGGCAGGTATCACAAGGTCATTTAAGTCAAACAGTTTAGGAAGCTGGAGCATACAGAAGCAAATGGTGCAACTATTTACATTCAGACAATACGATGTGTGCTACTAAATCATACAGCTCTTTCAAAATATCACGATGAAAGCTAAAAAACCTTTTAAAGTCAGTGTTCCTGCTGTACATACGCAAGCTGGAGTAAGATATTTAAGTTTTTACTCACAAATGAGTCATCCACATGAAGCCAGTGCTGTTTGTTCCATTCCCATATGTTCCAGAATACTATTTTGTCCTACTTTTGTGTGTATACAAAATTAGAATTGTAAGTTGCATCAATTTTAATCTTTAAATTGGTTTTATTTACAACCTCTAAAGTTCCTTGATTATTTCTAGTAACATTTGCATCAATGTTTGCTTAAATTATTCATGACATTTCAGTTATATCATTGGGTGCTTCAAAGTAAAACTCAAAGTAACTTTTTTTTCCTGAGAACAAAGATATACTTTCCTTGCTCTCAAGCAGAAATTCATAGCAAGATGAAAGAAATGCCAAGAATTGTTAATAAACAAATTTGTGGAGTAAATTATAAACAGAAATATGAAAACATTCCCAGTAGAAATAAAAAACTATCTCTAAAAATGCCTCCAAACACCAATTAAGCCTACCCAATTAGGATAATATTTGATTTATCTAGGTCAGGACTCAAGAAATTTTTTGCTGCCTAAGTAGCATGTGAATGACACGTCCTCCTTGTGTGGGACATGTGACTGGAGAAAGTTGTACTGCCATGAATCAGACCCAGAGGAGGAAAGAGCCACTTGGAGACCCACTCTGTGCTGCTGATGCCAGGTGGAGCCTGTCCCCAACACACGAAGGGATGCTGCTTTGGGCTGTGGCATTGCCCTCATCCTCTCCAGCCTTGGAGGGGGGTCAACAAAGCAGCAGCTGGGGCAAGTGCAGGGACTGCACCCTCTTTCATGTCCCTGCTGTCTTCCTCCCCCTTCCCCCACTCCACCCCCGACAGATACACTCTTTTCCTTCAATATATGTAAAGCAAATGGAACTATATAAAAGCACATAACAGCATTTGCATGCATTTCTGTTTTTTTAAAGATGAGAAACTGGAATTTTAATTCTTACCCTTAAACTGCTAGAAAATGTAAAGCAGTTTTCAGAACCCTGTAGATTTCATTCACCACAATCTTATTTTCATGTTCTGACGTTAAGATAAACGTCATATTTGTATATCACAATGGAAGAGCAGGACATTGTGAAATTTCTGATTCAAAGCCTGCAATTAATACTCTAAATCAGAAGTTTTTCTTCTTTCAGTAAATACATATAATGACAGCTTTTGGTGAATGTAACCTATGATATTTATGAATAAAATGCAACTTCACAGTAAATAAATCAACTATTCAATTTAATGTTATGAAATTGGTAGTAACATTTATTTCATTAGGACTGAGGTAAATTATTCCCCCAAAAAACCCAATACAAAAAAAGCACAGACGTATTTTTGATAGTAATTTAGCTTCCTCAGAAGGTTTCCTCAAGTGCATGATTAAACGTATTTAGGTTTTCACAACACATTTATGATTTCACACCAAATCACATGAAATGTGAAGTTTCTTATAGCTTTGAGTCACAACCAAGTGGAAACATGTAAATGGCTGCCAATATTTGCCTGAAACACCACGCTGTCACAATAGCAGTTGATCCCGATATGCAAGTGATAAACAGGTCACAACCACTTACTGAAATAAGTGGTTTCATATTTCACCAGGAGAAAATAGAAAAATGTGGTTAAAAAATTTTGGACTGACCAGCCTTCCTTGAAGAATGATTTCATTGAAGGGTAGAAAAAAAGGCAGTGCTAAACTGTATTTCCCTTATCATCAGCTTTTGCATTAGAAAGTTAAGCAGCAGCAATTTAAACCTGAAATTCTGATTTAAAAAAAATATTGATTTCTTTCAGGATACCTCATACCCCTTCCTTCTCCTGTACTGAATCACCCTAAGAGGTAGTGTCTCATAAACACAGAGGACCAGAAGTGAAGGGTAAATCAAGGGACTGGTAGCACAACCTGAGCACCAGCTGTATAGAACACTGCAGACACGAGGCATGCTAACTACAGCTCTGATAAAAGACTCCAGTACCAGGTCCAAACCAATTTCTTTAGTTCAGCTGAAGACTTCAGCAGTTCTGCAAGAGAAGAGTTTATGGGAAGAGAAGGCAAGACAGACAAAGGATTAGAGCAAGACATTTTTGCTTTTCTAATTCTTGTCTGCTGTCTTTAAACTTAACAAGGGAAGAGAAGAATCATCATGGAGGAAATATTATTTTTAGTGATATTTCCATTAGCCAAAGAGTGAATTATGTTATCATCTGCCACACTGACAAGAGTGGGTGAAAGCCTTAGAAATAAAATTCCCATTTTAAAATCTACAAATATTTACTTTCTTTATAGCAATGGAAACAAGGAAGGGATGCAGTAAAAATGTATGTTAAATTGTTGAAGCTGTTCAGGCTTAAGGAGATATGGAATCTTGGCAGGTGTACATAAATATCTTAAAAAAATAACTATTATTCTATGCTAAAGATCTTGAAGAAACAGTCTGAAAAAAGAAAGACATCTGCTCAGCATTATCTGAATAGAAATAAATGACTAATGATGTAAACCTAAGGCAACAGATGGTCCACACTTCACAAGCTAGCCTGAAATGTGGAATGAGCTCAAGCAGTTCTTCAGGCCTAGATTGGTAGAATGGCACAGTAGGAAGATATTTGCATTTGCTTGAAATGTTTTGGTAATATTTTCTTTATAAATCTCTTGCATTTTCTCATAGTAGTGTCTGTCATCCTAACACTTTTATTTGATCCCAATATAATTAGAAGATGCCAAAGAAATATTAAAAGGCTATAATATACACAAAGGAAAAAGGCAAGATGGGGAACAAACTTAGTTCTTAAACTACACATCATGGGAGTGAAAGTGTCTGGTATAGGCAAACTAGCAAATTAGAAATGTGTAAGCGGGGAAAAGTAATGTTTGGACTTTAAAACATAGAGAGTGGTAGAATTTCAAAAAGCAGTATATTAACATTTCTTTCTTAAGATGCTGTTCAAGGATGCTGTTCCAATCTTAAAGATCAGTAAATTAAAATTTACTTGAATAAGCATGCTCTTGTAGCTACATTAGAGACTTACTCACAAGGTGACATATAACTTCAGAGATGAAAACTGCCAACCTAGTTAAATTTTATTAAGGCAGTCACATTCTTTAGATACCATCACACTGCAAGCGTTGCCAATTAAAATTAGATCATTTGACCTTCATTGGGGGAAAAAAAAAATCCCTTCATCTAGCTAAAAAAATATTTTCAAAAATTATTAAGATATCTACACACAGAAGGAAGACAAAGGTTTATGTCTACGTCATAGTTCAAATATCCATTAGTGTTGGTGGCCTTCAAGATCTTGAACCAAAATTTAAAGTCAGAAAGGTCTGCTAAAGCACTTAATGGGAAAGGAAGCACTACCTTGTCTAAAAATGAAGATTTTCTCACAGCCTGCAAATAAGTCAGAGTTGAGGTTCAATTTTCACCAACAAATAGTTAAAATTTAACCACATTATTATTTGTGATATCACATTTATTTTCCAGTTTTAGCTTTTGCAGTACATTGTGTTTTCAAATAGCACTGTATGGCAACCACTAGAGCAGGCCCCAAGAAATAAACATTTGGTTTCAAATCTTTTGTTGCTGAGCTCTGGCTTGTGTGAAAAGGATAAAAGTCTTGCAGGAGAAAATTCTGCGAACACTTAGTTGTCATAATTTCAGAGACAAAACAAAACACCACCTTTTAACAGCTTCTTGTGACAAAGAGCTACATTAAGTGCAATATTATTCTGGAAACATGCAGTGCTGACTGTTAGCACCATTTCTTGGTACACAGGTAGACTAGAGACCTCACAGTCACTCATACTGAATAAGGTTTAGTGATGTATATTGAATGACTAGTTCTTCTCTTTTTCTCTGTAATGCTTTAGTATCTATCTTCTTTCTGCCGCACTAAAAGGAGTTTATTATAAAGCTGAGAAACCACTTCTTTTGTTGTCAAGATAAATATTGACCAAATCAGCAAAATAAAAGCCTTGGGTTTTCAGACATATCAATTTGACTCTAGTCTCACTGTATGAACATATATATTAGGATGCATCTTCTTTTCACAAAATAACTCACTAGGCATTTGACACAATCTGTACTAATAACATCAATATTTCAGCTATTTTTAAGGATGCTTCCTAGAGAAAAAGTAGAGTACTGAACAGAAGCAGCAAATGACCTTTGATATGCACATGTATGCTTTTATATACTGCTAGCTGTCAAGAAAGCTGGTCTCACATCAAAAGCATTCCCCAGAGAGTTCTAGGGCAAAAAACCCAAACCAACCTCTTACTCCTTCACTGCACCCTTTCTCCAGTTATAAATAAATAAATAAAACACAGCAGCAAGTGAGTTAATGGCCATTTATCTGAAACAAGGAAGAAGGGGGGAAAAAAAAAAAAAAAAAAAAAAGAAAAAAGAGAGCACCTTTTTTCTCTCCCTCTCATGATTTCACATTCTTGGCTTTACAAACTTGGCTCTGCTTCTGATGACATACGATGCAGCTGTAAATAGCAGTCCTTGTTATCAGGACAGGTCCGTATCAGCTCTGTTTAATAAAGCAAGAGTTGTAGTTACTTTCTGTGTCTCTGATTTGTACAGTTTCTTCCTCCCCAGAGAGCTCTTAGGTGTGATGCTTTCTTTACCTGGAATCACTCCAGAACAGTCGCCTACCACTTGGTCAGCGTCTGGTTTTGAGCTGGCCCCAAGGTGGTTAGGGGGTAGGACTGAGAAGTACCACCAAGCTTCAATAACTCCACTCTAATTAATTAGGGGCTTTGGGGCACAAAAGGGATGCTTTACTTTTAACATTTTTATTGAAACATCTGCCCCCTCAGATAGTTGTTGTATAGGAAATCCTGGGCTAACTGTACCCTTTCAGCTGCCAAAACTGACATTTCAGCTTCTCTTCTGCTCCACAAAGTGAATCATCTCATTAGGGACTGTTAAGGGTCTGTTCATGTGCCATGATTTTGAGGGAATTTTTACTGCACTTTCTGTGATAAAACATTTGACAGCGCTAAGGCACACTGAAGTTATGATTCAAACAAGTATGTTCATAGAAATTGCTAGAATCCATAAAAAGCAGCTTGTGAAATGCTTGTGAAAGCAGCCTGTGAATATGGTGAAAAAGTGAGATATACGAAAAAACAAATCAAGCAAGGGTGAGTGAATCATAAATGATGAAAGCTCAGAGGGATGCAGCTCCCCCCATCATGGTACCTTACGCTACGCAACTTTATTCTTCAGGTAAATAAATAACTATGGCTTTATTGATTTACTGTCACGAAGGCATTATCTTTCACCGCGTGACAAAATACAGAGATAAAAAAAAATCTGCGTTTCCCAGAAAGAAAAGGAAAGGCTAATCTTAAAGTTTCTGAAAGAGGTAAGGACTGAAAGTCCTCTGGAAACCCTTAAGTGCTGTTCTTATGCCCTTACCTGCATCACACACTGTAAAGAAAGAAAAGTGTATTGCACTAAAGTTAATTGGTTATGTTTTTTGAATCCTCAGCGTAGACTCAAGCTAGAAACAGAAGCAAAGCCTGCACAGTTGTTGCTGCCTTGGTAGTGGAAATGCAACCACAAAATGCTTTGTTAAGCCCCACATTCGTACCCCAAAGCCGACGTGATGCAGTCCCTGCTGCCATTGCTACGGCCCCTGCTCCTCAGCCACTGCTTTTGCCCTCTTGTCAAAAGCCTTTTACTTAATGGCTCTTTCCAAATAAAGAACTCCTCTACTGGTCTGGACAAAGGTCTCTTTTAGTCCCTGGTAAGATACACTTTAGATGCTGACAGGCTTTTTCCTGCACCTGGAAGGTTTTATCTCCGCTGCCTTTTTTGCTTTCATCCCTTCCATGACAGCAGCTTACCCAAACAGAAGTGACAAGGCACTGATATGATTTTGCTCTCTTCACAGTATTCATAATACGATGACAATACTTGGGTACAGCTAGCTTCTCAAAATTCATGTCTAAATGCCTGTGTTCCAGAAAACTGCTTCTGTTCCCACAAGGCACAGGCTTGCCGCAGCTACAAGGCCAGAAAGCCCCTTACAGGTTTTCATTCACTGTCTAGAGAGGACTACTCAGTTTCTGAAGACTACATTTCCAGAAGTACTTGTGCTTCTTAACCAACAAACACCTGTGCCATTTGTCTTTAAGTGATTACATCAAAAGAGTTTGGGCTGTACTGATGGTGTTACTGCACTTCTATATCGTCAGAAGTAACTGGGTAACTTGCACGCGATCCACTGTCACATGACAAACTTCCCTGGTCCAAAGATACATTCCACAACCCACCTTATTGGGGCAAAGTATTACTGAAGAAATTTTCCACTTACAAAATAAACATGGTAGCGTATTAAAAAAACCCTCCTTGCCTAACAAGTAATGAAAACCAAATAGCATTATCTCGGTCAATGGTTTGTCACTGTCTGTTCTTACCATAAAACAATCCAGTAAGTGAAAATCCGGTGGCAAAAGCGAAGTACCATGCCTTGGAAACACCCATTCTTACAAACAACTATAGCTTAGAAATGACAGCATCCTTATTAACAACCTATCTGTTTAGTCCCGTGACTTTCTCTATGCTCACCATTTGACAAAGTTTGACAACGCAGAATTCAGCTGCAAAAATGTGTATAATGAGAGCAGGCTGTAACATCACACTACATTCCTTGAGGCTAATCACTTTATAATGAGTTTAGTGAAAAGTACCTATGCAATAAGTTGTAGCTGACAGCAGCCCAAGGGAACCTCCAAGTGCCAAAAATTAGCTGCTGAGGGATGTTGAATCTCATCTTTTTGAAGATAGAAAACAGGATTCTTTCTAAAATACACGCAGTTTAAAGTAGACATAAATCAAACAGATGGTAAAAAATTTGTATTGCTATGGGCTTTATCTTGTTTTTATTCTTTCAGTCTTATGAGGTAACAGATACTTGAAAAAGAGAGTAAGATTAGGCATCCTGCTAGAGATCCAGTTATACTAATTTGTGACACTATACTACTTGGGATTCAAAAAAGACTCGGTTTTGAATCAACTTGCCTTGGTGAGCTACACAGCCTAAGTGAAGACCTCTAGTCCCTTCTCTGAGGACAGAAACTCAGAGGACAAAATTCCTCCCAACCAGATCGAAAGACTGGAACTATGCCTTTTTGTCTTTTTAAGCAGTAAAACCTCTCTATGTTGTTCTGTACTGCCGATATATTGGTTTGCCAACTGGAACAATTAATTGCTATCATTATATAACCTAAATTTGTGCTGTCTGGGAAATCTGTGCTTCTAGAGATAAACATTTAAATATTACGGAGCATGAAGCTAGGGAGAAGTTCAGCCCTTTGGAATCCAGGGCTATGAACCAGGAGGAAAAAATATTTCTGAAATAATGAACTGGTAATACATACAGATACAGAACCTCTGAATTACAAACCCATTAATTTTTATATGCAAATATTGCTTTTGCTACTGCGATCACTGTAACGATGGACACTGCACCCATCTTTGCCAATATCTTTTCAGGGTGATATGATAATAGGTACTAGGGAAATGTACAGAGCTTACAATACCTGTTCTAGAAATCTGACTAATATATTTCAAGGATATTGAATAAATCGGTTTACAGACTAACCCAACATTCTTTAATGGAAAAAGCCACAGGAAACTTATTCATCGCCTGTCAGAACATTTAGGTGAAATTATGTAATTCCCTCCCAGCCTTCATAGAGCAAAAGCATTCATCAGCTACATGAGATTAGCATTCCCTAATCTATTATCTGTGTACATAACACCTGTTAATCACATCTACTTAAGAAATAACAGATTTATATTTCAATTTACCCAAAATACACAAATATCTATATATAATTTAACAGATTCAGATAGCTAGCTACTTGGGTATTAATTGACAAATAAGGACAATATAACATAAAACTAGAAAACAGTATAACTGCATCTAAAATAATCATTCCAAGCTCTCTACAAACTGCTAAAAAAATTATTATGTTTTGACATACTGTAATTATAACTGACACAACTATGTAGTTAAATGTGATCCTAATTTGCATATCTACCTATATTCATAAAATACATACCTACTTATTATATTGTACTCCAGGCTGCTTTTTTATCTAAACATTTACAAAATATAAACCCACAATTATTAGAAAAAATTATTATTCTGTAGTGTAGTAGCATGTTCAAATGGTAAGAAAAAATACTTCCCTTTTGCACAAGGAAAATAATCTAAAATTTTTGAGATCACAACAAATAACTCGGCCTGGATCTTAACACCTATGAATGAATGACTTGGAATTAATTCACACTAAGTTTTAGATCATCAAACCCTGCTGAGATATGACAAAAAACTGATTTAAGACTTTACTCTGTTAATTTTTCTCTTTTTCTTTCTTTATTGTTTTCAATGAGATCTGACGATGTATTTTCAGAGGCACAAGAAATCTTTAAAGAAGTCTGACAACAGCTTAGTCTTCCAGACCCAGAGCATTCAAGATAAGCTTCAAATATGAAATACTGGCTGCTTATCTGAATTGGAATCCACATCCAAACCATTTCAAGTGAGTCATTATCTCTAGCGGCCCTTCGGTTGCTTTAGTAATCAGCAATACAGACTTTATTTGGAGATGAGGTGAAGTTCACGACTCAATTACAAGGATGACTGCCTAATCCACTGAATAAAGTGGACATAAAAGGTAAAATAAACAAAACTCCCACCTTAGTTTGATAAGATTCTTTAGCATAAAAGATGTAAAGTTAGTTAGTTCGCTCACACATAGGTGCTGAAAATGTAGATATTTAAGTCCAACTTTAATTGTAGCATAAATTCAATTTAAACAGAGTGCACGGAGTTACAACTACGTTGTAGTAACGGAAAACATGGTTCATCAGTACCTAACAGTTAACACTAGTATAGGAAGAAGGATCATATTTGAATAATGACTACTATTTGAACTCATGAGCACGCTAGGTAGAATTCTGCCATCAAATAGAGTAGTATAGAAATTTCAAAAACACTTCCTACATTGTTACAAATTAAAGCTATAATTGTTGGTCTATTTTCCAGGAAATATTGATTGCTAGCATTGATGCTGCAATTAGTATCTACCAAGATGCACCAATATTAATTAAATTAGTATAAAAAAAATCTCAGAAAGATAATAAATATTAATTTAACATTAGAGCATCAAAGGGTAAAAAGGGAAATAAACAATAGTGAAACTAGTTCAATTTAGTAATACAGGAAGAAATTCTAATGATTATGTGAAAACTGGTGTGATCTCGTGGCAGATATAACTAAACCAGTTTAATTTCCATTAAGTATTTTTAGATTCAATTCAGCGTGCTTTGTAACTGTTCTGCAAGATCACCAAACTTCAGCCTGAGAAAGGCAAGTACATATACCCACAGCAAACAAACTGACTTCTTTGAGATTCTGCAAGTTGCTGAAGTCTAATAGCATGCCACAGATCATGGCTTACGCCCGTATATTCAAGAAGATATTTGTTTCTGATCTACTGAAATAGGACACACTTTGGAATCTAAACCCTGCTTTGGATTTGTGTTGTTTCTGCTAGCGTTCTGATAAACTGTTCCAAAGCACAGTGAACTGCCTTCACAGAAAAACTCAGCAAAGAGAAGAATTGGCCCAAACAGTCTTATCAAAAAGACCTCTCATTTCATTAGAATTTTGATACGTGCATTCATTTAAATTGCTGCTGTTCACCAAATTTATCTTTTAAATTATTGGTGAGAAGTAAAACATTCCTACCAGCAGCATGAGACTTTTTGCTGTGTGGGGCAGCTATCCCACTCTTAAAGCTCCTCCAGGTATTCCATACTATCCCCTTCACACTCTTTCCCGGATCTACTTTTCTTGGTCCTATATAGATCTTCTAGACTCAGCACATTAGAGATGTAACTCTTTCTCCTAGGTTGCATCTGCATTTGCTCCATTTCTTTTATCCTTTTCACAGCTCTACCAGAAAACTACTGTTGTAAAACAGAGGCTATTCGCAGCATGCATGTGGTCCTTGGCCTGACAGGTATAAATCTCTCTGACACAGGGAAAAACCAATCCCTACCTTACTGCTTTGGAGGAAACAATTGTTCTCCTTGAGTATTAACTCTCAGTCTTAACTACATCATTAAATGAGGTGAGAGAAGGTACCAGTTAGACAAAATTACTTTTGCTTATTAAAAGCATTACCATAAACCTGTGTCATTTACTCTCACACTGGACAAAGACAACGAAAGAACTACATCACAGTCTGTGTTTCAGTTTCTTACACAGCCATCAATACCATCATTTATTTTCTACTCTGTATATACTCAGACTGAAATGGGTCTAAACAAAAGCAATTGCTTTCTCACAGTCTTGGAAGTAAGACAGATACCTAAACATTCAAAAAGATTTTAGAACAGTAGTTCCCTCAGGAGACACACAGGAATTCCTGAAAATGCATACACTTTTTAAAGGGAAAATATTTCTATAATCCATACTAAGATGAAAACTAACAATGGAATGGGAAAAGAAAAATAACCAACAAAACCACAACCACTTTGGCTTTCTTCTGTGATGAAATGTCTCCCAAGAATTAACACTTCTTCTGCACAAGCTAAAAAAACTTGGACAAATACCCAAGCTTCTATATGTGTTTTAACTAAACCAAATGCATGCACTTAGAGCAATAGGCACCATTAACCAAACTGGAGGAACTAGAAATCCAGCATGATATTAGAATACCAGCAATCATCACTCACTTTGACATGACCTGCAGTTTCAAGAAGCATATTTTGGTTTTTGCTATACATGGATGCAAAGCAAGCTTTCAGCCTGTTGCAAAAACATTACAAAAGTCTGCTTATATTATCACCACAGTAAATGAAGTTTTTATTTACTGCAGTTGTTTCTACTTCATTGTTGTATAAACATAGGCTCTTCAATAAATTTTAGCTTTGCGCCAGTCACAAAAAAGGCTCTTTAAGCGCAATAGATATAACAAAGTTGCCATACAAAAATCACGAAACACCATGATTAGTAGAGAAAAAAAAATTTTTGCATTCCCTCCATTGCTGTTTGCAACTGAAAGAGACTGCTTTGTGCGACACAGAATAGGTAGATTTATTAACTAGTAAATTCAAAGCCCCATAAAAGGCTAAATCTTCAAAGAACATTTTCCTGGTGTCTGTCACTAAGTAAATATAATCTATAAATTCCTCCAAGCTTAAATGGTAGGGACAAAACCCACTGTTATAATTACAAGCCAAAGATATAAAAATACACTGTCCACTTCATGAATAAATACATATGGAAAATCTCACACTGGTAGCTGCTGCTGGTACAGCTACTCCCAGGGGTGAGATAATAACTAGGAAGAAACAGAGGCTTGCACTCTCAGCAAAAATGGAAAAGTTTATGTACCAAAAATCAGTTACATAGTCACATATCTTTTTACTGGCAAGCAACGAACAAACAGGTCAACATGTTTTGGCATCTAACCACCTCCCTCAGGACCCAGCGAGCAAGGCATCAGTGGCAATGCAACGTCTTTTTTGCAATGGTGCACTAACTTTGGCATACAGCTAAAATACTGCAAGCATTCGTATGTTAAAAGGTCAAGAGAAGATCTGTTTTTATGAGGCCATTTCTGCATTGCACCAAGTTCCCCTTAAAAGAGGCTATAAAGACAGCGATTTCCTAATTTGAGAATACTCCTAGAGTACAGGGTCTTTGGAAGATAAAGGCCCAGTATGTCCAGCTCTATGCTGCAATGCTTGAAAAGGCTGCAAAATAAAAAGTATACTCAAACAGGTATTGGTATAACAGAAGTTCTTGGGGCTTCTGCTTGCAGTAAAAAGTCAGACGCTATCATTCAATTTAGATTTCTGTGAAGCTAGTTTATTAGATATCTACATACAAATATTTGATTCCTTTTTGGCTTCCTAGTATCAGAATGCTCTCTGTTGGTGTGTGAATGAGAGATGGTCTGCACAACTTTTCACCTATTATTTATAGGTTATGATGAGTTTTAACAGAAAAAACTTCCATCTTTGAAGCAGTGTAGTTCACAGGCACTGCTGGACATGCAAGTTCTGATGTGTCCATCTCAAGTACAAAAATGACAATATGAATTCATTGTTACATAGAATTTCTCAGAGGATAGACAAATCCATGGGAATTCACTTTCACAGCAAAACTAAAGCAGGAAATTACATGAGCTCAAGTCCTGTTATTGTACCATTGAAACTGGGATTTAATTCCTTTTCCAATACCTTGCCAAAAGAGACCTCAACCTCGTGAATGTAAAATCCTTATTGAGATTATGTTCCCAATGCTTGAACTGACACGATTTGCCCAAGTTAACCGTCCTTTATGCTAAAAAGCTGTTCTGTTATCAAAACGCTTATTTTAATCCAAGCAAGGACACACTTTGTTACTGAAGAAACACTATTTTTTAATATTCAAAATGCTTATATCACACTGCTTTAGTTAATTTATGAAAAAAACTCCACCATCCTCTTTCCTAATGTCTACTTATCCAAAACTAAACGTACTTATTTGTTCATCACAGTCACAAAAATTAATAACAAGTTAGCTTTCGTACCTTTTCTTCATTGTTTAGGCTGTGTTAAAAAACAAGGTGTTCAAATCAAAGAGAACAATTACCCTTTCCTCTGTCTGTCCCTCTTCCCATCCACAAAAAAACTCTCGCTAACAAATGGAAGCATTCAAACACAAAATAGTAGCCTTCCTTTGCCCTCCAGCTCCAAGAGATGCAGAAATTTCATCTCATCTTCCTCAGTCACAAAAGTACTTCTCTACAATATGTTTAACAGCCAACCTTTCCTAGCACTGCTTTTTCCATGAGGCCCAACTGCGCCTTTCCATCCCCTTCTCTAGAGCTGGAAGTAGAAACTCTGCTTTATTTAATTACTGAATGAAGTGAGAACATGGGCTACATTTTTAAAACAGAGAATCATTTATTTAACGGTATTTAATGTTACTGAAGTCACTTCAGCTGAGTTTGTTTACTCAAACTCATGTGAACGACTCCTGACAGTCCCACACATTGATTATTTACTTTTTAGCATGTATTCCATGCTCCTTGCAAATCCAGAATCAAAACACAAAACCCGGTTATTTCAACATAAGTAATGAGACTGGTTTCATACTCCTTCCAAAATAAACAACCAAATGAAGGTACTCAAAAACTTTCAGAGACGTTTGAAAGCACTAATGACACTTGAAAAACCACTATTTCAAAGAAGGTTAAAATTTATGACTTCAATTCAGAACAACACCTAGTTTAAAGTATTTAATATAAGAAAGCATCTATTTGTTTAGCACTGTTTGGCATAGAAATGTTTACATCTGAGATTTCGAAAATCAGAAGAAATAGGTATCTCAAAATGCAAATCGTCAAAACCCACCAATCTACAAACATCCTTGTGCTGACATATCTTTTGCTTTGTATGTCTTTACAAAAAGGAGGACTGAAAAACAAATTTATTAAACATACTTACGAATTCTAAACATGTAAACAGGTTTTTAGAATTTGGAGCTCAGTTTATCTGGACAAATAAAATATTATTACTTTATGAAGAGACAACAAATGAAGCAGAATTATGGAGCTCCATTTCACACCTGTTTAATTTCACAGAAAATTAGTACAACTGTAAATATTATTATTGTTTTACTATTATTAGAATTCTTTTACAATATTTTAAAAGGAAAATTGAAGATTACCCTAGCTCTTTGTTGTCAGTTAGAATTGGTTTAGGATGATTCAGTAATTCTTACAGCTATCTGCTTACATGTCAAACAATTGCTTGTACTAGTTTCTTGTATTTCGTAAAACCGTTCGACTCTGGAGCTGAACAAAAAGTAGCGTAATTCATCCAGCATGGCACTCCACCCTTACGTTACATGTTTCCACACCCTAGTTAGACCCCAGCTTGGCTCTTCCTTCTTACCCACGACAAACCAAACCAGCCCTCCGGCCATCTAGCCCATCTGACAGGGCTGCTCCTTTTTTGCTGTGGTTCAGTGTCAGAGTGACAGCGAGGCCAACGACTAAGACACATTAGTTCCTAGAAATCATCTAGCAGGCTCGAAAGTTCAAGCATTCACCAACATATAGTCACGAAGTAAAATACTAAAATAATTGAACTCTGCCTTAGTACATCTCAAACATAAGAGCATACAGATGGCTACGACTATAATGGATTATTCCAACTTCTAAAGGGTGAAGAGAGTTAGGCAAATGCATTTTGAACACACAAGAATGGGTAATTCTACTATTCGCAGATTTTTTTTTGCATTCATTGATTGTATTTCTTATGTTTCAGCAGTTTATCAACCACTTCTGAATCACCCTGTATCTAAACCGTGCTGTCAAGAAAAAAAATGCTTGAAAAGTCACTGGCTGACAACAGGCTATAACCTCTTCCACTTTACCCAGTGACAGAGTTAATTGGTCATTGAAGTTTATCACCAAAGCCGCAGATTTGTGGGAAAGACTGCTTGCATCTCAACTATTTTGTTATTATTTCTTCCTTGATTATAAGCATGCATGTTTTGCTAGACTTTCCATACAATAAAGAAGTTCCACTGGCCAACTTAAGGCACCTTTATATTTATTATGAATTTGTTTAAAACCACATCCCCAAAACCATAAAAAAAAAAAAAGCTGTTAAGGCCTCAGTAAATATATCTGATCCAAGTGACAACATGCTTTTACTAGTGTTTATTTCCACTATTCCAAATGACTTAACAGCTATAAGAAAGTTAGCTAGAATGAGGTCTAACAGAGCTGCAGCTACAATGAAAGTTAATATAGGAGAAAAAGTATTCAAAAAACAAAACCAACCCCCAAAACCACCACAAAACAAAAAGCCACACCATGGAAGGAAGCTGCTGTTTTCACAAACATGCAGCTTCTATTGACCTTAAACAGATTTTTAAGAGATTGTCCCTTCACCCTTTAAATTGATTAGCATTCATTTGTAAGACAGGTCAATATAACATTCATCTTAAGTTATGTTCCTAATGTAGCCCTTGCTTGTAAAAAAATATTGAGGGATTATTTTTTTCATTCCATTATCTATTTAATTTATGAAAATAATGGCCTCTGAAATGACACAGTAGGTAATGTCTGTATTTATAGCAATGACATGTGAAAACGATTAAACTTCAAGGAATTTACTTAAATTCCAGATAGATACTGCACATTTATTGACAAGCAGTTAATTGGAGCTCAAAGAACTGGCAGGATTTCATACTGCTGATCTCAATTTTTTAAATTTGTATTAGTTAGTAGGTTTGTGAAATTATACATCTTGTAGATAAATGCCTAATTAAAGATTCTATAGAAAAATCTTATCGCTAGATCATTCCTGCAAAAAAGAGGATAACAAAGACCTGAATGCAACTTCATGTGTCATCAAACCATCCATATTACCATACAATCCTTCGAGTTTGTTCAGTGGGGAAAAAAAAATCTTGTAGCAGATTGCTGAAGTAAGTAAGATTTGCTTGATTATACGTTTTCTACAAAACACATGTGAGTTAGTTAAGGCTTGCGTCAGATTTTTGTCTCTCTGGACCTCAAATGAAAGCTTTGATTTTGTATAGCACTCTGTGGAAGAAATTAAATCACTTTTCAGTTACATAGTCTAAAAAAGTCATTTCTGTTCAGAGGATCAGCCCAGGGTCTAAGAAACATTCACAGCCTTATTTCGCAAATGATAAAATTTAGGTAGTCACCTCTATCCATATCCACTGAAATCCAAAATCAATTTCTTGTGTAGTGTATGTGCAGGACAGCTGAAAAATCTGGTCACATAATCTCAAAATCTAATTTGAGACACTTGAATGTATTATTCATTTTGAGCCAGATTTCTGCACTAATTTTGATTCTCCCTGTTAGAAGGGGCTTAATACCAAGAATTAAGAAACCAATTATACATAGAATGCACTGGCATTTAATCTTAAAATCACTTACATTAATGTGTGATACTGTTATTCATGTTAAGGAAGACAGTACTTCCCTGTATTTATGTTCTTTCAAATAATATTACTCATGAAAATACTAACCCCCGTGTCAGGCTCTTACACAAATCACTCTTACAGTATCAATAGCAATGCAGTTCTCAAACAGAAGTGTCCATAAAGATTTTATCCAATAACAACACTCTGCAACTCCTTTTGTTCATCAATGTGAATAACAGAAGTTCCATTTTCAATATAACTGGAAATTAGAAACTTAGTATTTCTGAGCATGCACTATATATGTCTGTTTGATTGCGATGACCTATACAAATCTGAGGCGAGCCACTTAAAAAGCTAGTGTCAGACTCTTTTATATTTATTTCAATGAGTTAAGACTCTAGAGATGTTATATTTACTCCAGTCAGACACACTTAAAATGAAAAACTTTTCTCAAAAATTGTCTTTCATGAGGATATTTTCAATGATCCAGACGATAAAAAAAAAAATGTGTTTAAGGATAGTATTGCATTAAAAGCTTTTTACAGAAGTTAGAAAAGAAGGGTCCTATTTCCATCCCTGTACTGATGCCCACTTTAAAAAGACACAGTGCAAACAAAACTGTAAGGAAGAGGTTTATTTTATGTTATAGCAGGGATCAAAACGTAATAAAATATTAACTGTGTTTTTGTTTTAAAAATTCAAAGGGATGCAATGGTATAGATATCCTCCGGGCTGTAGCAATGTCACAGGAGTTGAAAATCTGAGGAAGTGACCAGAATTTCCAGTGTAACTTTGGACAGCTTCCATGTCAACACAGAATGATTAAGTAATAATCTCTCTTTTCACTTCTCTAAGAGGAAAGCATTTTACTGTGCTAAAACACGTCCCTTTGCTCTAAGGAAAACTGGTGCAATAACAATGTAACCGCAAAGTGCATAACAAATATCTCATTTAGGTCGAAACATCTAATTATTTCCCCAAACTTGTTTGAAAACCCACATCCTAAGGTTTTGTCTCCTAAGGAATTCAGCAGAAAGAACTTGCCTTTCCATGATAAAGTTCTGCCACCTCCAAACACTCTCTTGATGAAAATATTAAGATGAAGGTACACAGATCCTATATCTAAATTTAAGCATTTACCTCAAGTTTTGCAACAATCTCAAAACCTGGGTATTCAGGTCCCAGCTTCTATTGCTATGTTTTTTCCATATTCCTTAATGAGCCTCTCTTAAATGAAAAGCAAAACAAATCTTCTTAACTAACCATATGGTTAGTTAAGCTATACAGCCTACATTTATGATCTAAGTGGAACCATGTACATGAAATACGGAGATAGTCTGAATCTGTATCTGGAAAGATGAAACCTATTATATGTATTCTCTCTGGAAATATTTCAAGAGACTAACAATTCACTGAGCACAGAAAAACATATATTCTTCTCTCACTTGGATTGTGGTAGCAGCAAGCTACCTGGTCTGTAGGTACCAACACCATCTATGATGCCCCAAGTTTTCTGCAGTTTAAGACATGCCTTCATTTCCCATCACTGATTTCCGAGTACTGTCTAAATTAAGACATTAAAAGCCTGCTTTGGGCATTCTTCTTACTTTTTTGTTCTGCACAATGGAAAATATTTAGCTCAAGAATGATGCTGTTGAATGCTGGATTGAAGTTACAGAAATCCAAATGTGATTCTTGACATTTTATTGCTGTTAGCCAACATAGCAAAATGTGGCAGAAAACCAGAAAGTAGTGAAAGAAGCAATTTCTGCAGCTCAGACTTGCACCAGTCACCACCACTGCCATATAAACAAGCTGCCAGACAGCTCCTCATTTCCCAGAGACCGCCACTGGCACTTCCTTTGCTCTGAGCTTTTCAGTCTGAGTACGTCTTCATAAAGTGCAGCATTTATGAGGAAACGCCACTCTCCTCCCCCCATCAGCCCCTTCTGCTAGCCACTGTGACAGCAGAGGTTATTTCAACATGCCTCTGGAGCTAAGACAATTCTCAAAAGCAGATAAGCAAGAAGTATGCTGTGGACTGCATGCACTATATAAACATGCTTTAGCAGAAATTAAACAAATTACAGTGCTGCCACCGTAGTCCTCACTCTGTCAGTTTTGCCTTTACAATCCTGTCTTTCAAGGAGTTTTTAAAGAAGTGTTTATGGACTCTCCAACGTCTTGGGAAGATTAGGCTTTCAGTAAAAACTGGCTTAAAATTACTTTAAAACGACTTTTGCCTACACCCTCCTCAACCGCTATTACTAATTACATGCTTTCTCCTTCCATAGCTTTTCCTTTTTCACTACACCACAAAGCGTGATGAAGGCTGAGAGGCCTTTCACCAGCTCAGAAAAGCTTCTGCTTCGGTACAGAGAGAAAAAAACAAATATCCATGAAATTCTTCTCTTTTGTTTCATGTACATATCAAATAGCCACAGAGCAAACAATTCGGCCAAGAAAAAGTCTCATAGGCCCCTTTGCTTTCTGAAGAGTCTTCTTCCATATTTACTTTTAAATGACACTGGAAATATTGCAAGGACTTTCTGTAGGTTTCCTACATTATAGTTTCTTTTAACACAGATAGATAAACAAAATTGCAGAAAATATTTCCTTTCTAAAAGACATTTCTTTTAGAACTAAAGAATCATGCATGAGGCATAAATTAAGTACTTAAAAAAAAAAAAACCAAACCATACCTGATCCAGATAAAAAAATGCCATGGCCAGATAGACGGAAACTTAGAAACTCATGAAGAGAGGGGCAGGGGGGACAATACCCCACGACTTACTCTCCTCACTCATCTGCTTTCCTTTATGCAGCCAATCTAACCTACACCCAGCACCTGCTCACAAGGTGGAAGCATAAGGATAATATTCTTGTAAACACCTATCGGATGAGTAGGGATCTTAGAATCTTAGAGTTATGTTAAATGAATTTTTGACCACTATCGTATTTTCTTCTGGGGATGAAGAATGGAAGAGAACAATATCTCCAATATATTATATGCCTTCTCTTCTGTTCTTAAAAATATCCTTACCTGTTTTAAACCATACTTAAGTTCTAGGGAGCATGCCTAATTAGAGCTAATACTTTCTGGGGAAAGGCAGTGTTTTGGATCTCTCAAAACCATCTTAGGAACTCCTTGCACAGACTTGCATAACAGCAGCTTTAATATAAAAATCTCTAAAGCACTTTGAAGTAAATTTTTACTAAGACGAAATATATTCAGATGTAATTGAAAATTATAATTGTCTTACTTGGTTCCCCAATGAAATATTATTGTATATTTCAGCTTTGATATTTATATGGCAAACATTAATATGTTAAAAATAGCAAATCAGGTCTAAAGATCTGTCTGAAAAGGAGTTATCTTTGCAGGAGTTCCTGCAAATACCGAAAACATGCTGTATGCAAAAATGCTTTCACTGGATTTTAGGAAATTATCCATGCCAATACAAATAATTTAGACATTAAATATATACAGGAAATGAGCCTGTAGCTGCAATTAAACTCTGGGGTTTTAGTTTGTTTTTTGTTTTTTTTTTTTTTTTTAAATAAGCACACTTTCTCCACATATCCGCATAGGTATCTGAGACTTATCTCTGCAGAGACTGAAATCCTTTAATAATCTGGTTTTAACTTCCTGAAAGAATAAAATTGATGTTTAATGCACCTTGTGGTGTCCAAATACAGTAAAACTAGTTCCTGATGAAGAGGAAGCCTTAATGAAGACCAGGACTGCAGGTAGGTGCCTGAAAGGATGCTGCAGCCCACAGCTGGAATCTCCTGGGTGTTTTGCATGTGCATAAATGGGTTGCATAATCATTCTGCTATTTCAATAATCCCCCCTTTAAAAAAAAAAATAAAAAAATCACATTTCTAATCAGTTTACTGTGATCACAAAGCACAGAAGGAAATGTGATAATAAGCTGAGACTTACTACTTATCTATTGTATTTCACAAAACAAGAAATTAGGTAATTATGTTAATGATATAATATTCGTAGCCCAGAATTTAAAGAATTATTATGCAAATCACATAATGAATAAGGAAAGGAAGCAAAAAAAAAAAAGGTTTGCACACCACAAACAATTATGCCAGAATGCACACACCCTACTGAACTTTAATTTGAATGAATGGAATTAAATCATGTATTTTCATACTTTTCTAAACATGAAATACAGTGTGCTCTATTCATCACGGTATGGGTAGTCACCGTGTAAGCGCCTGCATGCACGGAGAACATGCAGGCTGCACTGAAGTTCATTTCAGGTTTTTAAAAAAAAAAAAAAAAGAAAAAAAGAGCCATATTGCTTTATGTAAAATCTACCTAAACCCTCCATTTTCTTCAGTTAAAATTTGTACACCAACATCGATACTTCATCAGATGCTTCCCTGTGGTACCACAATATTCCCTCCCATCAGATTCTGCAAATCACAATAAAGTAAAAAGGCTCCTAGGAAATTAACGTGAGTAGCAATGTCCAACTAATAAAAGGTCAGAGACAAGAAGCAGGGGCGTGTATGTTCAAATGATCCTGTGGTACGGGGTTACTTGCTAATTGCTTTGAGAAAGAAGAATGCATGCCCACCAGCTGAGCCCAGGGCTGAGAGACAAGAATGCCAGGTTTTGTTTAAAGTTGCTCTGCTGTGTCTCTTGGTAGGCTGAAGTATGTTTTGTTGTTGTTGTTTTCTCTCCTTAGTTTACCATCCCCTTCCCACTGCAGCCAGGGAAGCTCCTTGTATAATAGTGCTCGAGGGCTTTGTCAGAGAATGAGAGGTGAGGAGTTGTGAAATCCTCAGATTTAGGTAATATTCAAATACAAATATTTAAATAATCTTTCACTGTGGGATTCTAACACACTGACTTTTAGACAGCTTAAGAGTTCAATGACCTGATAAAAAGTCTCCAGTAAATGACACCACTCAGCTAACCTACTCTGAGATGTTTGAGCTCTAAAAGGAGAATACTTCAGCTAATTGAGAGATATCCTTAGACTCTGGGAGTGGAGCTGTGGAAAAATACATTTACTTACCATTTACTGTGGTTATTCCACAGCGAGACCAATGAGGGCATGAGCAAAACCATACTGTGGTCTCCTTTAAAACTGTAAGGTCAACACATTCATTTCTCAGTTCGTTAAACCATGATCTCAGTGGCATTTTTTAAAAGCTATGTTGATGAGCTAAGGCTAATTCAAATGACAATGGGAGAAGAGCCAAAGAAAAGTTTGAAACCAAGGAACTGCTTGACCTTGAATAGCTGCTTGGCTCTGTCAGCTGTGGGCTGGACTAGCAAAGGCACAAAAACTAAGGAAAACACATAATGTGCCCAAATGTACGCAAGATGAACAATACAAAAACAATGCTTATCGATTTACTCATTATTTTAGCACTTGTCCTCCTCATCCAGCAAAAAGAAAGGTTACACCTGGGACAGCTCAGTCTGTCAAGAAAGAGTAATCAAATAGGATTTACCATTTCTTTAATGTAAGACTGACTCTTGTAATGAGGAGGAGGGGACTGTGATCCTGGGAAAGCTTTTCTCATTAAACTGTCGATTCTGTATTTCTAAAAAATTGATTAAGCGAGGTACATGTTGATGATCCTGTGAATTTTAACAGCTTTAAGTCAATTATACCAGCATTCAAGCACAGAGTTTCAATATTGATGCTGGGATGTTATCTTTTACATCTGAATGAAATAAAGTCTTGAAAAGCCAAAGTCAGGAAGGATAGCTTAAAATGGGAGAATGCAAAAGGAAGCTCTTTCCATGTAGCTGTCATAAACCACACTGTTGTTTAAAGCATTTTGTGGTAAAGTGCAACAAGTTCACTTAGAAATCATGACAAAGCATCACTTCTCAAAGCCTAAAATTATTGTGATGGAGACAGCATTTCCTCATGCTTTACCTGTGAATCAGGTCACATAATGGGAAGATAAAATGGAAGTCAGTAGCAAAGAAACTCTAGAACTATTTTGATCTTTTTAACCAGGAAATGATGCAGACTACTACCAGGATAAGGAGTCATGTATGTCCCCTTAAACCCCTGCTTGGGGAGGAGTATAGTTTCCATATGCCCTAGCAAAACCTAACTGGGAAACAGGGAAACAAATCTAACCAAGAAAAAAAAAAAAACAACCCAAAAAACAATGCACCCTAAAACAGTTTAAAGTGTCAGAAATAGCGCATGAAGGTAGACGGAAATGTTTTATCAGCGAGTCCTTGACTTGTGGCCAGGCACTGTTAAATTTTGTTTAAATAAGAATGTATTCCTTTTCTTTTCCCATACTTGCAGCTTCTACCCTTTGAATTTGGAAAGCTGCAATAACAAAAAGCCATTGCTCTGTTTGTGCATTTGATGTTTCCAGGACTAGCGTGAAAACTATTTTATAGTTAACGTCTTTACTAGTTTAGGAACCATATTACAGTTACAATAATTGAGAAAAACATTTTAACAGAGCATAGCCTTTTATGCAACAATTGTATCAAATCATAATGTCAGAAAAGTTTTTCTTGACTGGGTTTAGTCATTTCTGGCAAGGTTAACGCTTAAGAAATTATTCTTAGGGAGTGAGCATGTAAATCTCCACCTCATTTCAATACTTTACATAAACATGAAATGTTAATGCTGTGCCTAACTTGTAGGGGAGAAGAGCAATATGCTGGATAACATAGAGAGTTTTTAAAGAGAGATTGACAATTTCTGCATTAATTTACTAAGTTTTAGTGGACATTATCCATAAAAGCATGTTTTCTAAACCTGATAGGGACAGAGTGGGCTGATTTATGCTCCAGGCTGGCTACTGCTCCAGAGTTATTTCTTACTATGGACATCTATAAAACATACTTTGCAGAGAGAAGAATACACTTCATGTCAGAGACAAGCCAAGATTTTCTTGATATGTATGATTTTGCCACATGTACTTTTTGAATAATGGCTGTATTGTACTTTCAGTGCAAAGGCATTCAATACTTCCTAACTGTAATTAATAGGCCGAAACGAAAGGGGACCAATGCTTAAGACTGTATTCCCTACAGAAGTATTAGTCCTGTATCAGAATTTTGTGAGGATTAAAAAAAAAAAAAAAAAAAAAAAACCCATTCTGCGAGCACGACATGAATGACATTATTTTACCGTCTTCAGATTTAAATTACAAACCCTAGTTTTGGAGAAAAGAGGTAATTTTTTTTCTTAGTGTTAAGTCACTTGATTCAAACAACAGATTTACTTTCCACTTCATCTATATTTAAGATACATTTTAATATTACTCCGGTTCAACAGCAACGATCAGTCCAGGACCTGATTTTTACCCATATGTCCCATCCAAGAGCAACCTCACCAGGACAAGAGAGACACTAATAACAACAAAAGTAATGCAGAGGATATTCAGCATTAGTTCTGCACAGGCTCTGCCTCCCTGCTATAATTAAGCCCAGAAAGCACTGACATTTTTTGACGAGTTTTCTTAAGCATGTGTTTAATCTTAAGTGATGCATGTCTCTGTAGAGTCACAGTTCATCCACTGACACGGCACCAGTTTTCAAGTACTTGTTAAATTAAGACCCAAGTATTATTTTTATCTATTCTCAAAATTGGGCAGGGATCCTACATTATCAGCAGTACTTCTTAAACAAGCAGCTATTCCTAGAGATACTGCAAGGGAAGAAAATTATTCTTTTTAGTAATAATTGCATTCCACTATATTTATATATAAAAATATTATTTAAACCCCAGGATTTTTATTATCCCTCAATTAAAAGACCAATAAATTATCTATCATATGAACAGATGTCAAATTAAGCAGCATCTGCCTTGAAAGTACTGTTAGAGTATTTTAAGGAAGTTATGGACTTAAAACAGTGTGTCTGTAAGCTATTTCTGATGAAGTAGATTACTGCCTCAAGTTAGTAATACATAGACATAAGCTGAATGAATCATAAACATGAAGAGAGTATAAATAAGTGCTTATTTAAAAATTAAAAAGGATTTTCATGGATGTATGACATTTTATTAAAACAATCTTAAGCATTTAACATGAAAGCTCTTTTGTGAGTAGTTACGGTGCTGTTTCATTATCAACAACCTTCCATGTCTCAGTGGGAGGAATATTTTTTAATTTACCATAACACAAAAGATAACCTAGCAAATACTATATATTAACCGTGGCTAACCCTAAATCAACCTTATAACAGGTAAATTAATATTTTGAAGTTAGTGCTTATTATGCTCACATTTCTTTCTTTTCCCCAGTGAAGTACTAAATCTTCATTATTTTGTTTTAGATTTAGAATCATAGACTTATTTAGGTTGGAAAAGACCCTTAAGATCATCAAAGTCCAACTGTTAACCCAACACTGCCAAGTCCACCACTAAACCATGTCCACATGGTTTAGCACCACATCTACATGTGTTTTAAATACCTCCAGGGACTGTGACTCAACCACTTCCCTGGGCAGCCTGTTCCAGTGCTTGACAACCCTTTTGGTGACGAAGTTTTTCCTAATATCCAATCT
>JAVKLA010000039.1:5890188-5908167 GCA_034782735.1 Sagittarius serpentarius | reverse complement strand
TCTCCAGGCTAAACAGCCCCAGTTCCCTCAGCCGCTCCTCATAAGACTTGTGCTCCAGACCCCTCACCAGCCTCGTTCAACCAGGGACCACATTATACCTGATGCAAGAGTTACTGCAGGAAATTCTAGGCTTGCGTTACACAGCAGAACAGACAAAATTACTAATAGGGCTATTTAACCTTAAAATCTTTTAATAAGCCCACATGGTTATGGCATGGAAAGATAAGGAAGCAAACATAAAACTGTAAAACTTTTATAAGTGATAGCAGAATAGGGAGGCAGAATTTGGATACAGTTAGTTTTAATTAAGACCAACAACTCAGAACTACCAAATATTCCTTGAAAACATACTACTGTTTTATACTGGTGAAAGCAGTAAAAGTCTTAAATAGAAAAAATCCTCACTAGTCTTGAGAGACTGGGGTTGACGCGGGGGCTTCTGCACACCCATTGAGCTTGGCCCATGTAGCTCTTACAATGTTAATAAAACTAGAATTATTTAAAACAAAAAGATTATTGTCAGTGATTAGTTAGTAATGACATTAAAACCAAACAAACAGCCAAATGAATAGCTATGTATTAAACAGGTGTCATGGTTTAACCCCAGCCAGCAACTAAGCACCATGCAGCTTCTCGCTCACTCCCCCGCAACCCAGTGGGATGGGGGAGAGAATCAGGAAAAAAAAAGTAAAACTCATCGGTTGAAATAAAGACAGTTCAATAGGACAGAAAGGAAGAAAATAATAATAATGATAACAACAACAACATTACAATAATAATAATAATAATAAAAGGATTGGAATACACAAAACAAGTGATGCACAATGCAATCGCTCACCACTTGCCAACCGATGGCCAGTTAGTTCCTGAGCAGCTCTCCTCCCCCCACCCCAGGCCAACTCCCCCAGTTTATATACTGGGCATGGTGTCCCATGGTATGGAATACCCCTTTGGCCAGTTTGGGTCAGCTGTCCCGGCTGTGTCCCCTCCCAACTTTCCTGTGCCCCTCCAGCCTTCTTGCTGGCTGGGCAGGAGAAGCCAAAAAGTCCTTGACTTAGTCTAAACACGACTGAGCAACAACTGAAAACATCAGGGTGTTATCAACACTCTTCTCATACTGAACTGAAAGACACAGCACTATACCAGCTACTAAGAAGACAATTAACTCCGTCCCAGCCGAAACGGGACAAAAAAAAAAAAAAAAAAAATTTAAAAGGGCTTTTATGAAGAAACAAAACATCAAGGTAACCCCCAACTTCACAATGCTGTCCATGGATGTCCATTTTCATTAACATTTCATGGAAAGTCACCTTAACCAGGCAACAGCACTGCTGAAAACTGTGAATTTTTTTCCTTCTTCTTTGAGTAAGGTCTTCCCTTCTGAAGTGTCCTTCCAGAAGAAGGAAAACTAACGACTGAGAAAATGTGCATGGTTCTTCAGTTCTCAAACTCAATATACGCATTTACTTGTTCTTTAATCCACTAAGAAACCAACTCTGAAGCATTCCAGCATCCTTTTTTTTGAGTAATGTTTGACAAACAAGAAAGCGATTAAGAGAGAAAAAAGCTTAACTGCCGAGTGTAGCGTTCTGGAGCATTGTGACAAAAAAAGGATTGGTAAAACATGTCAAGATAAATACAACTCTGAAAAAATTAATAGACACAAGCAGAAGTCTGGAATCTGGATGCATTCCTCTGATCTCTACCTCTTCCTTTATTAAACCCCTTTTACATAGCCATTAGGAGACACTGATTCTGCTACAGAAGCATCAGCAGACAGGCCTCCCAGCAGTGCCATCAGATTAAATCAATTACCAATTTCCCTAGAAAACAACAGATCTGTTTTCTTGTAGTTGAGATGACAGCCAAACGAAATGAAACCCACTGCACGGGCAAAACTTAAAGCAGAAAATGAAATTTAAACTAAGAATGGATGACAGATTTTTGAAGTTTTAAAGTTATAACCACCACCCTAGTAATACAGCTTAAGTGACAGAGAAACATGGCAGGAACAATTCTGTTTCCATTTCTGAATTGTGGCTACCATGCATGAGGGGAAGAGGAGGTTATATTAGGTTGGATGCCTCCAAATATATTTTCACAATAAGCAAAGATATTGAAAAGCTATCAGAAGATCATCATCTACAGGTCTTCATGCTTCAGCAGAAGGAAGTAAATGATACTCAATATTGAGTGTATTTATTGGCATCATAGACTGTTCAACGTTTTTCTTTTCATGGCTAGCACTGATAACAGTGGGCATATGCAGACTGCATTTAACGCCAAGTTGTGGCTGAGGCCATTCACCATTCTTAAAACTCTGAGTTAGGAGAGAAGGAGATACTGTAGGGATTTATCTGATATCCTACACTTCAAAATTTCTCATAGTATTTGAATTAGAAAATGAGTTCAGTGCAAGAGCATCAAAATAGTTCACAAAGGAGTGAGAAAGTTCTTTAATTATGATGTGACACCCACCCCCTGAAGGTCTCCCATGTCTTATATTTTACACAGAAAGTGCTGAAGAAATTGGTTTTATGTTATTATTATTATTAATAAAAATGACATATAACTCTCTAGACAAGTTCTCGAAGCAGAAAATGTGTCCTGCATTACTGTCATTGTTTTCTGAAGGCAGTGTAGTCTTGATAATATACAGTAAGATAGGTGGTAGCCTCCAAATTGGCACTGTTTATCAAAATAGAAGGGCATAATCCTAACTGAAGAAAAACTTCTATTGCAAGTGAGTGCCAAATTACAGAACATTTCTACCAAAAAAAAAAAAAAAAAAGAATATTTCTATTGGACCTGTCAATCTTTCTAGATGTTTCTCCTCTTGGCTTGCTTTTGCCCGAGTTCAGGCAAGACAGGCCTCTCTCCCTACTTGTCAGTGGAAGTTTTGGCAGCTGTATTCCTTCCTTTCAGACAACAGAGAACAAAAATATTATGTGTTACTAAGGTTAACTTTCACATTTTTGGAATATGTAAAGTTTGAAAGATAGACATGTAAATGACAATTCTTTTTGCCTATTAGCTAGATGGCAAACAAAGGTTACTATCTGCTAAAATTAATGGGTTTTTTTCCTCTATTGAAATAAAACAATAATTTTCTATTTTACAGAACTACTGTATTCTGCAAGTAGTGTTCAATTCAACAAATCACTTGAATATATGCTTACAGGTAAATTGACTTTCATAGGGCTATATTTGATATTAGACATGTATTTACTGAATACTGATAACGTCACTATATTACTTTGCTGGCCCATCTTCTGTACCTCCCAGGCATGTCACAATCACAGTTACATTTATCTGAATATATATTAGTAATGTAGCACTTGGTACCTAAGATATGTTCAATAAAGACAGTGTTATGAAGTACCATCCTAGAACATCTGTTCTGTTGGAAAAATTTCTACAGACACATATATTAGGACCAACTCAACATCCGGTCCTTCATTTTAAGAAATCAAAGGCGTACATTTACCCTAAGTTATAGGAAAATTCAAGCAGCTGGGGACACCTAGGTGTCACGTTTCCTATGTCGAAAACTCCATGCTCTGAAATATTCAAAGGGCTTAAAGGCAAAGCAATTTCTATTAACAGACATGCCAACAAAAGCAACAACAAAAAAGCTTCAGGTATCAAAAATTTACCTTCAGTAAACTTTTCCATACTGTACATCAGATGGCAGTTCCAAGAAGGCACTCTGAAAACAATCAACAACAGTGCCTAATTATCAGTAAGTATTGTTTCTTTTTAAACCTGAATATTGGAGAAAATAGGATGGGGTGTTTGGGGCTTTCAGTTTGTTGGGGTTTTATTTATTTTTTTTTTAAAGGAATTTAGCATTCTGCTCATTATACCTACTATTTCCCTTTCATTCCCTTAAAGCATACTTCTCTGTTACACTGACCTCATTATGAAATTTTCATACTCGGTGCTCTTGTAAAAACATAACATGCCCATAGGAAGACAGTCTGCCTTTGAGTGCCGCCTCTGAATTAATCAGTCAAGGGGTTTCTGCTCAAGTTTCAGCTTGCAATTCCAGTAGTACGATTTATAGCAGGTTTTGGTTTGCCTCCCTTTGCTCCTGCCAGCTGATATTAACAGCTACCCTAAAATAAGCCCTGAAAATTAGTTAAAAGTTGAAACAGAAAACCAGAACTTCTAACAAAAACCCCTCACATTGATCCTTCTCATCATCTTCAGGTGTAGCACCTACCCTTACGGTTTTCCCAGGGTTCATATTATTTAGATTTCTGTATGCTGAACTCTAACTGCTTTCTTTTTCTTCTATGTAAAAAAGGGGCAATTAAAACTCGAAGAAAACAAGTCAAGTGTCCCATCTGAAATGACAAGTTCATCTTGTGTGTAGGAAGGATATAGCTTCAGATGGAGCGTCTGTAGGGAAATGGGATGTTACAGGTGGAAGAAAGACTGTCTATTCTCCAGTGCATGGGGAACTGCAGAAATAAATAAGGCTGAACTGAAACCTTAGCCTGAATAAATAATAGCAGGCTCTGGTTATCTTATCTTTTACATGCAACTTCTAGGGTTGTAAAACCTTTTTCTCACTGTGGAGGAACGATCTCCTGGGAAGCTCCTGAGCCCCATGCAGTGAAAGCTAGTCTCAGTGAAGACAGAGTGACAGAAGGTAGAGACAGGATGATACCCAGGTAGTTGTTCCTACGGGATACCACACAATAGACAGCATTACAGCAAGTTCCTTTTTATTCTTCTGTAAGTGTAGTCCCACCACCAAAGTAAAAATATTTGGAGAAAAACTTTCTCTCTTTTCTTTAAGATCTTTTCTACAGATTTTTCTTCTTTGAACAGTTTACCTGACAACAACATGAGGAGCACAGTTTTACAGTATTTTTGAATCTCCAGATCCTTTGAGGTTAGTTTTGTATTTTCTAGAATATCTAGGGTTCCGCTTTTTCAGGGGAAAAATCTTACAATTTTTGAAGACTCGATAGTGACTTGCAAACCCTAAAGCAATCTTTCAAATTTCTCATTGATAACTCCAGAAATATATTTACTCCTCACAGTAAGGAGGAGTAGATTGGTCAGTATTGCAAGATCAGGCAGATAGATATTTGATCTGACCAGGAAAACAGCACTGAATCTGGTTTTTACAGTGACCAAGTCAAAACTGGTAAAACTGGGGTTAAAGAAAGAATGCAAACAAAAATGAATTATTTTGCACATAAAAGGTAGTTTCCAAGAGAAAATAAAACATGAGGTATAATTTAATTGAAGTCACTAGACTATTCCCCACATTAAACCAGGTGTTCATACAATCACTCGTGCAAATAGGTAAAATTCAATAAAAATGAATAAAGTTTCCCCCAAAATTTTAATGCATTTATCTCTTTTACTATGAATCATATACAGAAGTTGCACAGCTCTCCGAAGTACCACATTTCCAAAAACTAATTACATCCATACCAGATAAAGGAATGCATTAAACACCAGTTTGTTCATCCATTCGTTTACAGAGAGTTCATTATGAAAAAAGGCACAGCAACTGGATTATGAGCCAAATCCCATTTCCATTCTTTCCTGCAGCAAAACCCCCAGTCACTGCGACTGGTTTGTCTGTAGTATTTCATTTGCAATAAAGTCAGAGACAAATTGTGGGGGGGTGGGGTGCAGGGGGAGCGGAGCATGCCCCAACTTGAGCCAGAGAACTTTCAAGGTCTTTTTTAACAACTGTATTCTCATACAAAAGGATAGTATTTTCTTCTTTCACAAATATTATTAATCCTGTAGCACAGGAACAAATAATCAAAGTACATATATAAGAAATATGGATCCAATGTTTCAGGACCAAATTTCCACTAACATTCCTTCTCCCCTACCTCAGCCAACTATTTTGCAAGACCTCCAACTCATATGACTACAGGGAGCTACAGGTAATGGACAATAAATGTTTGCAAGCTGGCATCAAGAAAAGAATAAATATGGGAATATATGCCCAAATAATTATCACAAGTGCATTAGTCACAAGTTATACCTACCTGTAGCCGTTACACAGTGAAAGTATAAATCGGTGGCTATTGTATACTAAAAAAAACAAACACAAGAAAAAAAAAAACCAACAAAAAAAAAAGAAGATGCATTGAAAAATGCATAATTTTACAATTGTCATCCTACATCTCCAGTTCTGCCTTATCAACAAAAGATAAATGCCAGTGACATAGGGACCGGCTAGCGTGCAAATTATTTATAAGATTAAAACATTTCCTTTGGGACACGGTAGCAGGGAAACAGCAATACATGGTACATGAATCATTCAGTACTTTTAAGGGAAATATCTATGTGCCCCTATAGCATAATGTTGTTAGAGAGATTTGTTTTAGAATTTAGTGCTGGAGTGGACAAAGTAAAACATCATTGGACAACATTGCCAACTGTAATTGTAATCAATTGTGAAGTGTGAATTGTAAAGTACATCAGCCCAATTATGAAGGAAACTACTGGAAACATTCTGTTATTGATGTGGCATAGATATAATAAAGTGTTTTCTGGCACTAAAAGAAATACCATATTTTATGCAGCTTCTCTGCTGTGCACATAGCACATCAGGGTTGCATCTAATAAGGTCCTGTATAAAAGCCCTCATAATTATTTTTAGACAGAAACCATTTCTTGCTCTTCCTATGAAATGAACATCCCTTTTCACCTCCCAGTTTACAGTACTGATTCATACCCCCTGTTTCCCCAGCCACAGCATCTACTGTAGTTCAAGGAGAAGTGAATCAAAGATAACATGGGGCTTCTGATTCAGGAATTGTTTTTCAGTAGAGAATAACCTCATCTGCATGAATTAAAGTACTAATGAGCTAAACAGCACTGAGACAGGCTAGGAAAAAAATGAAGTGGGATGATTTTATAATACCATCTATATGCACTGTACAGTAAATCAAAGGATCTCATTTATTAATATTTTATTGATTGTTACTTATAAATAAAGAAAACCAGCAAATTCAGTGGACAGAGTGGGTGTAATAAAGCAAACTACATAAGCCACATACTGCTTTAGCAAAAAATGAGCAAAAGTGAATCTTTAAGTAGTAAGAGACCTGCTTTAAGAAGTCAGCTCTTTTTGAAGATGTCTAAAATGTCAGATCAGCTAGTTGCATGTCAGCGTTCACTGGATTAAGAGGAAAAAAAAAAAAAAAAAAAAGAAGAAAATTTTACTAGCAGTGGGATGCATCAGCTGAATCCCCTTCCAGTAACAGGACCCCTCCAACCCCAGCTGTCTGCGCAAGCTACCTGGTAACTGAGAATGCCATCGTGACAATTCTGCATAAGTATAGCTTGCACAAAAGTTTCAGATTCATTTTTAGCTCCTTTTTTTCAGAGAGAACTACCAGTTTAACCATTATTTCATCGATATGCAAAACCAACTAAAAATCCCTATACACAAAAACTTAACATAAAAGAGTCATCAGGCTCATCTTCTAGGCACTTTGCAGACAAGGCCCAATTCCACTACCTTCATTTTTTGAAGCCAGTGACAAATCTCACTATGTCCAACTGTCCTTGAAGTTAGAGTGAGCCAAGCGTCTAAGCAAGTGGCCTCATTTTTCAAAACCTCAAGCTGCCTTTTTCACCTTTAAGAATCCCCCTGCTATCACCACAGAGCAGATCCTGACAGACTCTTTGCTGATGAACAAGAGGCAGCATTTTAGAAAACCTTTCATGCTCCATGTACGGGTATGTCAGAATTGCAGTTCCAAGAGAGAAAGAATATGTCACAGCAGGAGAGGGGGAGGCATTTTGAACCACCACAAAGGACTGCATCAAAGCTCGTCCCTTTCCTAGGCACCAAATTAATGCCATGGAAGGAAAAGGGAAGAAAGAGACCCTGCTGCTCTGAGAGAACGGAGAGCTAATGGAGGACTATGGTAACAGATCGTAATTTAGTTGCATGCAAACCTTTGGGGAGAAAACATTGACCATGAATCTCACGATAGGCTGCTGCAGAAACATTAATAAAACATAGTGTCAGATAGCGGAAGTGCATGAAAGTTGCCCCAATAAATCATTCACTAGTTTGCTGCACACTTGAAATCCTGGGAAGAAGCTCTGAGATATAGTGTCACCTTTCCATTCCACGTCCCTATCCCTCATCTCAGTTACAACTGAACGTTACTTGCCAAAACCCAAGAGTATGCCAACCCTCCAATGTCTCAGTGTGTTGGCAAACCAGCTTTAAAAATACCCCTGACAATTTCTGGGTGCTGAAAGTGTAGTAAAAATGCATAGCTAAGAACATGCTTACTGGTTAGAAAGTGAAGTTTATGAAAAATTTTACTTATCATTCATCTTGAATTACTTTACAACGAAGGAATAAAAACAACAACAAAAAAGGAAAATAACACATTAACCTTACAATGTTTAAAATTTGAGATGGATGTTGATTTCAGAGTCAGGCCTACTTCTAAGCAATTTCCATGTAAAAGCACGTAGTTTTAAGCATCGATTTTTGGGACCGTTTGTCGGAGATTGTTTTCTTTCAGAACTACTCCTACACTGTTACCCTCTTACTTCCAGGTTTAAGTTTAATTGACATAGTTTAATGTGTTGCTCCTACATTGAAATGGTATGTTTCTTGTTTTCATAGGCCTTCTGACATACCGGAGGAACTGTCACCATTGGAGACACAGAATAGAACCCCCAAACAATAAACATTTGTACAGGGGCTTTTAAGCTTGCATCCGAGTTTAACGGAACAACAACAGAACTACTGACATGCATGAATAATCATGAAGGCCAGAAAGCGCTCGCAGACAGACTTAACACTATTGTGGGTCATCACTCAGTTACTACTCTACGCGTTTGAAACATCCATTTGGTCAGGTAGTATGAAACCTAAATATCATAACACAAATATATGAATATCTAATGAGATGAAATACAAGTTTTACATGATACTATTGCTAATTAACAAAGCACAACAACTTTCAATCTGGTGTGAATTTCTTGCAATTGTTTTAATCAACTGTAACACAGTATTTCTCTTTACTATTCATTTTACAAATACACAGATTCAACAGTAAAAAATGTGGTTCTAATTTTGGCTTGTACTTTTGGTATAAATTCTGTTGGTTCTATAAATTTCACATAATTTATCCAGATGTTTTCTTTTAACTATTAACTTTTAACTTTTTTCTGTGCTGTGAGGAATCTCTAGAATCGGAGATTTCGCATGGACTCAACACTGGCAGCCACCTAGCTGCACATGCAAGTCCTAACACATATGATCATGTTTTTGCTAGAAAGTCTGTTGCGGTTCTGGGGGTGGGGGGGAATTTTCCTCCTACATTCGGTATATATTGTTATTTGGCACTGATGCTATAGGATTCTTTTATGTTTCCAGGCATAGATAAAATTACTTCAGTTAAACATAGATCACAGGATAATCTTTCATGCCTAATACAGAAAATGCATTATCACCAAACTAATCCAATGTAAATCTTAAACCTGCATTTCTGCCATTACTTACACATTTCTCATCTTGTAAGTCACTCTTCAACAGTTTGCAACAGCTTTCTACTCATGGCAACAACTCCTTCCACACTAATGGAAAAGCCTGGAGAACTAGTATTTTACCATAATCCCTAACAAAAGACAGATGACATCAACTACAGGAACAAGTTACTGTTCCTCTGAATTACCAATATGAAAAGAAAGTCTTCATTATCCTGAGAAAGTAGCTGAACTGGAAGGAATAGAAGGTGCTTTTGCCACTCCCTGCACCATTAGGACAGTGGCAAGGAAATAACATGGGGCAGAGGGTGAGGAAAATGAGTGTCTAATACTGAGGGGTTTTGTGGGAAGAACGGGGAGAATTCTCAGTTGTAAGACAAGGACATTTTCAAAATCCATGACATTGTGGTGCTGAATCAAACCAGGAAATTAGAGAAACAGGTACTCCAATTTGTTCTGAAAGTTTCAAACTGCAAAGCTAGGTCTCTAGTTCCATTCACAAAGCTCACACAAGGTAACTTTTAGCTTAACTAGAGGGTTTATGATATAGAATGAAACCACACTGATTTGCAGAATTTAAACTTTTTTTTTTTTTTTAAATATACTAGACTTTACCCAAGTTAAGCCTATATAGCCAGACAGCCTATGCTCCTGAGAGGTTTAATACCGTATCTTGCAGGTGGAGCGTAGACACAAGGCTTAAGCACACGCCCATGTAGGCAAGTACTCTCACATCAACCCTCTACAATGAGCTAATAACATGTTCCCTTCTCTCTCTTGTAGTTACTTAATGCCACTTTTGCTCTAGTGGACACCAGAAATAAATACTGAGCAAAACAGTAACACATACTTTTTCCTGAAAAATATCTATTTCGAGTCCCAAGTTACCTACAATTTTCTTACATTTAATGTTAAGGAGGAAAAAAAAAGAACAAAAAAAAAAAGAACTGCAGAGGAAACAGAAATAATTTAAGAATTAGTGAGATAATTTTTTTACAGAAACAGACTATTCTTAATTTTAGCTACAGCTACTAAAAGAATACAACAGGCAGTCAGCTGCAGGAAAAATTTGTAGTGGAGAGTGGATCATAGAATTTAAGCCCTTACTACCACAGCTTTTCTGAAAAATACAACTGTAACAAAAGACAGGCCAAAGGCCTCTTGATAGGATTTTTTTCAGAATTTTTGCCAAGGTGTCACAAAAATTCTGCCTTAATTAGTTTTTGCATTCATGAAAGTCCCCACTATCTGCTCCAGTAACACCTTGGGATAGCCAGACAGAGGCTTGTACAGTCTTCCACTCTATGGCTGTGGATTCCAGAGTTTAAAACTGTGAGGACATAAACCACCTCTTCTCAGGTCTGGGGCCTGGCATTCAGGGGTCAAACCACAGGATATAAACCACAGCAAGATCTACTTACTGCCTCTTTGCAAGCTAGAAGAAAGCCAGGGAGGACAGTGAGGAAAAAACCACTTATTTTAACATTGACTGGGTTCTTATCCCATAATACAGGCCACAGTAGTAGAGCTAGCTCTTTTCTCAAAAAAATACAGTGTCTAGTTAAATCAAAGAAGGCATTCATATGCTCAATATATCAAGATTCACGTATCGTGTGACTGAAGGTATAATGGATTACAAAAAAATAAATTTATTCTTCTTCCAGTAGTAAATTATGAGTCAACAAGAAGGAGAAAAACCCAACACCTAACCGTCTCTGTCTGCTGAGATCTTGGAGCCGCATCTCTCATCGATTCGCAAGCTTGCCATTCAAGCTTCTATCCACAAAGCCTCTCGCTTTGTTTTCTTATTAGAAATAATAGCTAAAGAAAGAAGAACATCATGATATATCTGCACTGACAACAGATAAATTTCCAAGAAATGTTAGTAGAGAAAAAATGAGACAAAATAAAATTTGGATTTCACAATCTTGACAGCATGACTAAGTTTCCCCTTACAAAGGCATTCAAGATCACACACATGCTGTTAGAACAAAATAAATTTAAGATTTTCTATACGGAGACATTCTTGTGGAACATAACCTTCTGATCTATTGTGTAACTTTCAAATCTGTCCTTACAGGTAAAGATACAGCCCCAGTTACTGTATAATGAAATTTTTTGCATGAACCAGTTTGACACCTGGGTTGTGAAATACACTCTTATTATGCCAAAACTATTTTTTGTAAAATAAATATCATCATCCTACAAACCCTACAATTAAAAAATAATAATAAATAAGTCTCCTACAAATCCTACGATTAAAAAAGCCAATGCCTTAAAATTAGAATTGTAAAAAGCACTTTTTAAGTAATGGCCTGGCCGAATCCACCAAGATTTTAGAAGAGTAATCTTCAATAATCTCTTTGCAACACTAATACACAAACTAAATAAAGAGTACAGTATATCAGCCCTAATATACATGTCTAGGTTTTAAACAAATTATTTTACAAATTCCCAGAAGTACACATATAGTTCATGCAAACCAAAAAGACTCCTCAAATAAAATGAAGTGAAATAGGGCTGTAGATCAAGTTTCCAGGAGGTGCAATGTGTTAGACCAATAACTGCTAATTTCTGAAGTTTCTTCAGAATACTCCAGGAAAAATATTTTCGGAAAATTAATGTCTTCATGAAAATGTGTAGAAGCAATAAACCCCCGAGATTACCACTAGAGCATCTGTTAAGTAGTTTATTTTTTATGTTAGTATAAAGTCTGACAAAGGGGTCATGCAGAGTTAGTATGTATGTCAAAAGTTACATTACATTTATTTCTCTGTGAAGCATAAAATATTTACTGTACTGTAACATGTTGCTGATATTAAATAATTCTACCAACGCCAAGACACGTATAAGGTTTTGCTGATTTCCTGAGAAAATACCAGCATAAATCTTAGGTTTCTGTATAATTAGCTAAACCAGCCAATAGACCTCATATGGTTTCTTCAAGTCTCTTTTTTTCTTCAGGCAAAAGGAGAAATGGTGCTTCTTCAGGGAGAAATTGCTCAAATATGTAGACATTAACACGCCAGCTTCCAGCTCAATGTAACCTCATTAACTCTACTGCTATCCTGAACAAGGACCAAACGTTTTTCTCAATTACATCAACCCAAACTGACTTTCAAGTAACGGCAGAGTAAATAGAAGAAAACAGCCCCTTTGCACTAAGTGAGCACGTACATATGACTTTCTAACTTTACCAGTCGTAGCTTAAACAATTTCACATCAGGATGTAGCAGGAGCTATGGAAGAACCATCACTTGGACAGTACCAGTCACCTCCCAGAGTTATCTAACAGTTCTACAGGAAGGAAGTATTCGTGCTTGAACCCCTAGGAATTGGTAAACTAAGGCATTTCCACCTACTTTTCAACAAGCTTATGGTACTCTGAACGCTGTTCTTTGCTAACCGTAACCAAAACATTATTTTGCTTACATCTAAGTGCCCTTGTTTGTCTTCAAACGTCAACAATTTGTAGTATACATCTCGTATACTGTCAATGCAGCACCTATTTCCTTCTACTTACTACTCATAAGCATCTAAAACAATACAGTCAACACTAAACAAATTTGAAATTGTTTCAGCCATGGTGTTCTACAAATGGTCGGTTTCTTCTTTAGTGTCATTTTAAGACCGAAAGTAAGTATTTAACTTCATAAAATTATCAGCCTAATATTCTTTGTGAAAGCACAACAGTAGGGAATGTTGCAATTTCTCATATTTATAGTGGTTATATTATGAAAAGCCTACTACTCCATTTTATTGATTTCAAATATTGGTACTCCCATGTATGTTTCCAAAGCATATGGAATTTTTCATTTCTGTGTACTTGTGGCCAATTGTGCTGATCTAAAGGCTACTATATAATCAATAACATTTAACATTCTTTTAAATTTACTACTTTACTACTTCAGTTCTAATTTAAACTGTCCTAATAGCCAGGACAGACTGTTTCACAACCAAAGTCTTCAGTTAAAGATCAGATAAACCCAGTCCAATTTAACATTAAAAAAAAAAAAGAAAAAAATTGAAAAAAGGTGATACAGGCATACCCGTCTTATCTGCTAAGAGTATTTGTGAGTGTTACCTAACAAAGTTCCCAGGTCTCAAATTTTATCAATTTAGATTTTCTCTCATCTTTACCATTTAAAAGAGATATGCCCTCTCCTAACACATTAGTCGTCTACCTTATAACAAATTTATCTGGTCTGTCATGGGGGTTAAATGGCAGTGAGCCTTAGAGAAGGTCAGAAGTTCTTTTCAGAGCTGTGAAAACATTCATCTTCCAAGCACAGAATGGAAAGAAAATCCCCAAATTATCATCAATAGTATTATGAAATTCCAGACTAACGGTTACTCTTTCCAAAACTCTGGAGAATGGTTACCGGCTCATTTCAAACTGGTCTTCCCCTTTGACTTCTCTTATTTGCTCTCATGTAGTATTTGGGACAAGCAGTCTTCACTCTCTGGGGTACAACCAACCCTGCTCTGGTCTTCCTCAAAGGAAATGAAAACAACTTTGATAAGAAAGGTGGGAGAAAAATAGTCCATTCTTCACACATTCACTCATTCAAGTTATGGACCAGGAGGAGTCAAAGTCAGTCTGGTTTCAAGTGAGTCTACTTCTTTTAAATAAGGACATTCAGTAAGCTGGCTAACCTTTTCAGAAAACTTTCCAGGTTTCATTGTACTTGTAATTTGTACTGGAAGAATGGAAGAGGAAAAGAAATTTTGCTTGTAGCTCCAAACACATGTCACTGCATACAATCATGTTCTGTCATAGAAATATTTTCCTAATTATATAACGCATTCAATATCAATGTCACATTTTCCTTCCAACTTTCACATGCTCAAAAGCTTTTAAAGGGCAAAAAAAGAACCACTGCTTTTTTTTTTTCTTCCCCCCAAGCAAGTTTGAAATGCCTTAGATGCATTTTGACGGACATGGTAAGAAGTGTATTGCTTCAGCACACAATTTAGTTATTTTGATAATGGGACCACAGAAAATACTGCATTCATCTTTGTCAGATATAGAAGATCTTTACCAAGTTGATCAGGCCTTAAGTGGTTAGCAGGAAGACAAGAGATGCAATAAACAAGCACAGATTGAGGGATTGTTCACAAGGACTAGGATCAATCCCTTCAGCTGCTTGAATGATCAAACCATATCCTCAGGCAGCTTGAGACAGCTTACCAAAATAATTGTTTCAGCATGAACTAGTCTATTCAACAACAGCAGGAGACAACACAGGAATTTCATTAAAGGTTACTTACAATATTCAGTTATAATTCAGGTTACAAATGAAAACAAAGTCTTCCCAGAGAACTTCGCACCACTGTATTCAATGTAACCTATACCTATTAAGTTTCTAGTATCTAACAAAATTTGCAATTAATTACAGTTGTCTTATAAGACAGAATAACCAGGACATGAAAGGGATGAAGAGACCAGGCATCAAACCATAAAGTTGGTGGAATTTTGTGACCTGTCCTTTTGTTATTGCTCATTCAAAGCAGATCTCTCTTGCACCAAACATTTAAGGATCTTTTGCTCTCCAGCAAGACAGGGATATTATGTATCTATGTCCTGGATTGAGAAGCCACTACAGAAATAAAATCTTATAAATGAGAACTTCACCCTCAATTCTAGCTACTTCGTCTAGTATAAAGGGGCACAAAGCCTCTGATTCTGGTTCTTTTGAAGTCACTATTAAAGACTGTCAGCAAGCTGCCTTTTGAACATCTCATTACAAGCTCTGACAAAGGGATGAAGCCCAGAACCCAGCAGTATACAGTTTCTGAATAACACCGTGGTTACAGGACCACATAGATTAATTTCATAACTTGGAGAACTCCCTTCTTCACCTCTTCCCCACAGGCTTTGCTAGGAGTGAATTCACATGGGCAGGTGCAAACAGTAAGTAAGTCTACAGAAACAGAGACACCCTAGAACCATCTTTTCCCCACAACAAAGACTGCAAGTTTTGTGCTGCTTCTCTAAGCAGGTATACCATCACAGAGATTGAGACCTTGCATTGCAGAAGGAACATGAATATCTACATAGCCCAACTCAAATAGAAAGTATCGAATTTGTTGAAGAGCTGTACAGCAGCTCTGCTGTGCATCTCGCCCATATCCACTTGCTATACACTGGCTAAGTTTGCAGAGTGGATTGCCCTACGCAAACTCTTTATCCTATTATTTAGGAAAATGAACTGGAAGTGCCACGCAAGGATGCATAAATGTGCTCCAATCCCTAAAGCAGGCATAATGGTCCGAAGCATTGAGTTGTCTTTTAGACAGCTTCAAAGACACGTAGTGGAAACAATTAATCTCAGGGGCCAAGACTAAACCTAGTCCAAAGCAACACTGGTGAAACAAATATAGCACAGGTATATGGGACTCAACATCAACTGTTTTAATCTAGTGAACTTTATGGATTACAGCCAATTACTTGATAATGTAGGCTGTTATCCTGTCTCCTCCTTTTACAGAATTCACAGCTTAGACAATAATAAAATAAGCTACAAGGTAAGAAATCAAACACAAAACTCACAATGTATATGTTATTTCCCCTTATGATTTTTCTCCACAATTCTGTCAAATAAAAATAAAAAAATAAAAAAAAAATCAAGGTGTATTTTGAAATCTAGTCCAGCACCTGCTTTCCAAAAATGTGCTCATCCCTAGTCTAAATTTTATTGAAGGACAAAGTTTGCTGAAGACAAATATTATACCCTCTATCATGGCTCTAGTTTTATATCTACAGACAATACAAGTCTTAACAAACTCACCAGTGGTCTCAAAATTCACAGCTTATCAGATTTAAAGGCACAGCAAGGGACTTTATTACACAATTTAATAACTTGGGGTGCTGAGACCAAATGCAAACACAGTTTGTAGGGAATAAAAATAGCAACAGTTAGGTCCTAATTATCAATGGCCTACAGAAAGGGACCTGTCAAAAATTTCCAACAGCTGTTAAAAAAGAAGTAATTTTTACAGGTCAAAAATCAAAGGTCTATTGCATGAGAAGCCTTTTATATCACAGGGCTGTGATGATTTGTAGATTTACAATGAATTGCTATTCCTCACATGAATCAAACAAAGGGGCCGCTCCCCACATGGCTCATAAGGCAAAATACTGTTTTCTCCAGTGGGCAGAGGCCTGGTGTAGTGGAAGGATGGCAAAGTGCCTATTACACATGCAATACGCTGGGCAGCACTTTGAGGTTTGAACATAGCTGAATTCCCCCCAAGTTTTAAGCTTCTGTCATTACTATTTCGGTCTCATTCTTGTGTAGTAACTGCAGACAGAAAAACAAAGTAACAAGGCCTGATGCCAACCAGCCATAAAAACAAAGAATTGAAACTGGTGACAATTAAAGACACTTTTTCTAAGCTGTGTGAGGAGAATAGGAAAACCAGAGATCACACCCATGCAGAAGAAAAGGGTCATTCCCTGGATGCACCAAGTTCTTCTCTATGCAATGACACCTCCAAGCACTATCTCCCCAACTCCTGATCACCGAAAAGCCTAGATAGGAATAAGTTCAAACATCATTTTTACAGTCTTTTACGGTCAACTTATTTTGGAGCAGAAAGTCTTCAAATGCCGAATGGCTCACCGTCAGAGAAAGGTAGCGCTGCAGCACTATCCTTAGTTACGCCGAAGGTCACAGGATTTATACAGGATGCCACAATCCAACCAGATGGCATTGGTTGTGCTGCTCTTGCAATACTGAGCTACAAATACCAAGCAACTGGAGGTAAGCAATGGATTGACCATGCTAGTATTTTTATGATGAACTTTGGGGGGAAAAAAAAGAAAAAAAAAAAGATGTTCTCAGGTATCAGGAAGGGGCAGAGCAAAACACTTTAACGAAAGGGAAACAGATGCACACGTACTCGCACACGCAAAAGATCTACAAATATGAGTCCTATGTTAAAATAAAGCCATTTACAAAATCCAGACTAAAACTGATTTCTCTCTCACAAATAGCTATCATATAATCCTGTCATTTAAATTATGCGTCTGGCATAACATCAAACATTTGCGAATAATTAATCTGGTTCTTGCACATACTTGTTTAACTACATCTTAAAGCGCATTTTTGTACTGCCCAAATCTGATGCAACTGCAGTCAAATAACTCATATTTAAAAAAAAACATTTTGAGGTCCCAGATGAAGCAAATCTTATTTCAGTTACTAAGCACATATTTCTAAGTTAAGCACTTGTGTTCAAAATTATTACCTACTTTAGTGTCATATTTTGGGTGCCCGTGCCCAGGCGCCGGCAGCGGGGCCGCAGGGTCCCCCCCCTCTGAGGAGAGCTGAGGGGCTGCCCCGGGCCGGGCACGGCCGGTTCCCGCCGGTTCCAGCGGCCCCACCCCCGGGCACAGCTGAGCCCCTCAGCCAGGCTGGCGGCCCCTCGGGGGAGGCGTATTTAGGAAAGGGCAAAAGGCTGCCGGGCAGC
>JAVKLA010000039.1:5854504-5884255 GCA_034782735.1 Sagittarius serpentarius | reverse complement strand
CATACCGAACTGAAAACACAGCACTGTACCAGCTGCTAGGAAGACAATTAACTCTATCCCAGCCGAAACCAGGACAGACAGGAACTGCAGAGAGCAAGCGATGTGATAAGCTCATATTCCCACTGTCTACTTTGAAAACAATCTTAGCTAAGCATGGCAGACAGCATGTTGGTATTGATTTCCTTTTTCTGTTCACTGTTGTGAAATACTTAGCGTGTTCTACAGTGATTTGAGAGTTGGGAAAATCTTAGTTAGGGATCATATTTAATAAGGATAATTTATAATTTGATGCAAAGAAAGCAGACTAGATACTTTTTATGCCAGTCCCAGGCTTTTGCAAAACTTTCTTTGGCATAGTTTCTACCGTGATCACATTTTACACAAATACAGTGTTCCAAATATTATCCTCTTCCCCTGGAACAAATAAAGACACTTCATCTAAAAGTTTTTATAGTCTATGAAACTCTACAATATATCTGATCTAGTGGAAGGTGTCCCTGCCCATGGCAGGGGGGTTGGAACTAGATGATCTTTAAGGTCCCTTCCAACCCAAACCTTTCTATGATGCTATGATCTCTCGAACAACCGTCATATTAGGTCACCATATCAAATCAAAACTGCTAACAGGAAGCACGTGGCTGAGTGGAACATTTTTAAGCATCAGGAGGTCAGATCAATTAACTCTAATGGGAATCCTTATAAAGTTCGACAATTGTGGAGCTACGTAAAGCTACATAAAGCTGTATTTTGGAACTGCATAAAGATAACTGAAATATGCAGTTACACATATTCATGTCATTGAAAGACCATTATAGTGAGCATAACACTGTTCCCCTCACATGGTCAGGACATACAAGAGATATCAGACGGCCATTCAGATTTATATACCAACACTTTCCTTTCCCCATACTTGTGCAAGTAAGTTACAAAGGATGAATAGAAAAAAATGCAATCGATTAATTGGGCACAGCCCCACAAGGCCAACAACGGAATAAGAACAAGATGCAGCTTTTGCATCCGTTGAGCTGTTCCTTAAAAACCATGCCTTATTTCTGCTTACGAGGAAAAAGCAAGGAGTGCTCAGACATCTCAACGTTTGACACCTAATTCAATGTTGTTAATTGCGTGCGTTATTTGTGGATGTAAATTTGGTTCTACAATGATTATAATACTACATTACATTTCCTTTTAAGAAGTGCTATTGCTTGCTCTCCTGCTGGAAATTACCCAGTTATACCAAATAAATCATATCAATGCCCTCATATGCAAATCAAAGTAGTATGAGCATTTTACCTGTGGGCTGGCAAATACCACAAAGTTCATTGCTACATCAGTTTCTGTTGAACCATAAAACACATCAACATTTACTACATGGATTCCAATTTTTAAACCTTTAATAATACATTAGCCACGTCCATTTTGAGGAAACCAAATGAATATAAATGTAAAGACCTAAAAGAGAATTTCAAATAATGATCGCATGGCTAAGTACTGTAACATGCAAGATTCATATTTTATACTTAGTCACTTTTTTCCATCAGAAAAAATGATTTATAATTTAGAAGTATAGCCCTGTTCTCAAAATATTGGGGTCTTGAATTATAAATCTGACACAAAAACTTTCTTTTTAAAACACAAGTTCTTGTACACATTAGAATTAGATAAAGTCTGACTTTGACGTGCACAATAGATAATTATGAACATACAATTATGAAAGTATGCTGTAATAATGTAGAAGTAAAAAAACAAAATTAAGGACACTTGGAAGCATAGATGCTTAAGTTATGGTATTGCACTGCAATGATTTCTTTCTAACAATGTCTAGCCAGAGAATTGTTCCTGCATTGCACAAACAACGGTACAAGCAGTCTGCCAGATTAGCATGTTTCTGAAAAGCTCCTCTCTTTCCTAATTGAGTGGTTTAGCCTGTAATGCTACAATAGAGCTACCTTTCAACCAAAATTACCAGCAGTCCCTTAATGGTATATCTTTCATTTGAAAAGATTGCCAGATGGTAATTCTGGTGAGTAACCTTGGTATCGTTTCTTCCTTTATAATGAATTTTAACATTACAATCTGGTTTTCCAGAGCTGCCTTCCACCTCATTAAAGTACCAGCAAAGTCAAGCTCTAGAAAACTACCCCTGCACTCAACCCATCTCTCTAGACTCAGCACAATTTCATGAGCCAGCACCTCATTGTTTCCCGCTCCTGTTTCCTGTCACACTCCTGTTCCTCAGCCCAGCACCAAAGCTGGAGCGAGACGGCAACGCTGCAGAGCAGCCAGGAGACATGCGTCTATCTGCCAGAGTTTCTGTGCTCAAGGAAGCCACACGAGAAAGCTCAGTGTGCCCAGCTGCAGCCTAATCCCATGGCCTGATACACAACAAGCTACAGGAATTGCACTGACCTTCACGTATCCAGCCAGGAAAAAGCCAAAAGATTGCCTCTGTTAGCAGCAAGGTAAGCTTATGTGTAAGGTACCACAAAACGTAGGAGGAAAAGAACAGACGAAGAGATCCTATACAAAGCTAAGGGAACGGAAAGAGGTTCTACCAAGAGGTAACTCATTCTTCCTCCAAGTATTTGGACCACACAGACCCAAATCCACTTCCGGAAGATACAACTAACTCCCTGCCTATTTCCAGAATTACTTGGTCCCTACAAAGAACAAGAAGTACCTCTCAGGAAGAAAAAGGGAGGCAGTCTCTCCCCCAGCCATTGTCTTCCCCCAGTAAGATATTTCATTGCAGACGATGATGCTTCAAGGACAAAACAAGCAGTCACTGAGCCTCACAGAAACCATCTTTTTCTTGCTTTCTCCTCTTTTGGGGATTCATTGTTGGGTGACGGAACAATGTAAGTAAAGCAAGGACTTAAAGCAAGCAAAGTAGAGACTGAGCACTAATCCTTTGGTTTGCTCTGCTGGGAGAAGTTAGGAAAGAGGTCAAAAAGTAGCATCCTATTCATCTAGTGTGTCTATTAGTTTAATTTCCTGAACATAAATGAAATAAGCTTCTCGATTTCCATGGTGATCAAGAGGAGAGTCACATTCATAAGGCTTTTATCTGTAACACTTTGTTTTCTCATCTGTGACGATAACAGCCTGATAAACTCTTAAGTTGCTGTATGCCACTGAAGCCTTATGACAGGAAATATATTTTCAGAAAAGTGCATATTTGAACAACTTTAATAGATTTGAAGACAACTTATTTTTCAAAGCACCAAAGACAGCTCAGCAATTATCTTGTTGAAAACCAAAGTCTGATGACAATTAAACAGAACACCAGATGTACAAAATGACATTCTACTCTGAAAGTCGTTCAGCAGCACAGATTTAGATACTTTCCATAAGGAAACTGTACAAGAACTGTGAAGAATGTACAGAACCTTGACATTTAGCAATACAAAATTCTTGAGTGACTTGTGCCATGTGGAGGGTCAAATTTTAAAATGCAGTTACTGAACGCCAGGGCAGAATCTATTAACACCACAAGCATCAAGAGGCTTTCCAAACATGTTTCGGCAACGGTTCAAAGCTATAAATTCCACATCCCAGTGAAGCGTTCATCAAAGGGAGAACGTAACAGCCTTTAAGATGTGATCACTTCTGGTTCTTTAGTGTTCACAATATAAGCTCATATCATTGCTGTATTTAAATAGCTGCACATTTTGTCTCCGCAAACCTCAGTAGCATTTATATGGCACTACCAGCCTTGCAATTCAGTAAACAAAGACCGCATTGAATGCTGACTAAATTGTAAGCCAGAAACCAGCCTCCCTCTTCCCCCGCCTCCTCAAACCTTAAGGGCAAACTACAGTGAGAAATGAGGTCTCTCTAGCTGCATGGTGAGTGGTGCATCTCAAGCGCTCCTGCTAAACGAGGTTACATGTTTGTGTCGGACTTAGGGAGGGACTGAGTCACTCAACCCCATTGGATTATTACTGAAAGAGAGATACTTTCTGCCTTTTTTATGCTGCTGCTGGAAAGAGAAAATTATTTCTATTCTAGCAGGAGCATGATACTGTATTCTAGACTGTAGATCTGCCAGTTTTGCCAAGTGAAGAGCCCAGGTCACAATAAAGGCGGTAAGATAGGCTTACTAAAACTGAGAACTTAAAAGGTCAAGACTTCAGAAGAAACCAAGATTCTTTTGCACTACTTACATATTGCATTTTCAAGAAGATTTTTAGCATAACCAGGTGGATTAGCTTGTCATACCAGTGTTATTTGCTAGGTTTTCAGTCTAAAAAGATACAAGTGTGTTCACAGTACTTAAGGAGATGAGGCTTTAAGGGGAAGATAAAAAATGATGCCACAAATTCCCAATACAACTGTGAGCTGGCAACCTGGATCCTGGGACAAAACAACTGGGTATGTTGGTGACTACAGCTACCTTCAAAATTCTGTTGCTCTTAAATGCGTTTCTGTTACAAAACACCACTTTATGTTAGGTACCGCTCTAGTTTCCTCTGTCTAATTTTCCTTGAACCACTTTTCTTTGAAGTGGTTTAAAATGTTCCTGGCATCACTCTTACTGTGATTCACATGTGCAATGAACTTGCAAAACACTGCAATTCTCTTGTAAATTGTCACATTTGGGCTTAAGACCTGTTCCCATACATGTGTCCTCTCTGTTGCATGTTGGGTGTTTGTTTGTTTTGGGGTTTTTTTTGGTTTGTTGGGTTTTTGTTTTTTTGGTTTTTTTTTTGGCAGGGACGGTGGGAGCAGGGGCAGGGAACATTCAAACCTGATTTTCTTCTGGTATGGTTGTATACAGAAAGATCTGCCTTTCCTTCTTAGTCTCTTTCAAATAATCAAGAACAGTTTCTTCAGTGCCAGTTTTCACCTCTGGAATTACTTCATAAAAATTAGGCAAGAAAATATTTTAACAGATATAGCAAACAAGTCCCACTGAACAATATGAGAGGACTCAGAAGACTTCTGGGAGCCCAAGTCTATTTGTCCATTGCAATGGCTCATTTTGTAATGAACTGGTAAATATTGATAATTCATCCTAAAGGCAGATTTGTAATAAAGTTATTACAACTTTACCATTTGCTACTTTTCAGCCGTAAGTAAATAAAATACTTTTCCTCAAGGAAATATCCTTATCTGAAGAAGTACAGAGAACTAATCCTCTCTTTGATCTCTGACAGATGCCACCACCAGAAGAAAATCTGAAGTGGGATGTACATGAAAGAAAATCCCTCTTGGGGGGGAAAAAAAAAAAAAGTTATAACTAGCCCAAACAAGTGTGCCAGGTGAGAAGCCCATTGTAGAGACATGAAAAATTAATTTAATGTTAAGAAATGGATGTCAGAAAGGGAACGTTAGCAACCTTAACATGGATGACCTCTTAGAAAAAAAAAAAAAAAACTTTTCTGTAATTTTTTTTTTTAACAGAAAAGAGAAGACTTTCAGTAAGTGAAGAAAGATCCACACATTCAGACTTATCTCCAGAAATGAGTGTATCAAAACGTGAGCTTCCTCTTCAGATCAGCAACTAAAGGTTACTCTCATTATTTTTAATAGCTAGCCCCAATATCTTTATCTCTCTATGAAACATATTCCAAGATCTGGGGGAAGTTGATTATAGGATTCAATAAATATGTATAATACGGGAGTGAAACCATATGCAAGGAAAAAGGAGATATTTTTCAAAGAAAATATGGGCAAACACTCTTTCATATATCATACTCCCCTGTTGAAAATGCAGTCTAATTTTACCAAGATCTTGAAATAAGCAACTATGAAACATGAATTTGAATATTCTCATTCAAAACATTATGCTGAGAGTACTCTTGCCTAAAAAGATACACCAAAATAGAGCACTGAATACAGAAGAGCAGTAGACCACATCAGTTCTCATTCTAATTATGACATGTATTTTCTTGCCATTAAAGTAAGTTAGATCTGATATGAATTAAGGTCATTATCAGCAATCTCAGACAGCTGAAAAGCTAAAAAAAAGCACTGCTAAAAATTAAGAGTCCCAAGAACTGCAACCAACCAGTATTTGTTGAAATTATGAATTAGAAAGCAACTTGGGCTTTAAGTAATTTTAGAGTGCAATATTTCTCAACTCCAAATCTCTGCTGGCACCCAGGAATGGAAAATGCTACAGGGAGCAGAGAAACGGTGACCCAAGCATGCAGAGGAAGCTCAGCACTCTCAGACAACACACGGTGGATTTCACCCTTGAAATATCTTTTGGTACAAAAGCAAGATCGTTCCAGATGAGGACAGAGATTTGAGGAAACATATTCTCATCATGGTACATTTAGTCAGTGTTACTAGAAAGACTTATGTGAATGCTAAATTCACTTACAAGAAACAAACTAACACTCCCCACCCCCCACAAAAAAGAACACCAACTAAAACAAATTAAAAAAAAACCAAAAACAACAAAATGCCAAAAGACAACATCTTTCTCCAAGGAGACCTTATTCTGGACTATGAAAAAAATTATATTAATAATTTAAAAAATCATGAAATACATCACTTTTTTTTTTTTTAAACACACATTTATAAATAAGCAACATTGCAGTAACGCCTCACTTTTATGAGTGCAAGAACAGATTAATACAGGGTTGGGAGGTTTGGTTTTATGCATAGCCCTCTTCTACACAGCACCAAATCCAAAATCCTCTCTAGAATTTTCTTGGAACTAACTTTTTTCAAAGCGCTTTCAGACTTTGTCTGGCTTACTCTTATGCATCTGCGACAAGCTCTCCTGTTCACAGTCTCTTCCGCTTGCACATCTAGTCAATCACCTCTCTGAGCTTACTTATATTAAAAAGCATGTCATCTTTTCAGATGGTGAAGTACACCTGAGCTTGTGAGTAAAGCCAACACCAATTCATAAAAGCAGCATAGCTGTCTTTTGCATGTGTTTTTAGACAAACAGCAGTAGTTACGTTAACTTCAATGGCATTTCATCAGAATCACACCACCATAAATGAAATATAATCTTGAATTTTAAGTCCAAACAAGATTCATGTAAAGCTTAGAGAACAGTATATTAGCATAGTTATGAAGTAGACAACAGTTCAACACTTAGTTATGTTTAATTTAACACACTAACTTCCAGCAAATATTATACAGCCTTAAATGGATAAACCAATATAAGTTATGGCAAAATTTCATATATTTCTTAATTACTTTTGAAACATGTATGCATTACGTTACATATTGAGGACCTGATCCTTTCTAACTTTGCTCAGCCCACGTACTGCTAACTCTCCCTGTAATTGCTTTTGGTTTTTGGGTTTGTTTTTTTTTTTTTTTTAGCTGAGCATATTTGGGAATAAATTATTAAAAGATTAAATGAATGACCACAGAGAGACAGACCAGAGTCCATCTAGTCTTGCATCTCAAATCCAACAGCAACCAAAAACTTATGTCTGGGAAAGAAGTTAAGAATAAGGCTTACTACATAATGACTCTTTTCAGGTATAATCTCCCAGGCTCCAGTGCAGCTCAGGAACATCCTAAACCAGAGGTGGTATCGTTGTGTTGCAGTGAAACTACAAGTGCCAGAATCTAGCCCAAAGCTAAGTGCTGCAGTTAATAATCTAAAGTTCAGAGAACCTCAAAACTGATAAACAGAGACATTTGTATGTGTGTTAGAGAACAGAATAAAAAGTAGCAGTTGTGTTAGAAACCAAACCAAAACAAGCCTTCTTCCATGGAATTATTTTTATTAAAATCTTTGGAGAGTTTCAAGGTAAGTATTTTTATTTTTCTTAAAGTGTAAAACCACACCTCAGTCCTGCTCCCATGTATGTCCGCGTATACACTCCCTCAACTCCACTGGTATACGTGCAAGGCCTATATGTATAAGCATATTTATCCCCCTCCCCATTTAAAAAAAAAAGGCAAGAAACACATATAGATGCTGTTTAGCTCTCCACATTTGTTCTGGAGAGCTGTCTTTGTAAAAACAGCTATTTATTACTTAACTGCTTACAAGAAAAATCATCCTTTAACCTTTAAACTTTATGTTTTCTAAGTTACTTTCTAGAATCGACATATCATCCAAGTTGGTTCAATGCATTGTTCCTTATCAATGCTTATAGCCACAGAAGTGCTGTCAGGACCCCATATTTTAGTTTGTTTTAGCTGATACCGTACTTCTTCGGGGTTTGTGCGCTTCAAGCCATCAACTGCTCCTAGATTGCCATCTTCTCAACTGTTATTGCTCAATTCTACCTTTCAATGCAAATTCTCCTTCACTGCTGCTTTTTCTTGAGCATTTGTAGGTAATGTCCCATCCTGGAGTACATGGGTGAAAGACAGGGTTGGTAACAGATTATTTTAATGCTGTTACATTAACAACACTTTGTTGAGATTAAGGGGCTGTCAGAAAGTCACCTGGTAAGGGTTTAGTCAGGGATTGCATCCAGAGGTTATTCTGATTTAACAACTACTGGAAATCTTTCTTTGACAACTCTTTTAATGCTCAGTTTAGTGATGGAAAAAAAGAACTAAAGGGAACTCAATTTTTACTTATTAGAACTTTAACAGTTGATGCCTTATTATCATTATTGTGAGCTCAATTTATTGCTTTGTTTTGAGCAGCAGGTAGTTCCAATTAAAAAAGCAGTATCAGGAATCACTCCAGAGCAAACCAAAATCAGTAAAACCTGTAGGATGCTTCCCAGCAGATTATGAAATGGACTGTACAAACACCAAAAAAGCTCAGGTGGAGTGCCAGTTGTTGACAGCATCACAGCTACTTAAGGACATCATACGGTTACTTAAGGATATCACATCAGAGAGACAGGACGAATGCACAGTACTCATCTAGAAAGACTTGGAAAAGAGCAAAAGTTGGTGTCAGAGTTAGGAAATAATCTTTCAGAACGCTGAAGCCATGAAAAAAGCCAGACAGAATCAAAATCTGGCTGGTGCAATATGAAAGCATAGATAGGCCAAAAAATGTTTGAAGCCGATCAGTCTTTAGGTCCAGCATCAGGTATAAAAGAAGCACTCAAAGAAGATACGGTGATAGCACAAAATGCTGGAATACATCTAGTGTTTCTCTAAGCTCCGTTCAGAGTGGTCAGACATGAGCTCAAGTTATAAGATACTTTGGCACTGATAACTGCATGTTTGAATCTTATCGGCCATTACAGTGTCTATATGCATTTTAAAGACCTGTTACCTACCAGTATAACTGCTAAAAACAGCTGGGTTTTTTTATTTAATCTTTGGTAAAATTCCATCTTTTATCTCCTCTTTTTTCTTTCTTCCAAAGGAAAAACAAAGCAGCTCAAATATTTTACCTAAGGTTTCTTCCCTTCCAAAATAATAGAATGAAAGACATTAGCAGCCAAGAGAATCTGACAATACTGGAACTTTCTGAAATGAGATTTTGCATATCTCACTTGGCAGCTGGCAGCAGAATGTGACAAATGAGAATTCTCACTCCAAGCTGCTGGCTGCCAGTCATGAGTTATCTTATTCCTTGCAGTGAGCGCAGACCGCAGAAAAACAGGCAAGCAAGTAGTCCGGAGATACAGGGAAAATACTGGAGAAAAAAATTAAGAAAAAAAACCCCAAACCACCCCAAACAACCAAAGAAACCAATCAGATTATGAATGCGGTGGTACTTGTACTCTCGATTCTTTATTTAGTATTGAGAATTCTTGTTTCACATTATCACAGGCTCTAATGAAGGTTATACAAAATGAAAAACATGGTCCTTGCTATGGGCACCTTGTAATTTGTTCTTCAGTTCATTTGAAGTGTGTCAACTTTTAATTGTTCTTTTGGAGGAACTCATGACTAACTGAAACTGCTTTTTATAGTGAAGGCCTATAGCTAAGCCCAAGCGATACCTATCAGACTGTCTTCTATCCGCGATATTACTGACTTCAGAATACATCCTGGCCAAATAAACACTTTTTCAAACTGAACCATGAACCAAGTTCCCCTTCTCGCTCAAAAGAAGAATTCAAGCAAGGAACGAGGTCTCTCCCATTTTCTCCTGTGCTCAACATGTCATGTTTTTACTCCAATGTTTTTTGCACTGTAACTTACCTACTGTCAAGTTGACTCCCTCCCCCCCGCCAAGAGCCCCCTCTTTCCCAGGCTTTTAACCATTCATTGATTTGTTCTTAGAATTTAAGCATTCACTTTACACACACGCAAATCCTGCTATCCCCACCTCGAACTGGTAAGCAAGGGAGAGGCCAGATGACAGGACAGCATTTTCAGAAGATCATTTCCTTAATGGAAAACATTGCGACAACAACTAGAAACACAGGGAGCTGTTTTCCAAGCGGTCTGGAGAGCTAGACTGAATATTATTTTCTGTGTCTTCCTCCAGCACCGCAACACCGTTCATCCTTTCACAGGGCCTGCACCTCCTCTTGCCGCCGCGCTACCTGCAGAAAGCAGGCTTCCAGGGCCCAAGTTTGCTTCAAAGCTGCAGCAAGGAAATTAGGGTTAATGCTGAAAAGAAGGGGTGCCAAAATGGAGCAGACAGTTTGTGGCTTTTCTTAGGGACCTGCATTCCTCCCCACCTCCCTCTTAGCTGAAGCAGGGTCAGTCTGGCTCCATCTTCAATCACCTATGCTTAATATATTTATGCTAGAAGTACATAGATATTTTTATGGTTAGTTCCACTGAAGTTTGAAGAAGCAACAGATAAAGAAACAGCTAGCACCACCACCTGTTGGTGGAAACAGGTAATTTTAAGGTATTAATTTGTATTCTATTATGTAAATTTATATTTGTTAATAGTTCAGGTTTTAGGGCAGATATTGTTTATTCTAAAAGCTGGGTGAGTATGCTTAAGACTAAATAAAGTCCTGAAAATGATAGGTGGCTAGTTAAAAAAACCAACATAATGATAATAAAGGAAATAAGTACTAAAGCTTTCTGTAATCTTTCTGTGCAACAGTAATGTAAGCTGGGAGCAGGACACCATATACATGCGGTTTCTTAGGCTTTTCTTTTTAATTTCATTATTTGGATTTACTTAAAGTTTAGAAAGATTTAAAAAAGGTTATTTATTGCCAGAGACTACTGCAATTACAATCCCTGAAAGGGATTTATGACTTTTCAGGCATTTCATGACAATATACAGGAACTTCTCAGAATAATATGAGACTGTAGAAAGCAGGAGAAAAAAAAAGATGACATCCAGTATCTTCTTAATATCTCACGGTTGTGAGGATTCTACCAAGATTTACTCCAATATAATTTAAAAAAAAAAAAAAAAAAAAAAAGACTCTTGTGGCTGATTACTTTTGCCTTCTTAGATTATGGAGCTTGGATAGTCTTAGTGAGTATTAGCCCTGACATACGTAAATATTTTTTTCAGGACTAAAAAGAGTATGAGATTTTTTTTCAGCAACACCATCATCTCATGCTTATCTGTCTTACTCCTTACCTATCAATATCTTTAATAGCAGAAACTCTGGAGATTAAGAGGCACCCCAGGACTGTGTTGATCACTTCAGACAGTACATGCCACAGGATAACATGCTACTTAGTTAAACTCTAAATTTTGCTAAATGCTGTTTATCAAAAACAGGGATTCCTCCAGTATTTCCTAACAGCTTGAGATGTAAGTAAAGAACCTGAACATTTTCAAATAGCAGTGTGAAAAGCTGATTCTGCTTTGGACTGACATCTGAGGTATAATATTTGAAGATATTCCTTAATAAGATGGAATAAGAGGTCTTGCAAATGGATCTTTCCAGTAAGAGGAATAATAAAACCTGAGATAGCACACTCACCTAGACATGCATTAGTTCAGCAGTGTAGTAAGTGAAGAGATGCTTAAAAGTATTGTTTTGAAATATTAGTTAATTTTCCCCATCATTAATAAATAACAACTTCTTTTGAAGCACTTGAAGAAAGAAATTTTGACTGACTACACTTGCCTAGGATCCAACTGCTTAGAACAAAAATGCTGTTGCTGATTAAAGCCTGGCTGATGTCTAGTGAAGCCTCTGTATGTTTTCCCACATAGATAATGTCTGAGAAAATCTTGGACGAAGAAACAGAACAAATACGGGAGTTACTTAGGTTCATTGGCAGTAAAACAGAGGAAGCTTTAAGGCATATTCCTTGGGTAACTTTTTCTACAGTAGATCAGTTTCCTTTAGAAGAAAGGTATTTCAAAGAAACAGAGCAAGACATCAGATATGAAAGTTCCCAGAAGCTACCAAAGTGAATCAATGTATGAAAAGCAGGCAAGAGCAGAGCCATCCTTTAAATAAAAAGACATCTTGCTTGGTCCTTGAGAGAGCAAGGGACTTAACATCCTACAGCCTTCAGCAGAGCACGGAAAGGCACGTGACCGTTCCCAGTCACACCCTTTCCCATCACGTGCCTGAGTACAGACAACTGTATCCCCTTGAAAAAGGTTAAGATCCCAGGGTTGTGCGAGCATACGGTTGCACCTATTAACTGTGATATTGGCGCAGTTTAAAACAGCCGTTACAGAAGTGTTCAAATTTTCTAGGACATCATCCATTTAAAAACACCCAGAAGACACAAGCACAGTCTGGTGGTCATTATGCATGCAGAAGCTGATTTCTGGTGACAACTCAGCCACCTATCTTGGGAGCTTATGTCCACTGAAAGAGAGAGGCTCTTACAAAAGGCAGCACAGAATGCCTGGTTTTAGAGCCTGCTTCCCTCACCTTGCCATTTTCATGAAGCTATTGTTGTTCCTTGGTCCTGAGTGATCACAGTCAGTTTAAAGCAAACCATTCTGCAGGCAAAGTTAAGGATTTTTCCACACATATGTCATTTTGCATACATCTACAGCAAAATTAATTTGCTGTTTCATTGTTCAGTCTCATGTCCTGTCAATCCCAACAGGGACATGCAGAAAACTTAATTTCACTGATGTGGAATCATCACTACAAAAACCAATAGCCCCCTCAAATCAACCTACTCTTATATCTGCATACAGATAATATTTTCAGAAACACAAACCTTAGCATCCAGTGCCTCCCCTTCACAGACTGCGCAAACACAACCACACAACTGTGTCTCACATACAGGTTTATATATCCTAATCAATCAGGCTGATTTTAATTAATCCTAATTGTCCTATTAGGGCTCCTGGCTAACAGCAACACAGCAAAAAGGATTCCCTAAGCAGCCTAATTGACTTAATCAGCTCCTTAATAATTCTTCTTCAGGCCTTTAAAATGAACTAACCTCTAGTTCATTTTAATAAGCATACTGAAGAGGAAGATAAAGCTAGCTTCTTGATTCTAAGAGTCAGATTTCATCACCGCAACAAAGAGCATGGCAGGCAATAGCTATGTTAGGATCTGTAGATAGAGGAGGACTGCATTAGAAAGATGCGATGAGATTTCCTCCAGGCATGCATAAGCAACAGAGGAAGTTTTAGAGTTCTAGCTGCACTTTCCCACAGGGAAACATGGGATTGTAATCTTAGACGACAATTACAGTTGTTGATGAGTCTTCAAAGGCTAATTGAAGGTACTGCAGGTATTGATATAGTCATGAATTAAAACCCCTATAAATTAGAAATACCCAAGTTAAACTAATGTGTGAAAAACAAACAAGCAACTTTTACAGTATTTTTAGTGCTGAACTTCTGACAGTATATACATTTAAGCTGTGCATAGAGATTTACAAGGTGGTGGTGGGAAGCAAGCTAAGCACACGTGCTGTGGTTCTGACAGTGGTTTGTATCCTACTTTGCACGAATGAAAACCCTCACTTTTTCAATACTTTTGTGTGCACTAAAGTCACGTCAGCTTTCAAGAACTCTAGCTGCGCAGCTTATTCATCACACTTTTTCCCCTCATTACTCTTAGGTGTCTAGCAGTAGGAGTATTCCTGGCACTTTACAGACAAATGACAGGATACATTCCTGACCTAACAGTTTTGTCAGCTGGGGCTTTAGGTCATGATTTTTCACAGCCATTAAGTGTTTAAAGTTGCATATAAAGCTCAATGGGATTTTCAGAATCACCTGTATATTTTGGTTTTGGGGTTTGTGTGTGTGGTGTGGTTTTTTTTTTTTTTTTTTAAACTTTTATAAAGTATTCTAAAGCACATAAGTACATGTAGATACATGCCCTCCACTGGTTCTATCTTTGCATATAATACACGTAAATAGGACTTCATAGTCGCTCATTTCACTGAAGACAGCAAAATCAGCACAGGCTTAGTATATGTGGATCAAAATGAAGGAACAGGATTATGGTGGCACAAACTTTTGCTTCTGATCCTAGTAAACATTTATTCATATAATTAGTCATTAGTCCCTCAAGGACTTGCACATCAGCTATATGTTGGAGGTCTACAAGTGCAAGCCAAAGTAATGAAAGGTCAATTGCAAGAGCAACGTGTATTATTTTCTTTTGGCCTTCTGATTTATTAAACATTTTAAATTATAAGAACTAGGTAGCAGGAAATGAAGTAACAAAACAAATAAAGTGCAGCATTGCTTTTTTTAAAGTTACTAATCCTAAAAGATCAGAGCATCTTGATGAAACCAAGTTTGGCCCAACTCACATCATGCAGAGCGATGCCTTTCCTACAGGCTGTTCAAAGTGCTCTCTGCAAAGAATTATATGAAAGCCAAATGCATCCTGAGAAAGCAGAATTTGGAATTTAAAAAAAAAAATACTGAGTCACTCGATATCCAACCTGCTTCTATCCAGACAGCCTTCAGCTGATGTTAGTTAGTGTCTCCTCTTTCTCAGCGAGAGCAAGAAGAGGCTTGAGGTACCAACAGACACTACTGCCAGTTCCAAAATGGGCCAAAGTGGGCGGCTTTGCCAGTATTCCCCCTGCAATCTTCAGAATCAGCAATAAGCTTGCTCACGGTGTGTGGATATACTTCTCGGCAGGAGTCATAATGGTAAATAGGTGGCAACATACCATTCGTAAGAGCCCCTAGTCACAACAGAGCGCTATTATCCTACTTGGAAATTCCCCATTTCAGAAGATGACGTGATTCTGTCCTCTTCATGACATTTTACTCCCCAAAATGAAAACTAAAGGATGCATGAGGTATTATACAGATATTCCAGTCAGTTAAATTCAAGAGAGCAGTTTCCTTTAGAATAGTTACAAGCTTCAAGACTGAATACGCTGATCATTCCGAAGTTCGAAAACTAACAGTTTTATTATGAGTCAGTTGAGGTATTTGTTTCAATGACTTAATCTAGGCTCACTATGAGCATTATAAATTACAAAGTTCTAGCAGATGGCAAGAAAACTCTTCTTTACCCTGATTATCATGCTCAAAGAATATGCAAGAGCGTAAGAAATGCTCTGAGTCAGAGAGATTGTTTACCTAGCCCAGCAGTCTGTCTTGGATACAAACAACAGAAAAGGACCAGCAGGAATAATCCTGCCCAGTCCCTTTAGTATCTATTTATACATGTTGTCCATAAACCTAGTTTGTTTTTTCAACCTGCCGGTGCTGTATGCCTCCATAGCCTCCCGCTCACTGAAGGAACCTTCCGTCCCTGCCCCCCACCTGCTTTAAGCTGTTCTCCTACTAGTGTCATTGAATATCCAGAGTTCTTCTGTTGCTGGAGCCAACAACTGTTCTGTATTCAGCTTACCAACCACCTCTGTAATTTTGTGGATCTCTATCCTATAGTGCTCTCAGCTTTTCTTCCCTCCAAACTGACAAGTTTCAGACTTCTTAGTCTTCTGCTGTAAGGTGCCTGACTTGCTCTGTACTGCTCTGCTGTAACCACATCCAGGAAAACCAGAAGAATACTCAAGCTGTCAGGGCAACAAGGCTTTATTTTTTGTTCTGAATCCCACTGCTGTATCAGCATTCATGCAATATTTCATTGTCACTAATTTATTTTGACATCGCATTCAAGCGTGTGATAAACAATTCCGAAAAGCCTGCCTGTTCATAGTAGAAGTGCCTATGCCACCTTAAACAAGAATATTAGAGAAGGACTTTTTACATATTCAAGACTTTTCTCTTTTTCTCTGTAACTCGAGAGGACCTTCTCTCAGATTGCATGTAAAACAGATTATGCAAACATAAACCTGCCTGGCTCTCCTTACAAATTGGAACTAACAGAGAGGAAAACCTTTCCATTTCTAGGCTGTAGAGAAGCATAGAGAGAAGTTTTCTGGATCCCGGTCTCCATATCAGTCTTTGTCAACAGTATATGGATTAAACATTCTCAGGAAGCCCTACTATGCACTAGGTACACAGAAGGGAGCTGAGCAGCTGGATACACAGGTAAAAGCTGCATTTTAAGATGTTTAATCAGGGAATTAGATTTTGAAGATGCACTGAAGTTTCATGGCACTGCTAGAACTTCAAAAGTACAAAAGCAAGCCAGGCTAAATGATATATTTCCTTAACTAAAGAATGCCATTTTTTTTAATTTTTTTTTTTTAATCCAGAAAGGTAACCAGGTAAAATGTGAGACATTTTTCAGGCAGTGAACAAAAGTACTGACAGAAATGGAAATCAGATCTGAAGTTAAGCACAAGTACATCACTCAAAGATTATGATATTCACACAAAAATATTAAAGATATTGAAAAACAGAATTCAGCTGTTAACAAGTATGTACTATGTTACTGGATTTATCACAAATAAAAAGTGCTTCCATAGAAGATCTCAGAACAATAGATCAAACAAACAGCTGAGAAAAGCATGGGATTTCTTCCATGACTAGCTGAGTTCTCTATGGATGACAGACATATTCTGTAAAGTTGAACTGATGGAAAGCACTGGATCTTGAGTATTTCCATTTGGAATTCAAGTAGTTTGTTTTAAATCTGGAGGAGGGGCAGATACCTGGATTTGATTCCTCACTTAGCAAGGAAAAAACAAAACCAAAAACCCCAACAAAACCCATATTTCAATTATTTGTCCAAATAACAAATTTCTTTTGCGTCTTAAAACATTATTTCTTCTGTTGTGCCCCAAATCAGTTAGGGAACAAAAGCTACTTTTTCAATAAAAACACTACTATGGAAGAAAGAAAACCAAAGAAAACAAACCCACACAACAGAAAAACCCAGATTGCAGTCCCTGTGCAGTCTATTCTAGCAGACTGTGCAAGGCAACACCAGTCAGATTTCAGCAGAATTCTAACTAGTGTCCACAAACAGTGCAACATTCAAATTAAAATATTACGGTGTTGCTACTGTTGCCATGGTGTTTCTTCAGAGGGGGACCTAACTTTATATTCTGCTTTAAAATAAAGGCTAGTCTGTTAGGTCCTAAGTCGACAATAAAATCACCATTGATTTCAGGAAAAACAGAGTTGTCACAGCTATTGATACCCCTAAAACCATGTACTATAGGCATATTTGAACAAAGTAAGTTTTTCAGACAAAAAACAACAAAAAACAACCCCCCAAAACCCAAACCCCGCCCCCCCCCCCCCCAACACCAACCCAAAAAGAACAAATGGTTTCTGTATCTTGTCTCCTCACACCGCACAACCACGTTCCTGACACTTTGGATCAAGTAAACCACAGAGATCTTGATATTAGCCTAATGTACTACCATAATGAACTAGCAATAGCTACTTAAAGCTAGCCTCAAACTGGGAATAATCCCTTTACTATGTTTCAAACCTATGTTATGAAGGACCCAGTGAAATTCGGATATTATTTGTCCTACTGCTGTACATTTAAGAAAAACATCTCAGTTTAAGCATTTTGAAAGTATTTAATCTTTCAAGCTTGCTTTGATAATTATTTAAAACTGATATGACAGTATGATTAATTCCTCTATAAAAGGCAGAAAAAAAATGACACCGTGTTTAGACTTTGCACACACACACAAATTATTGAACTGCTGATTAACATAAGGATTTTGGATGTGGTAACAGCCAATTTGCATATGTACCTCTTCTAATATTTTTTAGAAGTTAAGACATTTCACATTTAATTAGAAGGAAGATCATCAAAATAGAATTCAGAACCTGAAGCTGATTGCTTTGTAAACCCTCTGTTCTGTAGCTTTGCTGCACTTATTTAATGGAAATAAATTTCCAGGTTCAGGATGAATTTCAGTGTGCTTACTATACGTTAATAGCCCAAAGAAATTCAACATTAGGTTGCTGTTGAAATGAAACTCCTGTAAGTGTGCTACCTTTCTTCCATTCAATAAAGGTCAAGCTGTTAGTTGACTGTCATTAGGCTTAGTCTCTTGACTGCTTAAAGGTTATATAAATATTAAAGTTTATGAAGTCAGCTAGGAAACTTTCTTTTCAAATACCTTGCCACATTATTTGTATCTTTTCCCAGAAACAATTACACATCATTCAAGAGGGTGAAGTGCTTTTGAGACAAATACCTGCTTTTCCATAAATAATGGCTTTTTCCAAAACCACAGTGAGCAAATAAATGGATAAAAATCTTAGCTAAAAGTGATGACTTGTATGATTAAAAAAAAAAAAAACAAAAAACCAAACAAAAACCATGAACCCAAAGCCACCCTATGACTTTATTTCATTTATCTAGACTCTGAACAGTGTGGCTTTCATTATTAGGTTACAATAGATCAAGATTTACGTTCACACTAACGTTGCCCTCATTTCCATTTATATTAAACTGGTATTTGTTTTTTAAAGTAGGCACATGAATGAACAGAAACTTGCCCAATCTCTGTTTGTTCAGCTTGTAACGTGCACAATAGCAAATTCAATCTTGTTAAGAGGCTTATTCTTCCATTGTAGAAGTTACTTGAATTGCAAGAAAGTTTGAATCTGCATAGGCTACATGTTTATGTCAAAGGAAAAAAAACAAATTAGGGAAAGGGAGTTTTTGACTTGCAGTAATAAATTGCACATAACTGGCTCATTTCAAATATCCTTTGCCCATTTTATTACAGAGCTAGGAGAAATGCCTTCATTTGACAATAGCAAATGAAAGTTCCTCTGACAACACGGTAGGAATAATAATGAAATCACATTTCCCCCCCCCCAGCTCCACCAACTGCTAAGGTAATTTTTCACCTGAACATCTGTCTTTGCCCACTTACCAGGGAAGTAAGTAGAAGCCAGCACTCCTAGTGTGATACTCTGGCCACAAGCAATTAATGAAAAGGCTACCACTGGTGTTAATTGTTCACGTGAATGGTATTCCTAGCCTGGCTACTCACTGGCTCTATCTTGTCCTCCGCAAGCTGTTTATACTCTCTTTTCAACTTCCCTGTTTGTAAAATGAGAGAAATAAAGTAGATCTGTCTCATAAGGATATAGGGAGTCTTGTTTCTGCAAGATTTCTAAGCCTGAACTTTCAGTAACATTACCTGAACAAAGTTATGGGAGGAAAATACCTGCTGAAACCAAGTGTAGTATCTTGTAAACCACTCCGATGAGCTTCAGCTAAGATTCGAGGGGAAAAAATGCAAGCTTCTGTTTATTTGTTCCATTTTCCTCAGTAACAAAGAAAAAAGAATGTTCTTCAGTGTTGCTCACTTATTTCAGAGCAAAACAAAAAGGAGCATTCAGATATGTGACTAATCAGAACATGTGTTATTATTGAATGTGTCAGATTGGCATTTTTTCCTTTTTCTTTAGCAACTCCTTAAAAATATTGAATAAAAGCATTGTTCAAGCTTCTCATTTTCTATATTTTTTCCTGAATACATATATATTAGCTCTGTTTATAATTTTTGTTATTGAACGTGTCTCATTCATGCAAATAAGAAATCTCACCAGTTTCTTTACATTTTGAACTGGTTTAGAATTGCTTCTTCACATCCACATTTGCTTCTCTACCTCCTACATAAATTCCCTAATAACCCTCCACACCCCCAAAAAACCCTGAAAAAAGGAAAAAGTGGGGGGTTTTGTTTAGAATAAAAAGGTGATATTTTTCAGAAGTAAAGATAAGGGATGACTAAATTGCCAAACACAATATAACGGCAAACAGCTCGCTAAAGCAGACAAGGAATATTTCTGACATTATTATTATTTTTTTTATAATAAGCTTTTTGACTGTGGTTGCTATTCTCTCACTGAAGGGAATATATGCTATCTATAACTGTCAGTTACATATTCCTCAACAAGTTGAGAACAGTCATTTTCTAATGAAATAAGGAGTATTTAGGCTGTCCCAGAGAGGCTAAAACCAAGTTATCTTACGTTAAAGTGAAAGTAAATACATAAATGCTTTCCTGTGTCTAAGAGCACCATTGAGAATTGGAGTGCTACATCATTAATTTCTGTGAATAAAGAATATTCTAATGTTTCTCTAAAGGAGTTCTATAAAGATTCAGGGGTCATTAAGAAAGAAAGTTATCTTTTCCTCCTAGAAAGCTGACACTTTGGAACTTCTATGGAAATCACTATCTGAAGAAAGATATGAACAGATGTAAAAATAAAGTGGTTGCTTAACCATTAACTGTATCTTGCAGTCAGCTCACCAGAATGATGAAACTTTCTCTCGCTCTCTTATGCAGATATTCCAATATAAATATATAGGAATTACAATTCACTGCGATATCAAAATCACATTACACATCAGCTAAGATCTCTGCAATTTAACCTTCTAAACTAATGTTGAAGAATGGGTGAAGTAAAACACGTCCAGCTGGAGCCCTGATGTACAAGATGTTGCACAGTGTGTTCGTTCTCCTAATTTGGTATTCACTTCCGAGATGAATATCAATCTCGGATTACTTCTTCCAAAAATTAGTTCATATTACAAAATTCAGGAGGAATAACAGAGCTTAAGCGCATTCTCTATCTTCTGCCTCAGCCATCATCAATGGCCTTTTCCTCAGGATTTGTATTTACAGGCGCAGACAGAAAATCATATGGTAACGATGAGAGGTGGGTCAACTGTCAAGAAGCTTAACAATATATTGGCAGGGCTCTTTCCAGTGAGCCGTATTAATGCTCTTCCATGCTGAGATACTACCGACAGTTATTTTATATAATTAGACTTTTAAGGTCCGTGAATAAAAAAAGAAGGTAGTGCTTCTGAACTATGATTTTTCTTAAGCTTTTGAAAGCAGGGGGGGATAGAACACGCCTGAGATTAAGGGTAGGAGGGAAAGCACCTTCCTAGAGTAACTGAGGAGGTACCAACTTGGTACAGCTTATTTCCATTAAAAGAAATAGTCTGACCACAATAATTAGGTACAGTTGCTATTGAAGGGCATTCACTATTTTATATTATAACCATAAGACATTTTAGGAAATTCCAGACTACTAGTTTTACCAAGATCTTACTATTTTACATCCAAAGGAAATACTGCTCCCTATTTAGATGACAAGGCCTCTAGATTTTCCCCAGTTTCAGCAGTAGAATACATTGTGTCATGAGGAAATATGTCAATCCCATTACTTAACTGAATTTTAGTCAATTTTCTTGTATTTTACACCTTAACCCCAGCTCCCCAAACATACTTTTGCACCTGATACCGATTTCAAACACAGCAGCTGCTTCCAACATTTCCTTTTCCTCACAGCCCAGATAATTTTAGATAATTAATACATTCCTCACTGCAATATTTAATCATCTTTGCTCCTAGATCTAGCAAGTAACTGCACAGAAGTAGGCCAAACTTAGTACTCAGTGCTAAATATTTATTTCTTCTTATTAATATGCTATTTAGCCTTTATACCACACACATTCATTAATTACATGAGCAAAACTAGGAAGATACCAAAATCTTGCCGTCCAGTTACAGAAAAGTGGCCTTATGTTTAAGATCCTTCAGGACCTCTAGCAAAGCAAATAAACAAAAAACCCCACACCCAAAAGAAGAAAAGCCAGTCAGCTGTAAGACCGCTCATATAGACTGCAATAACAAGCAATTGAATTGTAATCCTTAAACATCACTTTTAATATGCTGCCAAACACTGGGTTAATTATCAAAGTTATTACGCACCACACAACTTTCACAGCTACAAAAATAATTGAATTTTCCTGGGGAAATATCGGCTCCAAAGAATATCATCACTAGATCTTGAAAAAGAAAAGTAATTAAGTATTTAAATGCACAAGACCAACATGCTCAGACAGGTAACAAAAGAGTTTAGTGAAAAAAGCATTATAGCATTTTGATGTTTCATTTTTAAGGCCACTATATTTAATAAGAAAAATCCATTGCAAGATATAGGCTGTGAAGCAATGTAACAAACTAACGGCTATATAATGGGCCTGAAAGGGGAAACAGAAGTGGTAACAACATTTTAAGCAGCAGCAAGTCTCCATGAAACCTTTCCTAAATATGTGAGCTCACTGCTTAATTTTTTCCGTGTAACTTTCCTACACTGGAGTAAAAGTATTTTTGTTTGCTTCCCAGTTTTGTATTATTTTTTTTTAAATGCTGTAGTTAAGGCAAAATTCATTCATAACAATGGGTAATCCCTTTCAGGTAAAAGGCATTGATCTCTGGACAAGCCAAATATTTAGATTAATAGTCTACTGCATCAGTGTTACAGACTACATTAGGCTGAAGCAGCAGAACAGATTCCACAAACTCTCATTTCCATTAAGTTACGGTTTTGGGAGCCATACAAACACAAGCCATTTTCCAAGCTCAGGAGCTGTTTGCCTATATAAATCTGCTGGATTAACCTAGTGGTATATTTCCTGTCACTGGTTTTTCTTTGTTAGCTTTAGGAGGTTTTTTGGTTTGGTTGTTTTCCTGTAAATGGTGTTTTCAATGATTGATGTTAGGCTATTTGAAATAATGAATTACAGTACAAGAAATGTTAAACTGTACATAATATAACTAGGGCTAATCCTGGGTCTATAACCTGCATCTTCAAAAGGTACACAGATACCTCCGTTCTGTTGTGCAGAAGTCAGAACTAAGCATATTTAGAGCTTACACAATTTCTGAGTCTGGAAGACTTCATTGACTCCTGATGATAATTAACAATGTATTTTTTTTTAAACCATTTTAAAATGGTTTAATAAATAGTGCAGACCACTCACCTTAAGATCTATTATCTCCTCCAAAATGAGTCACCTGTGTATTAGAACAATACTTACGGGACAGGGAAAAAATCCCAAATTTTTTAATATTGAACTTTACAGAGCTACATGACAATCTTAAAGAATAAAACCTTTACACAAACATTCCAATCAATATAGACTTTGGACATTTCCATCTCTGACAGGAGACTGTATAGCTCATTAGAAATATGTTCTGATGGCTGAAAGCTCACAGGGAGAATTTTTTTCTAAGGACTGTTTGGTAGATTAAGTGTGTATCTACCATGTATTTGGTTCCCATGTGAACACTCCTGGTGCTTAAAAGGAAAGTCTTTATAGGAGATAACTAATCAGCTTCAGGTGTTTTCACATAACAAATTAACGTGGATAGTTAACACACAGTAAATTCAACATTGCTTAATAATCCCATTTATAGATAAACCCTAATTAAATGCTGCCACTGTAGTTATTTTATTCTATCAAGTAGCTGGCATGTTGAAATAGGGGCAAAAATTACTGATGATTCACATTTGTCCTGTCTAAGATATTTGGACAGTATTTGCTCAGTTTGTAGTAAAGGCACTTTTATTCTCAAAGTTGTCAGAACTACGAATTCAAGTAAAAGCATGAAAGTTGATCTCACAGCTTTATTGCTTATTTTGACTTGTCCAACATGCAAGTAGAATTGATTCTTTAACTGGAAGCTTTGTTAGCAAAGTGCCCAAAGAGAACCCAGCTCAAGCGTACACAGCCCTGCTGTCCCTGCTGTAGAGGCCCATCACAATTAAAAACCAGCAGCAGCTTGTTTCTTACCAAAATGCACACTTAGGACTTAACTACGTGCAGGCAGCAGTAAAAATTTGCCAGTTTTAGGTGCAATTTCCCTCCTGAAGGCAAAGTTAAGAACTTTTTCTGACCTTATTTTCAAAAGCATAACTCTAATGGAAGAATATAACACTTGTGATTAAACAAGAACTACTGCAGTCAGTGATTTGCAGTGATTTATTTGGCGATATGGAGTATTAAAAAATTTTAGGACTCATTTAGTGTACTGCAGGTGACGTGATTAAGTATTACTGTAGAACCACAGCTCCCAGAGGGTTTAATCAATACATTTTACATTTTCCTATCATATCTGCTTTGCTTTATTTTCTCTGAGCATGCTCTCAACATAAGGGGTAGATGTTTTATGTTCAAGCAAATACGGAGAACTGGGAAACCCAGTGACTCAGATTCTCATAATTTAATTTGTCATCTATGATGCAAAGCACATTGTGACAAATTATATTAAGGAAACTATTAACAATAGCCACCTGCATTCCTTTCCAATAGTGTGTTTTTTTTCTTCTAATAGCTTTTTCCCTAGAGAGTCTGGAGTATTTTTCTATGGTACTGGAACTGCAAAAGTCTATCTGAAAGGCTTACTTGCAAAACCACACCCAACCAAAAAACACACCCAACCAAAAAACACACCCAACCAAAAAACACACCCAACCAAAAAACACACCCAACCAAAACCCGAAACATCCCCACCCTGCAAACCATACAAACCACACCTTACAAGGTGGGGGGTCCAATCACAAAAGTCTTATCCAGCAATACTGCATGTTATTTTTGCTGTGGTTTAAAATATCTGTTTTGCATTAATCAAATACACTGAAATGTCATTTAAATTAAATGCAATTTAACTGAAAAATTAACAGATTAATTTGAAGATCAGGTGGGAACAATATGTTGATATATAAGAATTATACAGAATTTATGACAAAGCTGTACTTATTACAAGTTATGTTATTGTCTTGCTTTCTAAAAATAATTCATACTTCTATAACATTTACTTGTGATAGTATTTTTAATTTTCATGCATTTTTACTATTCATTTTTATCCACAAAAAGTTGTGATTTATAACAGGCTTTAAGTTTTATTTGTATTGAAAAATAACAAGAATACAGGCAAAGCTACATCCTGAAGTTATAAGGTCAGTGGTAGAATGGAATTTCTTACTAAACTCACTAAAACATCCCAATTGAAATTGAAAATATGAAATAATGAGATGCAAGCATTGCATTAATCTTTAAAATGTTAAGATTTAGCAGCACTATTTTGTAGACAATCAGTTCCAAAAAAGTTACACTAGCATACCAATAAGACCAATATTTTCCAGTGACCTGTCCAGTGTTACAAATACATTTTTAAGGAGCAAATGGATTTGGGGCACAATTGTGGTGAATAAGCACATTCACCATTTATGCAACTGAAACACAATTCCAAGTACAAACCATCCATATTTTGCCCTCTGTCTTCCAGTTCTGTTCCCCAGAAATAACAGTGTTCATGCATAATCAGTAATTTGACATAAGGGTCAAATTAAAAAGAAAAGCTCATTTTCACACCTGTAATTTCTCTAAAGTTGAAGCAAACACCTTTACAAGAGTACATACAACATACTGTAGATTTAAGCGATCCCTAAATGTGACTACAGATTTGAAGAACGTAACTATATAAACTAAAAGTTAGCCTAGCAAAATAAACATTTCTTAAGGATGAGTTTGTGCCTGTTTAAATCACTAGCTGCTGTAGGACCTGACTGCTTGTATTGGTTTAGTATGAAGACTGACCATCTAATCTACAGGCTTATTCAAGAGGATTTTAAACATTTCATGATTATGTTTTGGTGAACTGCAAGAGAGAATTCTTTTTAACCTCTTGTAGGAAAAGACTAAAATAGGTATACGTTAATAGCAGGAACTGAGAAGGTTATGTAAGGAAAATGGAGAAGTAATAAGTTAAATGATAAGGGATTTTTATCATTGCTGCCAACAGTCTCTTTGATAACAGTTTCTGTATGTAGCAAAACCAATGTTTTAAGTCTGTTTGTAATAGAAAACGAACAGCAACATTTTATGTCCCTCCACACACAACAAATAGCAGCAAACAAGAGAAGGGTTTCTCCCACTTACATATTTTTATAGCAAGTTTTATTGCGTTATAATCCAACTACTGATTCTACTACCCTTGTCTTGAATTATTTTGCAGTCAGAGTCAAACACAAGATGCCAAATTCTTTTACCCTATTGATATTGAAGCAAAAAGGACCAAAAAATTCTCATAGCACACACAGTAAGGAAGTCAGCAACATAACTGTGAAATGTTCTTTATCTAGAGCTAGCACTGCAAATTTCAATACTGCTAGCAATTTGAAAACAGGTGTAGTCCTTAGTTATACAGCTCACATTATAGCTTTTCAGTCTTTTTCCACCAGATGGCAGGTGAAAGTTTTGATTTCCATACACAAATCTGTTCTAGCAAGTTATACTAGTACTACAGTCCTTATAAAGTAGCAACTTGAGTCATTTACGCTAAGTGTTTTGATTCACTCAGAGGCAGGTCATTGTAAGGTTTTGGCTTCTGGATTAGTGGTAATTTAAATTTCAAAGTTAAAAATACATCAATTAAAAGCTTAAATATGAACCATTCAGTTTACATTCCTCTAGAAAAATAAAATTCAAGAGGAAAACAAGTATATACTAGGAATTGATATATTTCTGTGCTGAACAATTACAAATACAGCCAAGACGATAAGAACACACTGTGATTCTTTTCCTCCATTACATTTGCTCACCTCTGGAACTGAATCAACACTATCAAACTCACTCTCCTTTTTTTAAATTTTTCTACTTCTACAGTACAATTATTAACCTTAGGAACAAAGCCATCACAGGGAAACACTCTGAAAGTACCTGTCCTCTCCTGGTTTAGATAGAACCAAAATTTCAGTAAGAGAAACCAGAAAACTTAAGGTTTTGCAAAATCTTAACTCCAGGGCCTCAACCCTGAGAAAGTTAGTTTTCTCTGTCAGCATGAAACATCACTAAAGACAAAAGGGGTTCAATTTCTCTCTCTTCAGAATAGAGACACCTTCTGGCTGGTGTAGGATCAAACAGCTCAAATGGCGTTCTTATGGCACATCAACACCAGTGTTTTAGTTTTGAATCTTCCAATTGCCCCCACTTACCATGCTGTAGTTCATCCCAAGGAGCAGACGCAGGGTACAAGAGGCATACACTTCTCAGACAAAACCACAGGAGTGCATCTAATGTGCTCCGGGCACTCACAGGCATTCAGCCTACACAGCCAGCCCAGGGCCCGTCTGAAGTAAAAATCCTGAAACACTTGTAGGGTGGATGTTGGCTCATCAGCACCAGCTGTTTCACTCAACAGCTCTGCCTCACTTGTGCACAGCCCTAAGCAATTAACTTCTAGATACTGAAGTAAGCCACAGGTTTTGTGGTTTAGCAATCATTACTTATTATGCTGCCCACATTCAAGTAGCCTAAAAAGAAATTATTAGATACTAGCCTTCCCCAAAGACAGAATAAACATTCATAACAAAAACGTCAGGGTTATGCTGAAATAAAGAGCGGTTCTTGTTACAGTGGGGCATCTGAATTATGGTATGCTTAGTCACTTTTAGTGAATTTTATCTTAATTATCTACAGCTTTTCAATATTTGGCCTTTATCTCCTGTATTCTACTACTAAAATATTTCAAAAAGAGAATTTACAAATACGGGACATAGAATGGAAAATTACCAGGCTGCTGAACCCTCAACAAAGTTCAGCAAGCTGGATTTATTAGCTTCTAGACACAAAACATTGTCTGGAAACTGACTAGTGATATTTATTAGAATTAAACACACTTGCAAAATAGATCTAAGCTATATCTAATATGGCTTAATTGTAGTAATCCACACAGGATATTTTTATCTCAGTGACAAAGGATGGAATAATATTCAGAAATTTCTGTACAACAGGATTAAGAAATACCTTTTAGGCTTTTTATGCTGTTTTACGATGTAAGCTACGTATTTGATAGTTTTATACGTGTTACTATGTTCCTAACCACATCTCTCTTCCTAGAGCTCTTCCTTGAACTTCAGTAAAAGAGTAAGATTACCTTAAAGGTGGTCTTCATCTGGCTAGGGTTAACTAAACTATTAACATTTAAGACCAGTTTATCTTTGAAATCATATTTTATCATGACATAGTATTTACATGAGCTATATAAAGTACCTTTACAAATACACTACAGGGCAAATACGTAACAGGACATCTCATAATTTCAAGACACATAATAATGTTTAGACTTACAAGTTTTTGAATTGTAACAAAATATTGCTGACCCTCATTTGTTTCCTTTCTTAAAATCAGCAGAACTTATGTTATTTAAAGCTTGTCCTTTCAGCTGGACCTTGTACTGAATTAGTCTGACTAAGCTGCTATACAATAGGCATCTTTTTCTATAAAACAAGGCAACCATAATATTTTTTCATCATCACTGCTACTGTTTCAAAAAGCGTATTTTTATAGGTCAGATTCTGTAAGAAAAAAACAACACTAAAAGCATTAAAGAAAAAGCAAAACCAATAAACCCCCAAAACCCGGTTTATCCTCACATAAGGGTATGCCTGTCTACGTACACAGCTGGTATTACAGTGGTGAATGTGTATATAAGAGAAAGCACAATTTCTGATGTCAGCAAACAACACTAGTGACATCAAATGGCACATTTAGGCATAGACCAAATTAGGAAAGATGTAACTGAACACCTTCATATCACCTGTTGGCGATCTAGTCAAAATAAAGCTTCTGTTAGCATAGTTTTTAAACTAAAGCTGGTCCAAAATATCTCGTTATCCTTCCTCACTCACACTTACTGAGAGAAACACACAAATTTTTCCCATCTAAAGTAGTTTCTCATAGAATATTCAGCTAACGTTGAAGTCCCAGTATTTACTATCAGTACTTGTGGCTTGGGCTCAGGGCATTTGATGACCATAAGGTCAGGATAAAGCCTAGTGACAAGTTTTTTCCTCTTGCACAAGGGGATTTTCTTTAGGGTTAAACATCTTTCATCTGTGCGGGACGCAAAGTACTCTCAGGGGTGCTCCAGGACTGAGGAACTCAATCTCAGCCTGAGGAGACAAATCTTACTACCTTTTGTTCCAATAACAGAGCACATGCATTCATATTGACTTCCATAGCAAACATACAGACACAATGCTATCCAGAAACAAATAAACTCTACTGTAGTCATTGTATCTCTCTGAGAAAGAATGACAAAACAAAGTTCTGTCTGATTGTCGCTTTGCATGATACGCTCCTGTCAGGTGCAGTGTTGAGCAGAGTGAAGAAAGAATGTATACACCATAATATAACCCCTCATCCATATGCAATTAACTTGTGAGGAAAAAATGTTTTTGAAACTGTACCAAACAATAGACCAAAACAAATTCACCTTCGATAATGTCTGCGCTCCCCCTTCTGCCCACATACACAAGCTATCCCACAAAATAACATTAACATTTAAGACAGCTGTTTTGCAGAGTCTACAGAGGCCCATTCAATTACCACTTTGCCAAACATTGCGAACACCTGCCTATCTCACATTTGGTCAAACAGCTGAAAGCCTAACAATGGGGTGCAGATTTTACCATTGCAAGTAACTCCCTAGTGCTCGGTTTGATCCATCACTGATCAAACTATGTGAGTAATAAGAAGTGAATGACCAGTTCAGACTAAGAAAAAGCATCTTGCTTACCTCATGAAGGAAAAGAAATTATGTAAGCAGCTAGAAGAAATGGGAGGTGAACAGTAGGCAACAGAGCAGTACAACTTTTCATTGCATCTTACAGAAAATGTCTATATATTTAGCACTCTGTTGATGCTTGTTATAGTGATCTTTCCCTGAAGCCTTGTTTACCCCCTGTCCTGGTTTCGGCTGGGATAGAGTTAATTGTCTTCCTAGCAGCTGGTACAGCGCTGTGTTTTCAGTTCAGTA
>JAVKLA010000039.1:5835512-5854404 GCA_034782735.1 Sagittarius serpentarius | reverse complement strand
CACTGGGTGGGGGGGGAGCGAGTGAGCGGCTGCGTGGTGCTGTGTTGCTGGCTGGGGTTAAACCACGACACCCCCTAAATCTAATCTAAATTGGTATGACTCTGTAATCAAAAGAATAAAGAATAAGCACAAAATTACTGAAAAGCAAAGGGGTGTTTTTCCTAAAACACCACAGTTGCGTACCTCAGTGGCCAAATGGGCAATTCTGTGCCTGTTGAATACATGAACTAAACTGCTGCTTTGATGGTCCCAAATTAGAATGATTAAGGAATCCCTATCACTGAGCATTTATGCTCTGGTAGCAGTGTTAGTCACAATCCCTCCTGTCTCCATCTGGGAAGAAAAAGTAAAAAGTCGTACTACCTCAATATTAAATAAATAGATCAATGACCTCACTTGCTACTCTCTTTATGAAGAAAAAAAATGACAACATAATCCACTAATTCTTTTAATGTCTCATTTCACACTCATAAAGTAACCCCAACCTAGGCTGAGCTAGAGTAACTTTAAAAAAAATGTTCTAGTATGTCCTGTTGAAGTCTTCCAATTCTCTGGCTAAATAATGAACCACCTTGAAATGAGAACACAGTTTGAATTTTATTCATTTGTTTGATATGTAATTGGCACCTTCAAACACAAACCTCATCCCTGCTACAAAAAGTTTACCATCTGAGCTAGGCAACACGCTTCAAAAGCTGCCAAAGGAGACGGTCCAATCTCAAAATGAAGAAAATATATCAATAACTGCACTTATTATAATCACACTTACATCTGACTCTGGTGAAATAAAGCTGAAGAAGGAACTGGCAGAAAGGCATGACTGGTCTGTTGCCAGGCCACGTTCCCCGCAAAGTCAAAACTGAGAAAAAGTGGTCAGGAAAATGGACGACTGCAAAGAAATACAGGCAGCGAGAAGAAATGGGAGCTGAGGGGCAAGGAAGGCAGAATGTTGCAGTTTTAAGATAAGGACAAACAGATTGATTTCAAACCAAAAGGGAACAAGCACTGAGGTCTGAAAATTTTGACTGGAACAGAGCAGCTCCATTGAATTGCTATTTTCCTGCTTTACATCTGCAGCCTAATGTCTGCCATTTCTGTGCAGCTGCGGAGTGCAAAGGGTGAATGTAATAAGCTTTTCTCTAACACAGAGGGGATCAAGGTCCTTCTGCTACTCTCGGCCCCAGAATATAGTGATAGCTCTGGCTCATACGAACAGGAAAGCATGGATGCAGCCCCTAAGGGAGCTCACACGTGTGGCTGTGTGTGGCTCTGGTACCTGAATTCCTGCTCAGTAGCTGTTATTTGGGGCTATGCGATGCAGCTCGCTTTTTAACAAGCGTGCAACAAATTTAAAAATTATGGTTCAGCTTTGTTGTTTAAAAGAAAGCCACATTCCTAATAAAAGAATCAGTCACACAGGAAGTTCTGGTAGGATTAGAGTTAAGGTAAGAATGGAAATAGAATTAAGAACTGTAGTATTACAATGATACTTTGTTAAGTGCAGAAAGCAGGCCTGCTTGAATCAAAGAGAATATATTTTATTTAAAGAAATGTTCTTAGGGAATTTTCAAAGGAGCTGAAAGAAAACAGTTTTCTCTTTAGGTTTTAAATAATGCAGTTTAGGAGACTGGCATTTTTTATCAAGAAGAATGAAAATTTCTTTTTGATAAGAGAAGCATTTAGAAATTGTCTCTGTAAATATGTCTCACTACAGATTGAAGCCAAATCTGATGAAAATGTTTGCCAGGTCCAGCAAGAGCCAGGCTACTTTTTATATTGAACAGATATGGAATTTAGTGCCTTTAATCGTTGTTCCAGAAAAAGCTGACAGCACACAAGCTATCTGCAGAGTTTCCACTTTTTATTAGACAGCTTTGTACTCTTTTGTCTTAAAGAACTAATTACAGCAAGTATAACACTTGTATTTGCTCTGGCTAAAGACACGATTTTGTTTGGTTGCAATGAGGAAGTGTCAAGGAAGGTAAGAACATTTACTACCAGTTGCATGGTCTATGTGATAAGCCACACAGATTGCAATCCAGGCATTTTGACATGATATCGCTGCTCTGTCTGTCAAAACCACACCAACCTCATTCTGTGGAAGTGAGCACAAAGCAGCACGCTGCAACCTCAGAATGACACAGTAGGGAAGGTTCGCCAGCATGCTGAAGAGATTGAGAACTGCACCCTGAAAATTCATCTTTAAGTCGCTATTAGGTACCAGCTGTATCAGCTGTGGCAAGAAAAACGAACGTAAACCTCGTGGTGAAACACCTGGCTTTTTCAAACTAAGCATTTCACATCTCTGAGAAGTACCTGATGGACAAAGAGATGTTGGAAAGTACAAGTCAAGAAAAGCAGGTGACTCCCTCATCTGGTGTAATGGGTTTACGTGGCAAGGTTTTGGTAGCTGGGGGGCCACAGCAGGGTGGGGGGAAGGAGTTTTAAGATTTGGTTTTATTTTCTCATTACCCTACTCTTGATTAGCAATAAATTAAGTTCATTTTCCCCAAATCGAGTCTGTTTTGCCCGTGACAGTAATTGGTTAAGGGATCTCTCCCTGTCCTTATCTCGACCCTCAAGCCTTTCATTATAGTCTCCCTCTCTTGTCCAGTCAAGGAGGGGGAGTGATAGGGCGGCTTTGGTGGGCACCTGGCGTCCAGCCAGGGTCAACCCACCATGTCTGGATTTACAGAAGACACACAACCATTTAGTAATTAATAAGTTGTATCGTTCACTGGTTTGGAATGGAAATTCGCTAGTGTAGCAGACAGAACGCAAGAGTTAACTTCATTTCCAAAGTCTGCAAAAAAATGAAAACCAGCAATTGAGTGGGAAAGGAAACACTGCTGCATAAGTTACAGACCGAAAAACCTACTTTTCCGTGTTTTTTTTCTAAAGCATCTACAAGTAGAAGACTCTGTTGTTTGATTTCTGTGTCAGTCACTCATAATTATAGACACTTTCACCCCATACAAAATAAAAAGATATTCTCATAAACTAATACTAGAGGCCAAGAGGAAAACATGAAGTGCGAGAGACAAAGTATTTCCTCAGTCATACTGATGGCAAGCAACATACTCTTCCGGACATGTAGTATCTACTGCAGAAAGTTACAGTGCCTTTCTTCTGTCAGGATAATACAGAACAATTACTCTGGTAATAATCCATAAAAATAAAACCACCATAGCTGGTTGATCACTAAAGTTAACTTAGGTATACTAACAGTATTTTAAATCTTAAAGAACAGAATGGTCATACATGACTGCCTCTCTTAAATGGTACAAGCACAGTTCAGAAGAGGAAGAAAACCAAACCCAAAACACATGAAACTTTTTCTTTTGCAGGTTTTTGGTACAAGTTTTTGATCCACAATCAGCATTTGGGCATCTGTTTTCTGAATCATAACCAAATCATAATGATCACAAATCAGAGGGCGGCACTGCTTTGAAAGAATCTGCCTCACGTTAAATTTAATATTTAAAAAAATGATAATCCTACTCTTCTCTTTACAACCAGAGCCAATATTCATTGAGTTTCACTAGGCTGAAACTTAACCTCATATGGATTGAAACAAAATAGTAACATTAAATTTTATTTTGGAATACAGAAAAGTACTAAGGAAAATTCATGAGTAATCAGAAAGCCAAAGGGATGACATTAATGAGAATAAATGTGAAAAATTTCATAATTTATCTCATAACAATCGAATGCATTGTTAATCAGTGACTTTTGTTATAAGGACAAAGGAAAATGAGAGCATCCTCCCAAACTAAGATCTCTATTCAGACTGCAGACAACTCAGTTCTTAAAAGCTGTCTGAATCTGTGAATTTGATTTCAGTATTCTCTAGAAAAGCACACTGTACAATCTGTTATGCCTCACCATCCTGGGAAATGTAGTACATTTATGTCTATGTTATGGAAAATTGTTGCATAAAGGTATAGAGAAGATCACTAAATACATACATATACTTCAAGACATTGGTATGGCTAGCTTAAACTAAAAATTATTCTTTGGGTTACTCAGAATTCCCGGTGTCCTCAAAGGGCACATTCCTTTTAACAGATTAAAGGAGCTCTTTTGCGCAGCCAATTCTAGATGTTTTGTTCGGTTGTTTTAAACAATGGATCTGGAATTCTTCCCGTATTACATTTCTGCTCCTCCAATATACACCTTAGTAGAATGTATAAACAATTGGAGGAACATGAAGATTATCCATCGTAAATATAGAAGTCATTGGCATTTCAGCTGCTTATACCAACTCTTAATTTCTTCTACAGTTTCGTGCATTAAAGATCGCTGGGTGAGGCACCCGCAAAAAGCTGGCTAGATCAGCTCCTTGTGACCCACTTTTCTTTCACCCATCTGCTACCATACTCTATGTTACGTGATGACATGACTGCATTTGTTTTAGAAAGGAGAAAATGTATACGAAAATGCATTTTCTTACTGTTTTCCCATTTTCCCAGAACCTTCATTAGCATTCCTCCTTCAAGCTACTAGTGTGTTATTTAATATGAATGGAGCCGTGCTTGGTCCAACACTCCGTTGTTGTTGTAAAGTAATTAGACCCCAAATGCACCCAAATAGTTTCCAGGCTACCAGCTGGATAAAACGTTCATTGCTTCTTTTGTAGATATTTGGACTCTGATTTAAATCTTTTCTCTCTTAAAAATCAAAAGAGAGAACATATTAGCAGAGGTGAAGAGAGGAAGAGACCAAGTAATTCAGTGTTATGTAGACCTCATAGCGACTCAAACTTATAATTATATATGAAATGGAAGCGTTCGTACAGCGTATCTGTCAGGCTCTGTAACACAGGTCGGTTTGCTTCCTCAAGATTTCTCTCTCTCTTTTTCTTTTCCTTCTTCATCAGCATATTAATGCTCTTCATCATCATTCTTTGGAAGTGTGACACATATCACATTTCCCATCCTTCTGAGCATATGGTCTGGAACTATTCAATAGCTGCAATATGATGATTCCGGGCTGCTGAGCGCAACTGATTGGCACATTAAACTGCTGGGAGACTCTTATCTGGGGCAGACAGGATTCTTTCCAGTGCAGTCCTAAGGGGCCCTCAGTAATGAAAAATAGTAATTCTAAGTCTTTTCCACCTGTCTGTTGCCAGGCATTTTAAAATGGAGTTTCAATAGTTTTTCTTTCCCCATAACCCTTATTAAAGCAAATCAAGTGTAAGCCAGAAGAAGTTGGAGAGTTTCACTAGAGACCCTGAAGTTATCAATTTATGAATAGGTTTTTCAAAGCTTATTTAGCCTTGATTTTAACACTGTAAAGCAACCTAGTGTACAAAAAATGTTAATACAAATAGGTATCAAATTGACTACATAAATACAGCAGTACGATGTTTGGTTTGTAATAAAAAAAATTCTCTTATTTTAAAAGAGATTTTTCCCTTTATTATTGGATCAATAAAGAGTAATGAAGAAAATAATTTCTTTTGCATATAAGCAAGAGTAGGGAAGTCAAAATCTAACTGAAGATATAAAATTTACCAGATCTAAAGAGATTCCTTCAGCTACTGCAGCCTCCTCTTAACTGTGATTATAGTGATAAGCACACATTCTCTTGCCGGGAACAATGAATCAAGCATTTGCTTCCCATCCCCATTTCTTCACCTAAAGGGAAAAAATCAGCTTCCAGACTTGTGACTCTTTACAAAATAAGGGAAGGATTTTCTGAGAACAGTGATTGCCTGAAGAATTACTGTAGGAATTGGATACTGGTATCATGATCTAAGGACAGAGCTTTTGTCGTTGGCATAGTAGCAGTCTAAATGGTTTACATGTATTGCCTTTTCGCTCGGTAAGATAATGCTTCACTTTCTTTCATCTATAAAACTAGAAACACTGATTCTTCTCACCTCAGTATAAGTTTTATTATGTTTAGATCCTTAAACAGTGGCAATGTTGTTCCCTTCCAGGACATAATGTTAAATCCTGAACAGATACAAGGAAGTACAGGACCTTGTAGCAGATATACCTTCTGCAGTAGTGCCCAAAACTAGAGAAATGGAGCATCACTAAGAAGTCTTGGAAATATTCTCAATTGCTTTAAATTTTTTATGCACTCACTTTCCTACACTGGATGCTTTATATCTCTAAACTCTATATAGTAGTTTCTGGAAGCTTATGAATTTGCCACTCTCTCATGGTCTTGCAGCTTAGAAAATATGGATACAGAAAGGATTTTATTCCATGGGAGTCAGCCTTTCATATTACACAAAGGGTTGGAAATTAGAGTTACTACTTTTGAGATCACAAAAAGATTCCAGAAAGAATTCCATACACAGGTCCTCTTCAAAAGTATTGCTATAATTCACAATTACTGCCCATTTGCAGGGATTAGCTATTATCATTTTTGTTTGAAAAACTTCTCAGAGGAGAAGCAATCACTGTATTTTAAGGCTGCTAGAAAGAAATCACATGCTAAACTGCTTATTTTCACATAAAGAATAATATTTAAGTGATATGCTTGTCTTTATGTCTCACATAAAAACTGTGTTAACATTTGCATTCTTCATGGACTAACAATTTTTTTTACTTAGTTTCCAATGTTTATGTGTTAAAAGTTTTATTTTCCTCCAGCATCACTGTACAGTGAGGTTCTGGTAATGTTATTTGTTTTCAGATTGGTAAAACTGAATTCTTTTCAATGGTGATATACTAAAGCAGTTGGATGCATTAATGTTTGCACAACTCTCCTGCTGGATGTGTGCAAGACCCCTTATTTTCATGTTTATCTATAAAAGATAAAATCAGTTATTTGGAGAGCTTTATGAGTGGATTCTTGCAGAGTAATCTGCTGTGAGAGACAGAGCTGTGGATCTCTGAAGGACAACAGCCTGACAAGGAATACGTTAGATACACAGTTATATGTAAAAAAATTTTTTACCCATCTTACATCTGTTCATGTCTCTTCTATACATGCTTCTCTGCAATATAAGAAAGAGTCAAGAATGAGTTACTAGCAGTGCAGTGGCCAGCAGTAAGTACGATAATTATTTGAAGTGGACTGAAGGGAAGCTTTCACATACTGGGCACAAACTGTTCTTTTTTTGGGCTCTTGGGGGAAAAAACAGCAGTTATGTAATTCTATTATTAGACATGTTCTACTACTATTAGACATGTAGTACTGCTATAACTCAGTAGGTAAGCCTTATTCAGCTACGTATAAATTAAATAAACCGTTTACTAAATTTATAACGTGCCTCTCATGTTTAGCCAGCTATTTTGTCCTACTCTAAAAAAGAGAAAACAGTAGTACAGGTCAGAATTTTAGAGTGTTTTGTTTCTTCTGCATAAGGGCAGATGTCACATCACCAGTATGTTGGGTTTTTTTCAAACATAACACAAAATTAGGAGTGGCTATGGTGATCCCACGTTCAACACTTGGAGTATCTGTGGTACGTACTAAATTTTTCAAGCAGCCGAAGCTGAGCGCCTTCTCTCCTCAATGACTCTTGAGGTTTGCTGAATTGCATTTAAAAGTAAATAAAAGACCTGTTTTATTAAAAGTTTTGCTGACAGAGTTGTAAAATTAGCATTATTGATTTTAATACATTTAATAAAACAATGCTATTGAAAATCAGCAGCAAAACACAAAACATTGTCTCTTTTCTTCTTATGTGTTGAGGAACACACTTTCATGAAGAAAGCTGTACATTATGAACATCTTTATTTAATGAATCAAATGTTTGAATAATTATAAGATATACTGTGATTTGGGGAGATACTTAAAGAAAAGGAGAGTGTGCCGAAGGAAAAAGTCCTCATCTCTTTTGGCTTCTTCCCACTCAAATCTCAGAGATGTGCTCCTTTTCCCACCTTGACTAGGTATCATGTTCCCTGGATGACTTTAGAAGGTATTCTTCCTTGAGTCAAACAGTCTGTCATTAGCACAAAGTAATCTTTACTATAATAGTCTTTAATTGCCTTTAATTATTTTATATCTGAATTACCGTACACTGCAGGACATTTAAAGCCATAATAATAAAATACCTTATTACAGTGGCTTATTGAAGTACTACTGGGCTTTGACTTCTGGGAATCATTCTCAAGTCCAACAGTAATTGTAAATCATTCTGATCTCTACCGTGTAAGTCAATGGGGATATTGCATAAGAAACTGAACTTGTAAACTTTAAAACATTAATTCCTACTGGAACCAAAGGCACTAAATTCCTTCACTCATCCTGTTTGGGTTAGGCTAGAGCTCCAAAAGCAAGGCAAACGTCAACTACGGCACAAAATCAATGCTTTCTTTTCTCCTGAATATATAGTACTTGTGACCCATAAAATCCCTGAAGCTAGCTAGTAAGACAAACATTACTGTATAGATATTAATGCTGCTTATACACATGCCATATCCTGAAATCACTATTTAAAATCCGTGCTTTCAATCTGGGAAAGTTTTAGGGCAAGGTTATTCCTTGAAAGGCAAAGATAAAAGGCAGCCTATCCTCAGCAAGATCTGAGATAGCAAAATGGTCATAAGAAAAGCTGTTCAGCATATTTGCTAAAAGCAAGTAAGTTTTAAAAAAAAGAAGTCAACTATATTAGCAGCAGAGGGGGATTTTAGAAGTATACAATACTAACATCAGTAAAGCAGTTAAACAAACTCTGAACAATGATAATATTTTCTAAGGCACTGTGAGCAAGGTGCACAGGAGACACAGGACTGCCATCGTGCAGACATGGTTTTGCTATACAGTCAGCACCTCATCAATACACTCTCAATACTCCTATTAGTCTGCTGTACAACCTTGTGCATGCCTCCTCTCTGTGCCAAAATGTCAACAGCTAAGAAATGCAGGCAACAGTGCTTCAGCTATACACGGGTATGAGCGGCCTGTGGTTATCTGGTATCCAGACTTGGGAACAAGGATTATCTTCAAAGGACACAGAGTATTCAAATCATGGGATGCTGTTATATATTGTTTATTATGTGTTCCCAAGGCAGCACGAAACTATACAGAGGAGAAAGCTATAGCCCAAGACTTGGACTACCCCAGTCTAGCTGTAACACGGCAACAGCAGAGATAGGGAAAACAGTTCTAATTCATCTCACAGATAGCTGCAAATTACATCAGCTGCCCATGTGTTCTGGTTCATTAAGTCATCATTAAGGCTTTGAATCCATACAGACTTAAGCAACCCACTCTCATGAGGGCAGCAGCATGAGGAGATAGGCAGCACCATCACATCACGAAGCTACAGACAGGCCTGCCACTACCCTCACCACCCTCCTCCTCTGTTAACAACCTTACACATTGCAGGACACGTTGCACTTCTAAATGACATATCACAATCACTTTTAACCTAAGAAAAGTCTAAGTGGTCTCCCATAAGGCAATAAATTGAATTTAAGTACGGCAAAAGCTAAAGAAAGTGTTTTACAGGAACTTCACTGGAAAACAAGACCTGCATGGGCATCTCAAGACAGAATACTAGACATAATATCAAATGACTGACCAGTGGTTTCAGATCTTCAGATGGTATTTATAGTGACACTACAGGAAATAAATCAATAAAACATTCTGATTTCAAAGCATTTTTATGTGTCTTGAAGGAATTTCCTAAACTGTTGTCTTATTCATCCTTGTTATCATTCTTTTCTTGTCATCAGGTACCTAAGGCAGATGTCAAACAACTGCAAGCCTCTCCGTCACAGGCTAGTTTTACCATCCAATCTTTTCTGTTCAGAGGAAACACAGGCATTCTGTCAATATTGTGTCACAAAAAGTGCCCTCAGCAAGCCCAGTCTTCTCATTTTATTGTATTTTATTTTGTCTTTCATTAATAACATGTATTAAGAATCACTTACGGAGAAGACAAGCAAACATAGACTTTGCTCTTTGGAAGAAGAAATGCTTGTTAAATTTGTTGGCTTATGCCTACCAAACCAGCACAGCTGAGACTGATAAACAAGAATTTGATTAGCATTCAAATTATAACTTGTCCATTCCTCTTCATAATGACAGCTTGACTGAGATTGTGTTTGTCCATTTTCAGAGATGAGTAACTGTGGCATTTAGTAAAGAAGTGAGAAAACCATGTTTGTTTTTTAATTTGCATTAATGACTTTCTTGGCCATGGTTATTTGAGGAAGAGTAGCCAGCTGCCTTTATTTCCCCTTCTGTTAGATTATGATCTCTCTCTCAACAATACTTGAAAATGGCCCATCTGAACAAAATTCAGAAAGTGCTACAGAGCAGCTGACTAGAAAGACAAAAGAAATTGTGCCAGTATCACTAAGCTAAATTCAAGGTATGTGAGCAAAGTAGTTTCAGCAGAATGATTTATGGTAAAAACCTGGAGAAAATAATTTGTCCTCAATCTTCCTTATAAATAATTTGATTTATTTTCAAACACATTATAGCACTAGGCTCTTCTTTTTCTCTGTCTTGAGGCATGAGGCATGTAGTGTTGTTAGACACATTTTCAAGAATGCGTTGCATTATGCATACATAATACACAAGCAAAGATAAGGCAACTGCTTTATGCTGTAACTTAGAGACGTACCCTGCATACCTGTACGAGCATACATGTGAGTTGCATGTGAACTTGACTGCTACGTGACTATCAGTTCTGAAATGCAGGTCAGAAGGTATGTTTCTTAAAAATGTGCTGCATATTAACCATTCTGTAATGAACACACATTTTTAGAGCACTGCGGTAAGGTGGTATGCCATCCACAATGGTTTGCTTAAACTGTTCTTCTTCATCACAATGAAGCAGTATTTCTACAAGTACCATTCCCTCACTTTCCACAGGACATAGGGCACTCTAACAGTTATTCCCATATTCTTATTCCATCTGGTGAAGAAGTAGCAGGAAGAGTATTTTATGAATAGAAAACACTGCCAAGTGGTAAGGCACAAAAAGATGAATTGACCAAAGAATGAGTAAGAGAATGTGCAATAGATCTGAGACTATGTATGCTAAGCAGAATAAAAATCACCTGTCCCCGATTTTGTTAGTCTTTATATGAAATGTTTCAGACAATTTGCTAGCTATCACCAAAATCACTAATCAGAGGATATTTCACTGTTCTTCAGTGTCTTTCTCCCATCCACAAACTTCTATGCGTTATTAATTATACAGTATGGATTTTTACTCATTTATGTTACATATTCAAATATTACATGCTAACATAATTCAAGTTAAATTTCTCAAATGCACTTAAAATCTAACCCATTTAAAGATATTTTTACTCAAAATATTACTCAGAAGTTGAGATGATACATTCAATTCACTCCTTTCTTTTGCACTGCAATTATCTCCAGTTTTAGGGACGTCGAATTTATGTGGAGATGGGCTTTCAGCTAAATGGGAAACTGACCAGCTGCATACTACAAACAAGCTCTCTGAATATGTTGAATGTCAGTTTGGTGTTTGACAAGAAGTCAGCCTAAGTTTTAGCAATGTAGAGGAATGTGTGTTGAGGAATATATGTTGCATGGTAAAAGTCACAAAGATAAAACTCTAAGAACAATATCTGAGAACATTAAAGCAGCATGGACTAAGAAAAGTCATAACCTCAACAGGAGAACAACTGAGTCTACAGTATTTCACTATGGGATGAAAAGTAAATAATGCCAAAAATCATTCTTTGGTAAACTACAGAAATTGTCACATTTTTTAACTGCCTAAACATGCAGTCATACCTGAAAACTGCATTATAGACATAGCCTGATATCCATGACCAATAAGCAAGTAAACCTTAACTGGGCATGCTGGCAAAATTACTTCTTACAGCTTCAAACCTTCTCCATGCTGCACAAACGGCTTTCTCACTTGAAGTGCTGCATTCTACAGTATGATATTTAAAACTGGACTGAAATGGTGCAATAAAGGAAGGTCAAATAGGTGAGGCCAAAAATCTCATCAAGTATCTCAAGATGGTGTCTTTGTTCATTATACAGAGTTGTAAGTCAGTGCATCATGCAAATCAAAGTTTATATAAGCATTACGTTATCCAAAGGCCACGCTTAAAGGCATAAGGTAGTGGCCACATAATTGATTGTAATGGTCTTCTCGTACAGTTATATAAAATCCTATATTCGTAAAAATTCCAAGATTTAGCAAAATATTTGTGAGTTCCTGGGCACCTGACAATTTCTTCTTACTGAAGATCTGGGAATGCATCTCTGCGCTGAGTTACAAAAGGTTCTTAAGTACGATAATTAATTGAAACGAAGAACTCTCATGTGGCACCAGATTCACATTGGATTAGAATGAGCAAACAGGTTTCCTAGTCAATGGAGTATTTGTTTCACATTCATGTAAAATGCATTCACAACAAAGTAGTTCAGGTGGTTCAAAAAGCACATACTTTACACAATTTTAACCTTTGTAATGTAAATCAAAATATCCTGCTTATTAAAAATACAAAGCCAAGAACTTCTGCTCTTCTAAAATAAAAAAACCATCTTTTAAAGTAGCAGAGGTTAGATTGAATACTGCCTGGTTTAACACAAATTCCTGGCTTAGTAGGGGCTCCTAATGTTAGAGTACATCTGGTGTGATTGGTGTTAACGTGCCAAAATTCAGCACAAGTTCAGAGGCCCATTCATTGTGTGGCTTTGCAACATGTGGGAAGTATTATATCCACAAGAAAGCATCCTTGATGCATACAGTGCAATCTCATAGAAAGACTTCTGGACTGATTTTTTTCATTACCTTTATGTAATAAAAGTGAATTTTATAATCAATAAGTTCTGGAGATTTTGAGGGGATAGGTGATTTCGAAAGAACTTGGTTCCAAACTTCATCTTACTATTGAATTTCCTATGTCCATGTGTGCACCCAGAAACAAATCTGTTTTACAGCTGTGTGACATTTGAACATATCAGCCTAGAATATTTATAATTTGCATACGTACTGTGTTCAAGTGAATCTTTTTACATCTTTTTTTTACATATGCACACTTCATTAGTATTTTCTCTCTTTCCGCAATCGTGACAGGATTGTCTGCAAATTAATACTCTGAATACTTTCCTGAATTCTTTTTCTTTCTATGAGCTGCAACTAATTTTGCATGCATTTTGTTAGTGCCCTCATAATTACCTTATCTCACCAACTGCTGTAACACAGCAATAATGGCTTACTGCTACTGGTAAGGATGAGGCATTTTTTCCCCCTATGCTCCCAGCAGGCTTCCTGGATATGGCTAGAGATCCCTTGCATATCTGCATATACTATCATATGACAAAGACTTTTCTACAAACTGTTACAAATCTGTAAATGATGAATACATGATGAGTGTCATGGTGGTAGATAAGGGTCATAGTGAAGACGTTAAAATAACAGCTGTCAACTGTTCTCTTAATTCATCCTTGCTCTCCTGGCTTGAAATTTCACAATAGGAGGGAAGGTGTGGCGCTGAACCCCTCCCCGGGCCGCACTGCAATGTCAGGACCAGCCAACATTGTGTTTTCACACAATGAGTTGGGACAGCTCGATACTTTCCTATACCGGATATGGTACAGTGAGTCAGGACAACTAGGCACTCCCTAACTGCACCTGGAGCTCCTGTCACCTGGATCCGTACCTGAGACTCCTGCTGCTTAGATCATGACTCACTACTGTGGTTACCTGACAAGAATTATGGCCAGAACGAGAGGATAATGACCAAAGTCAGGCATCTGGCAAACCTATAAACAGCGGTCCCAAGCGAGGCCCTTTGAGCTCTCCTGGACCGCAGCGGGCTGTGACCAGCATGTCCCTCTGAGAGGGACGCCTCTCAGAGCTCACAAACTCTCTCGTTTGCAGAAAACGGACGATTGTTGCTGAAAGCTGACGGCGGGACCTGGACAGATATCCTTCGCTCCTTGAGGCTCAACCCTTTGCCCATTGAGAAATGCTGAGACATGTCGTGAATATTTCACTGAACTCGAGGGGAATTTTTAACAGGTATACCCCTGTTTATACATATATATCTCTCTCTCTCTATCTCTTTGTATCTGTATTTGTATCTGTATATTTGTACAAATCATGAAGAATCAAATCTAGCTCGATCTTTCTTTATAGGTTTATCCCTCACACTTTGGTGTTTTCAATCTCTGTAAATCATTCTAGTTTGATTCTAACTTGATTTTCCTTTGTACACTTCATAAGTAATAGAGCGAAGCTTGCCATCAAACTTAGTAAAGTCGTGCTTTTATAAATTCCTGTTAAATCACTTTTGCTAATACCTTTGATGGTGATTCTTTAAGCAGTCCAAACCTCTCTTTCATGACAGAAGGGCAGGCATTAACAGTGCACCCCAAAGCAGAAGAAACAATAGCCCTTTGTACTCAGATGAAGTAACAACACGAGCCGGAATGAACATTCAGACGCGCAGCAGAACTCCTATTACCCTCCTCCGGTGGCCGTGCTGGACGTGTTGCATGGCGAGTGGGCGTTGTGTGACTTACTATCCGGTCTGTTCTGCGGCACCCAGGTTTGGGGATTCCTACAGCACCTGCTTAGGTGGAGTTGAAGTTCTACAAGTTCAGCTCAGTTGTTACACATGGTTCAACAGTTCTGTTAGTACAGATTTCAGGAGAGGCTGTTGCTGAACTTTAAATATGGCTTTTCCGTGAAAAATGTGGTAAAGACAAAAAGTGCTTTCCCTGATATACAAGATGCAATGCATTTACGGCAGGTGCTCTGATTGTAATCACGCTTTGCCCATTCTGATGGAAAATCATTATGCTTGATGATTTTCTTGGCATTTTTGTCCATGCTTCAAAGAAGTGGTGCAGCAGGACTCAATGAAAGACACAGAAAGTGTGTGCCCTGAACAGACTCAGAAAGCATCAGTCTTTCTTAATAAAAAAAATATAAAAATGTGCAAAATATATATGTAATACTAAAACCCATAAGGATGACTACTTTTAGTGCATATATTTGCACTAATGCATATATTTGTATAATTCAACATGTATTCACTGCTGCTGTATATTCCTGAGTTTAATATCATTTGGTTTACAAAACAGATTCTCAGATGATAAAAATACTGATAGTTTTATTGATTTCCTAGAGCTATGCTTATTTAAACCAGTCCAGAAATATAGTTCCACAGATAGCACCGTAAACTCATCTGTGTGGGCCTAAATGTGCAGTAGTGCAAAAATCACAAGTACCTACCCTCTATTTTTCCATATTTCCTCTTGCCTTGGAGAACTTAAGAAACAGAAGCTGCAGTTTCACATGTCATATTTTGAAAGAGAACATCAGAGTGAGTCAAGAAAAAGCATTTTTCTGATCCAGATCCTGACACTTCACAATCGCAGCATGTAAAGATGTCCTAGTGTTACTGCTGAGCTGTCTGCACTCATCATACACATTGAATTGCCTTGTCCCCTCTTCTGCAGATTCAGTTTACCAAGGGGATTCAAAATGAGAGTGAGAGAAAAGGCGAAAAGAGAGAGGAGGAAGTAAAGCACAACTTCATACCATCTCTGTCATTAAAATGGCCCAATAACTCTAGCAGTATTAAATCGTGAATGCAGAGCACCAAGCAATGATGTAGGATTCCAATGCTATCTGATCCAAGATGCAACACTGCCATAGCAGTATATCCACGCAGCTCACACAGTACCTCACAAATTGAATGGCGTGTATATAGTATAAAAGAAAATAATCGCTTGCTGAAAACTGTTACAGAGGTAACTTCCCATCTACTTTCTTCAAGATTCACCCTCTTTCCTCTTCTTACAAACTCTTCTTAAAATTTTCCTCTGCTTTTGAGAAAGATGAATTGTATCTGAAGCCACTAATAAATAAAAATATACATATAAATTGCATCAGATACTCAGAGTGCACCTTGACACGAGTTTATTAGCAATACAGAACTCTCATCACACCAGTTACAATTCCATTTTCACCTGCCTAAGGGGGTATTGGCACTAATGTTACTTACTGCTTAGAAGCACCCCCAGGCTGTACGTAATCCTTATTATTTTTATTATTTCAACTCTTTGGATCTGATCCTACTTAATACCAAGAGTTTCTGAAAGGTGCTATGTCTTCAATTCACATAGACTTTGACAGAAACTGGGGACAGCTGAAACAGGACCATTTTCTACCCATATTTTTTTAAGGCATATTAACTTTTTTAACCCATAATTTTATGCACTTGCTGGTGTAGTTGACCAAACATAAGAAAGCATAATCTGGACACTTCATAATCTCTAAAATGGCTGCATCTCTTAAAAAAACCCCAACATTTTTCATCTGAATATTGTAAAGTCCTTTTACAAAAGCCTAATCATCCAAATTTCACAATTGGAGAAGCAACGATAAAGATAGGTTAATTTGCCGTTAAGTACATAGAATATTTGAGACTAAACACTTTGACTTTGTTTTGTTCTGCAAGATCAGAATGACCTTCCTTGTTCTAGAAGCAGTCCTCCATGTACTATTTTTTGGCACAAAAGATTTCAAGTAAGACATCCTGGAGAAGCAGTATCCTTCTGGCACCACTAAAATCTTTATTGTCTTCCTTTATCTTAGGTTAGGTATCATTCAACATATCTTTTATTTTTCTTTCAATTCTAAAGTATTTATCAATTTCTTGCCCTGGTTCTGTCTTGGTTACACTTAAATCCTGACGACTCCCAGTGGTAGGGATGGAATTGTCTAATTATACCACAGTTTATTGGGTTTTACATTTAAATATAATCCAACTACCTCTACGTTTGTTTCCACTGCAGTGAGATAATGAATTCAACACCTGGAAAGTAATTTTCATTTAGAAATGAGCTCACTGCAGTTGATGATCCAGTTCAAAGAAGTCTTTGTTGAGGGGTGGGAGAGCCACAATGGAATGCATCATTATCTTATTAATGAGAAAGAAACTAAGCAGGTGTTGAATACTCACTTAAAAAGGGAAATGTAATGAGCAGCTGCCATTTTTGGTGGTTGTAATTTGCAGCACCAACTTTATCTACCCCAAAAGGTAAAAGACAAACTCCAGAAAGGTATCATTAGAAACTAATATTTTAAAGGTATGTGATTGATAAGAAGGAAAGATGGATGAATATTAAAGCCTAATTCAAATGGCTTAGAAGATCATACCTGATAACGTCTAAAGGATATCAGTCACTTTATGTAGTTTTTTAAGTTCAGTTCTCAGTATGAATTTTGAGTGACAGAAAAATAAAGACATATAACCGTCTTCTCTAGTTCTTCTGAGAGAAAAACAACTATTGGGAACCTTATACTAATTACGTACCAAGAGTTCAACACTGCTATCTTTGAAACAGTCATGAAGGAACAGTGAAGTGAAGTAACCACATTTCTAAATGCCTTCCTCTTTAACTTGATTTGCAAAAGATACAGCAGGTGACAAGGAGACTGTTAACAAGAGTTTCTACTCATGCACATTTTGCATTTCAGCACAAAACAAAAGGGCAGAAAAGCACATGAAACATCTGTCCTGACAAGCCCATAATGTAGCATCACAGACCCGTCTTGCCAGTGGAGCCCTTCGGTGTCAACCAGGCTTCAGAATCAGAATCAGCCTCGTTAGTAGGGCAAAAGACTGGGACGTGACTGTGAGGTTTACTCCACATACCAGAGATCGGGGTTTTTAAGCCTGTTCATTCTTTGTGAAAGAGATTGTGAAGTCCATCAAGAGAATTAAAAACATTTCTTCTTTACCTTGTCAAGTCATCTCTTCTCTTGATTATAGAAAAGATAATCCAAGAACACCAATATGCCACATTCTAATTAGAAAAAAAGGTTTTCTTATTTGCATAGAATCATAGAAAGGTTTGGGTTGGAAGGGACCTTAAAGTTCATCAAGTTCCAACCCCCCGGCCAAGGGCAGGGACACCTTCCACTAGGCCAGGTTGCTCAAAGCCCCATCCAACCTGGCCTTGAACACTTCCAGGGATGGGGCATCCACAGCCTCCCTGGGCAACCTGTTCCAGTGTCTCACCACCCTCACAGTAAAGAACTTCTTCCTTACATCTAGTCTAAATCTACCCTCTTTCAGTTTAAAACCGTTACCCCTTGTCCTATCACTACATGCCCTTGTAAAAAGTCCCTCCCCATCTTTCCTGTAGGCCCTCTTTAAGTACTGAAGGCCACTATAAGGTCTCCCTGGAACCTTCTCTTCTCTCCAGGTTGAACAACCCCAACTCTCTCAGCCTATCCTCTCATCATCTTCACGGCCCTCCTCTGGACCTGCTCCAAACTGGTTCTTGTCTTTCTTACGCTGGGGACCCCAGAGCTGAACGCAGTACTCCAGGTGGGGTCTCACAAGAGTGGAGTAGAGGGGGAGAATCACCTCCCTCAACCTGCTCGCCATGCTTCTTTTGATGGAGCCCAGGATACGGTTGGCTTTCTGGGCTGTGAGTGCACGTTGCTGGCTCATATTCAGTTTTTCATCCATTAATACCGCCAAATCCTTCCCTGCAGGGCTGCTCTCAATCCACTCATCACCCAGCCTGTATTTGTGCTTTGGATACCTGTAATGGGTTTACATGGCAAGGTTTTGGTAGCGGAGGGGCCACAGGGGTGGCTTCTTTAAAAGCTGCTAGAAGCTTCCCCTGTGTTTGACATAGCCATGCCAGCCGGCTTTAAAAACAAACCCACCGCTGGCCAAGGCCGAGCCAATCAGTGACGGTGGTCGCGCCTCTGGGATAACAGATTTGAGAAGGGGAAAAAAGTACTGGGACGCAGAAGCCACAGCCAGAGAGGAGTGAGAACATGTAAGAGAAACGTCTCCGGAGACCCCTAGGTCAGTGAAGAAGGAGGGGCAGGAGGGGCTCCAGGCGCCGGAGCAGAGATTCCCCTGCAGCCCGTGGTGAAGACCATGGTGAGGCAGATTGTCCCCCTGCAGCCCAGGGAGGCCCACGCTGGAGCAGATGTCCA
>JAVKLA010000039.1:5799566-5834622 GCA_034782735.1 Sagittarius serpentarius | reverse complement strand
TGTTGGGATGCATTGCTCCTGAGCTTGGAGGAGGTGATACTTGAATATTAACCAGTTTTCTTGGGGCCCTCTTCCCTCCAGGGCTGTATCCCATGGTACTCTACCAAACAGATCCCTGCAGAGGCCAAAGTCTCCTCTCTTGCTTTTCAGTGCCTTAGAAGAAGAGCTAGACAAGATTCCCTCACATAACATTTCTCTCAATCGCACCTCTATCACATGCCCTGTGAGCACTTCATATTTGATAATTCCTTTTGCCTACCTGTTCTCTTTCCAGCTGTGGCTGTCGGGAATTTACACTTGGAAATAACAGTGACTTTAGGACAATGAGCACTTGTGTATGCAAGTAATAGTCTAACAAGATAAGCTAGGTAACTTTACTGGAGTAAGGCAAGGCAATGGGAAGACCGTCAGTCCCTGCTGAGGGGACATGCAGGGATACCGTCAGGGAGGAAGATTTTCCTTTTGTACAGAAAAGAAATGCAGGATTTTCATCATTACATATGAAGCCTCACCTGTGACTCTTTATGCCTTTTAAGGGTTGGAGTTTAATTTTAAAGTGAAAGAAACCCACAAATCCTTTCCAGTGATCATAAGACATTAAGACTTTATACGCAAAGAGTTTCTTTGCCTTAGTGCATTTTTAGAGAGCCAGAGCCCTCAGTTTTCATCTGTCAGAAATGAGGGGTGCGATAGCTGCCAGTGTCAGGGGATTTCAGGATTCAACAGAGTTCGTCTTAAAAACAGGTGGCATTGTTAGGCTGTGGGGCTGTTTGCTAATTTAAGACACCCATAACCTAGCTAGAGCTCATCAGATTCCAACAGCAATGATCAGGGTCCTCTGGGCTCATATTTGGGCTTAGCCTTCCAAATAGAGTAAAGGAGAAAAAACAAAAGTTCAGAGCTTGCATTGGAGCTAGAGTTACCTAATTCCATCAGCAAAATTTTATAGGGGAAGGCGGGTGGCAGCGCTAATGTGCAGCCACAAAATATGATTTCATTTTGAATTTTCGCCATGTTTGAGTGAAAATTTCAGTCTTGCTTCTGCATGTAAAAAACAACTTATTTTGTCATGATGAAACTAACAACATTGCTCCAAGTAAAAAAGGATTTAACAAAAAGAAAAGATTAGCAGGTAGTTTTTGTTCTCGAGTTTTCTCCCCATATTTGATAAAATATGTGCATAGCACCAGAAATGTCTTTTGTCTGTTGTCAATAAAATATAGTAACAAGGCAAACATTAAAAAGGATTAATGATCCAAAAGCATCATAGTTTCACAAGCTAATCATTTGTGACAAGTATAATGTATTGACCAGTAAAATGTCCCAAGGTTTCATATTCAATCCAATGTTTAATGTATTTATTAATGGCAGCGGGGATGAACAATGAGGCAGCAGTATTTGCAAATAACAGATCCAACCCAGTGAAAGCTGTGAAGAATTCTGGGGGAATTTTGCCACACTGGGTGAACAGGCAATGGACAAAGAAGTGCAAAGGAAAGGAAAGAATTTACACTATTTGCACTCCTTATACGTTTGGACCTGGCCGTTGTAACAGGAAGCTCAGCGAGAGCCTCCATTCACACTGTTACCACATTAAGATGCATTAGGTATGAGTGGAAAATGATGCGCAATACATTCTAATTCAGCCTCCTCTGGAATGCTATATGCTGTACTAAAGAAGGACAATAAAAATAATACAAGCATAGAGAAACTCTCACACAAAGAGAGACTGTAAGACTTAGACAGTTTATCTTGGAAAAGAGACAAATAACAAAGGACATGAAAAGGGCATATTCAAAAACAAAACGGCAGAGAAGATAGATCTGACATTACCATTCCACACACATCATAAAGCAAGAGTAAAAGGAAACCTAATGAAATAAAAGATGGTGGAATTGAATCACTGAATAAATGCTTTCACTATGCACCATTAGACTATGAAACTCCCTGCTACTAGGTACTATAGATGCAAAAATGTGTATATAGGAGTCTATCCTATTTCAGTTGGGACTGGACATTTATACATGTATAGTAAGGATACCCTGAATTACAGTAATAGAAAAGAATAATGAGAAGAAAATTTAACCTCATTCTCTAGGGTTAAGTTGATATCTAAGTAGGGCAGTTTAAAATCTGACCTCAGGGAAGAAGAAGGATATGAAAACATTATTTTACGTGTATCTGCTTTGCAGTTTCCAAAGTATCTGCTACAAGCCACTATCAGCAGGCAAATTCTAAGCAAGATGGACCACATTTAGTACAGCAATTCATGTCTGTTAATGATTAGCTTTCCCAAACAAATTACGATTTTATACATTTTTAAACACCATGTTGTTCAGTCACTCCTCCAGCAGACACTTTCTGTATCAGAAATGACTCCAGAAAGGAGCCAGAATGTCTGACTCCTCAGACACCTGGACCCGCCAGCCTCAGAAGGCAAAACAGGGAGGCTTCGCTTCTTTGATTTTGCTTATCTGTTTAGGCCTGCATATGTATGTTTATCCTAGTGTCTACCTGGGCTGTCTAAAAACTGTCTTAACATATGCTCTGATCCTTCTGCAAATAGGTACGTAGTGTAACACTTGCAGGCAGAGATCTGAAACTAGAAAACTGAAAGATGCCAAACTGTGAGGAGCTGCACTATAATTATGAATTACACATGCCGGAAACCATAATCATGTGTATCAAACCACCTTAAAGTTAGTCATAAAAACAAACAAAAGAACCAGTTCTGCTTACTGCTTCTGATTGTTTCCCTTGGCTACCAAATTTAAATCAATAGGACTGAAGGGAATTTGCTGTTGCTGTTTTGATCCATCAAAAAAAATAACACACAAAACCCCATTCCCCTTGAGCAATCTCAAAACCAAGAAGATACAAACCCCCAGTACCTTTTATGTTTCCACAGTTTGATTGCTATGGTCCAAGAATACTCTCTTTTTTTCTTTTTCCTTTTTTTTTTTTTTAAACACTTTGTTTCCACTGTAGTATAATAGACAGAAAAATGTGATTGCAGAAAGAAGTCTAATAACCCCACTGCCTGATGCCTGAAATTACTCTCCAAGAGAAAAGGCTTTCACTGGAAACACATCATTTCAAATTCCTTCTTCTTCAATGACTTTGAGAACAACTCTTTCTCAGAGGAACTGTGGCTAAGATGTACACAACAATAAGGCTGTCATCTTTACCTACAAGACTCTGGATATTCCCGTGTTACGAACTACTTTCCATTGCAACAAAAGGCAACAGACTAAGAAAAAATGAAGAAACAACCCCCCAAAAATGAAAACCTCCAAGCCTCTCAGTCTTCTTTGCCAGGCTGAAAGGTTCAAAGATGACCCAGCCTAACAGTGACTTCTGTAAGGGTGTTTTATAGCGTTTAGGGAGCAGTGAGATTATGCTCTTCCCCTTTCATAGAGACCACAGAGCCGTCAAAAATGGGTGGAAGCACTTTTTTCGTTTGTGCATAGTCCAGCATAATATCCTGCACTTTCAGGGAGTAACTAAATGCAGCCTGTTGCTTCTAAAGAACTCCAAAATGAATCTTGCCTACTCAAATTAAAAAAAAACTTCTTCCTGCATTCCCAGTACAATATCACTTAGCTCTCGCCTGTCCCTTGCAAGAAGGTTTAATCAGAAGAAAAACAGCTCTCCAATAAAAGCAATATTTACAAATGGTCCACAAATTCATACTGAATTAACAGTTTCCAAGCTGGAAAAGCTGAATTCATAATTTTCAATTCACTTCACTTTCATAAAAATGAAATTGACTACAGAGGTGCATTATCATACAGCATAATCAAAATATAGCTTGGCATCTTCGTCGATACAGCTTCAGTTTACTAGCGGAGCAACTGAACTTTAAACAGCAGCATATTTGGGATGGGTACTCATCATTATCTATTCAGCTGGACACAAAGTAATTTGTTACAGCCACTTGGTTTTATCATTACTTGATATTGAAAACTGACAAGCATCATAACTCACTGGCATTTGGAAATCTCTTAATATTTTGATCCTTCAGAAAATTTGTTTTCACTAGGTAAACTAGGTCTGGCCTGCTAAGATTATAGTAATTAGTTTCATAAGTGTATATACTACCTCAATGTGTCTTATGGCAAGAATGAAAATGATGAAAAGGCCCTGTCATGGCTCAAACTAATAGTTTCTCGAGCCTCTTTGTGAATTCTCCAAGCATATCCTCCTCAGCTGCTACACTTTGAGCCTTTTATCTCAGGTAAATCACATGAAGCTTTCAGACCAGAAAATATCCTACTGATTAACTGTTCTTATCAAGAGGGCAGTTCTCTAACCTTATTTATTTTTTTCTACTATCTATTGCCTCCTCTGCATGCTATATTCTGCTCTCCCTCATTACTGGTATGGTATTCCTCAAACTGCGAGTCGCTGATTCCCTCTGTCCCTGTGCTCTGTGCTGCCAAAGCCCTCTCTGTCCCCCAGCCCTCTCTCTGCCTCTCCTAGCCACCCACTCCCGTCTCCTCTCCCTCTTCTGTCCTGTCATCTGGCCCCAGTCTGATTTGACTTCTTTAGTGTACCTGCAGGCTTAAACACTTCTACCCCTCACTGCCCATTCCTGCCGTGGCGCTGTCTCTCATACTCTGCTGCACCTCTCTCTTGTGGGATCAAGTGTGGGATTGAATAGGGGAACTGTTCCAGCAAGAAACTGGAACTCTTCTTTTCCAAGCTGGATCAGTTCCTTGATGCAACACACCACACAGTTACATGAACAGGAAAGCTGACAACAAAAACTGGTCCTGCTTAGGGTGGATGAAACAGTGCTGTTGCCAAATGAGATACCACAGCCTTGGTGTCCTTTTGTCTCAGCATTCAAAACGAGAAAGCCCTGGAGACACCTGGCAAATGTGCCGTGATTCCTGGAGGACCTAATTTTTAAGCAAAATCCTTTGTCCTCTCTATCCACTTAACTGGGCTTTCAAATTGCCAAACTTACACACAAAAACACAGAAGACTAAGGAAAGCGGTATTTTGTGAGTGCTGATAAATGGACAGCTACCTGGCTCCCTTCCCCTTCTAGAGTCACTAGAATTACTCTAGAGTCACCTTACATTCAGTAAACACCTTCTGAGCATTCTGATAAGTGGATAAAGTTTATAGTATTCATAACTTCACTTAAAATTCATCACATACAGATTAACATCTAAATAAAGCATAGAATATATTGTCACATTACAATTTATACTTCCCTTCCATTTTGAATTCAAGCAGCTGTGAAAATCCAAAGTTCACTTACCATACTGCCAGGAAGATCCCCAAAAGTTTGCGATGTGTTCTGTATTAGATGCTACTTCCCTCTAGTGTGCAGTCCTTGTAAAACCCCAGTGATATCAAACTTCATAATCCTTAAAATTTACTCCAAAACAAAAACAGCTGCAAAGCTGTTAAGTCTTTAAAGCACAGCACCTTGCAAAATTGTCTGTTTTCTTTTCAGACTGCAAACAGAATTTGGTTCTAGCATCTATTCCATCTTCCGAGTACAGCCAGTATACCTAAATATGATAAAGCAGCCATAAAGTTCAGGCAGAAATTAACAGGGCAAGTTATTCTCACAACACTACAGAAAACAGACTAATCTATCATCTAGAACTTGTATGAGAAGGTGATCAGTAATAGGTAACTGATTACTACTTAGATCCAGTAATCGGACATTTGTGATAGAGTGCTTTGTCAAAGGAAACTTAAGAAGCATGTCAGAATTTGTTACAGTCTCACTTAAAAGGGGTGATTGTTTTGAGTGAATTTTCTGGTGACCTATAGTTAATTTACAAGTCTGCAGTAAACTAGCACAATCATTTTGAGCATTATTTGAATCAATGTAATGCATTTATCTTGTTGACAAGCTGACTTTTGCCTAATTTGTAGATAACTGAGAATAAGCACTTGAGGAGAGGTCTATTTCTGTCATTTTAAAGAATAATTTGGCTTCTGCCCTTCCTCTGAATATTATGGGTATTACCGGGTACACTTTCAGAACTAGCTATTTAAACTGAGCATTCAAGCCCCACATTCACATGCAAAGAAAAGAATATTAAACTTTCTTCTTAGACAACCTTTCCAAATTGTCTTAGAAAAAAAGATTCTTTTTTTCTCTCAAGTTTCAAAATCAACTGTTAATGCACTATATTAACCTGCCTTTGGGCCATGAGAGAGGGGAGAGACATGGAATCCTTGATTGCATAGCCAAAATTAATGGTCCCTGCTTTTCCTCATCCTCAAGTACTTCCCTAAGTAGAGCAGTCATTCTCTTAACGTATGCCATCAATTACCCATAAAGACTGACTGTCTAGTAGCTAAATAGATACAGATTAATTCCTTCTTGTTCTCAGCCTGCTCTCGTGGGCAGCTCGCACATTCCCTGAAGAGAAGTCCCGTGACTTCTCTTTAGCTCCTCTTCCACTAACATATCTGTCAACCAGCTGCATCTGCCACAGCAACTCTTGGAGCAGGAGAGGAGCTGTGCAGCTGTACAGTTTTGTAGCCTGGAGAGAATCAAACAAATTTAAGTAAACAAGTTGGATAACAACCATCAACATTGCAGTAACCAGACGGATGCTAAAATGTTAATAGCAAGTAGGTAGAAAGGAACTGTACATATACACATGTGTATTCTTTTACTATTGATATGTAACTTGAATTTCCAGGGTCCCTGAGAAATCTGGGAACCCAAAAGTATGAACGTATGCATTAACAATAATGTATTAAGGCGATCTTGAACCATTTGGGGAAAACACCAGGAAGATACTGTGTTCTAAATGAATGTTAATCTGTATCTGAAGAAAAATATACACTGATGGTATCCTGAGAACTGCTGATTCACAAGATGAACAGGTTATCTAAGAAATAATACACTGACGGGTAGGCTGCCTTCACTGACAAAACCACTTAAACTCTTATAAGAATCATATAATTTAACCATGGGGGGAAAATCATCAAAACTGATCAAATCTAATAGCATAAGCAGAGTCTCTGTGTTGACTGTAACAGTGCATCGAACTCCAATGAGATGCACAGGCAATTCCTTTTTTTTCCGAATAGGGTATGCAGAATTGTACTTCTGCAAACTACAATTGTAGTTCTTCTGTATTGCTACTCATGTAAGTATCGCTTCATTACTATTATAGGCCAGGTTGTAAATCAGATGTAAAAACAGCAGGAGAAGACTGTGTGCACCCTCACATCTTTCAGGTGCAGGCTCACAGGACATGACTATGGCAATACCTATGTGTATTATCCTATTCACACATTTAGTATCACAGTATCTTGTTAATTTTGATGAGGAAAATGTCACTCCGTGTTCTGCAGTTCATATGTTGCCATCAAGGAACTGAATTCATGTTCCCCCCCAACACCTCTGGGATTTTTTCGTTTCGAACACTCTCCTGTTACAGAAGCCATTATCCTCTTTCTTCCACTCCCTCAAAACACTTTTTCTGTTCTCTCAGCTGCCGGATCAGGAGCAGAAGCAAGTATAACAGAGTACCTTTCAAATAATTTAGGACACCCCCCCCACAATCAAGTAAAAGAACTTCATATCTTATGAAAATATGCATAAGCCGGGGCAGGATGAAGGTTGTTCTTTCCCCTCTTCCTAGTTCTCTGTGTCCACTAGTCTAGTATGTGGGGGTTAACAACCTTATTTCTATATTCGTTACTAGTACAGCCTTCTGTACAACAGAGACAGGTGTAATCACTTTATCTTTTCAGACCACTTTTCCCTACTCACATTTTGGGTGTAGTTAAGCCAGCTCTGCTAGCTTATCACATAAGTTCAGCTCCCACACCTCTCCATTTGGACCACTTACTCTGACTTCTGAGCTGAAGTTCACTGCCCCCTAACTTTACTGAAATGGTCTGAGTTAAAAATAAACCTTTAAAAAACAGCAGTAGAAAGGAAAAAATAAAAGAATAAAAAGGAAAAAAATGCACAGTTACATGGCGAGTGTTCAGGGAAAGGGGTGAGAAATTTTTCAGGCAATTTTGTTGCTGAAGTCAAATACATCTGATACGTGTAATAGTTCTTTCAGTTAGTGACAACACTTGTTTAAACAATGCCTGGTATAATATGGCCTCGGTCACCCATGGGAGTCCTAGGTATCGTAATACAAATAATTAAAAACTAAAAGAAAATACACCATTTAAATCTTCAGGTTTTCTTTCCTGTGAGATTCCTTTTACTTCAGTTGTTTCACCAGCAAGAACCTAGGATTATTGAATCCCTAAGTTATTTTTAACAAAGTACCGGAAATTTTAAATGCTTATCACACATTAAATACTGAAAATACTGATTTATAGAATATAAACCATAACACAGTAGACCATATTTGAACAGGCGTATCAAATTCAGCCTTGATTTTGAAACAAAAAAAATTTTTTTTTTCCCTTAAAGCCCAGAGGTCTGTTAGGGTCATGCCTACAGATAAGTAGTTTACAGAATTACCAACTCTATAATGAAGGAACTCTTCAAAAATCATCATACCTTACTTCACATGCCTGTATTTAAAATCCCATGGTATCATCACAATAGAATTTTCATGTATTTTTTACAACAGTTTCTAATAAAGAACCATGCTCAGACTTGTACCGGTAATGAATTTACAGATGCCCATCAGTCCTTGTTTTTTATCCATTCAAAGTGTTTTCAGCCTGTGGCTATGCCTGAGGCAAAGTTATATCATCTTGACACAAAGAAATACAAAGTCTTGCCTCAGAGATTTCCCTTGCTTGAAAGCAGCAGTACTGTAAAATCTCCAAGGTGTTATAATTAAAAAATGTACCAATTAGTTATACAGTCAACTAAAAGAAAATGACTGTTAAGAATTATTTTCATCCATACAGCAGGCCTTTCTCTGTTCATCTGGGTTTGTACTTTTAAATTACTGATTAAAATGCTGTGTTCCTTGCAGAAAAAGCATACCAAGTGTGTCTTAAATGCCCCCAAGGATTACTAATCTATGAACCCTATGTACTATTTGTTATGTGTATATTTAACATACATTTGAAAAGACATCAATTAAGACACACATTTTCTGACCACTGCTTTGGGCAGCTGGATACAACATCTCTCTCTAGAGATGCTAATATCATTTTAATAACAGACATGAAATTGAAACTTTAATTAAAGAATGCCTCTTTTTTATTATTTGATCCTTTTGGTATGTATACAAATGTGGAATATAATTAGAAACATTGTAATTAAAGAAATAATTAGGTACCGCAGGCTGGTATCACAAACATTTAGGGCAATTTCAAGCTTTTACCACCATGTCACATTAGCAAATTCCCTCCCTCATGCAAAGTTTACTAAACAAAATCACCAGCTCTTTAGCCATTTAAAATGAATAATACACATTAACAAGAAAATGAACATTTTATCTTGTTGGGAAGGGGAATAAAATGATTCCTGCATAAATTAAAACCCAGAAATCAGTTCTACTTGGACAAATGTGTGCAAACAAGTTCCTTTTCATGGACAGCTTTATTTTATTTTAATTAAATGAGACTCAACCCACTGCAAATAATTGTGGTGTTAATCTCACTACATTAATTTGAACAGAAACTGAGGAAAAACTGGTCAATGTTAATCAAGTGCCTTGGAGGAAGAGAGTACTTTTTGACAGACTTGCATAATGGATGAAGCACAAAATGAGATAATTGGGAGATGTTTGTCCTAGAGGGCGCAAAGTTTGTAATTACACATAGAAAGTTTCATTATACCCTTACGTTAACTCCTTTGCATGCATGAAATATGTATGCTCATTGAAAAACTCAGCAAAGGAAGGGTTTGGTAGTTGTGTCAGCTATTTAAACCTGTGCTTACTTTATTATGCTAATGAAGGCCTTAGTCAACAGACTTTCACCTTAGGCAATCTTCTGTAAACTAAATTAATAAAACATTAGAAGAATGCTTAAAATTTGCCATGTACTTACATTGCTTATAATATATACACACAAAGTATGTAAATTGAAGTCATGATCATTTAAACCTAACTTAGAAAACTCTAAATCGCAATATTTACTTTTTCCTTCACTATGATCCCTATCATTACTGCCAAAATGATATAATAAAAACTGAGAGCACACTGTAGAAAACACCAATGTAGAGACAGTATTTTCACAGGCAAGTAAATTACTTGGATTACCCAGTGGATGATACAGTCTGACATTCTCAGAAGCAAGGAAGTAGAAAATCTAGAGATGGTCTAAAGACCCAGCCTTAGAAGAAAAATTTTCACCAGGAGAGTAAGAGCGACTTTCTCCTGTCATTAAGAGACTCCTCACTCACAGATTCTGGGAAACATTGGGGTGTTTGCCTTATTTTCACCTTCTCTATTCATAGGACTACATAAGCATTAGAAAACCTTAGATTGTTATCTTATTTCACGTATAATTATAACATGGATTTAGAACAATTTTCCAAATACAAAATCAGAGTGCACTCTTCCTTTTCATTGTCATATTTTGTTTTCCAATACCTTATCTTATAGAATAAATGATACCTAAATCATAACAACAAATGTGGCAGAAACTTGCATTCCTTACCAAGCACTGGAATGTGAGCCCCAGCTATACAGAACTGGAATTAATGTAGTGAAAAGCAACATGTCAAAGTGCAGCTCTTGTTCCAACCACAGATTTGATTCAGTCAATTGAATTATTCTGCAGAAGTTGCACAGCACCTGGTTAAATTTTAGAAGTCATCTTTAAAAACAAAATGTAAAAAGCAAAACAAATGAAGTTGAAGAAATATATCTCTATGTCCAGGTCTGAATAAATTTTCAAGGATTCAGAAAAAAAGTTCTGGGTAACATTTTAAACTTTGATGTAAATTCACCCCTCACTCATCTAATAGCAAGTAGTTCATATCATAAGACAAGACTAACATCTGAGGGATTCAGCGAGCCTTGCATGGGGAGAATTTAACAAATTTTGCAAAAGTTTTGCAAAAATCAAATCTATGGCATGTTATGAGGAACCTAATCAACATAATAACATTCTACTAATGACATTTTCATCTGCGAGGAGCAACAGAGTTTACTAATTTGTATCTAGCTTTTAACATCACAGCAAAGGAAGCTACATACTTCATCCCGGTGCTACATTTTTCTCACTTCTGGATTATTTTTTCACCTTTTTTCCTGGTTTTCTGCTCATCTGTGAAGGTACACATCTGTTGCCATCACCACCTAAATTGCACATCAGTGTTTCTGATGAAAATAAAAAATGTCATGGCAATAAGAGAATGTTTTGAAAGCAAGCCAGTTTGTCAGTAAATTATAAGGTTTATTATCATAAAACTCTAACAAATTGAACCCACATCTCATTAACTGAAAGCACAATATGACTGCAGCAATATTCATCTCCCAGAAGAGTGCTTATCTATAGGGAGAAAAAAAGATAAAACTTTTGCTGAGAGGTGCCACTAATGATAGCATTAACTTTATTTATTAAAGAGTACCTGAACATTTCTGAAAATAGGCATTTCCACCTTCAATGATAGAGAAAAGTTAAAATTCACAGAACTGCACTTTAAATTAAAGACAGAAAAATGTTTTATCTTGGGTTTTATTTTCATTGGCTTGCAGCTTTTCCATCCCTTCCAGAAGAATAAACTGAAAATTGAGCTCTCTCGTGACCCACTCTACACTTTGGGCATATTCATAAGGAATATTAAAGAAAAACTACCCAGCTGTTACTGAGCTTGCCAGGCTTAGCTGTTATTTGTAAATAAATTTCTTGTGTTTCTATAGACTGTTGGAAACTTAATTATAGAAACCACAGAGAAAAGTCTGCTCTGCAATACATGAAATAAAGCATTATAGCGATAGTATTAATTAGTGAAGGCAAATACTACATTAGGATTTCCAATTGCTTCACATTTCTTATGAAAGCAATCATTTGGTGCTCTCAACCAACATCCTAACCTCATACTGCTGTCAAGCGAGTTCCCTTAGATGTTCAGTAAAAAGTACACTGCCCAGTGCGAAATGACACAACCATGGCATTCACCAAATTCTGAAAACCAGTGTCTTGCCACAGCACATCTGTATGCACACTGCTTTAAGACAGCAATAGAAAAGATGATCTTAACTCTCTGACAGCCTTCCTTCTGGTCCTTGTCTATAGCTGGTGAGGTTTTTAGGGAATGTGTATTGCCAAACATCTGAGCAATTTGCTTTGATGTGGATATCACTCTCAGACTCTCCAATTTTGGTCCATACGAAACTCTGAAGAGAAACTATAAGTCTTCAACCATCAATAAATTCAAATAAACCATGCAAATGTGTATCCCTGGAATCTTAAAAAATCACACTTTTTCCAGCTGAAATACATCTGTTTTTGTACAGGAACTGCATGCATTGGAATGAAATTAATCTTGTAGCATACAGAATAAGTGGAAGGTGCAATTCTAAGGTGATAGTATAATTTGTTTTTGAAAGCATGCCTATAATAGAAAAATTTACAGACAAAAAGTTAATATGAATATATCTTACAAAAAATTACTAGCTGTGAAGCTCAACTAGCTCTTCCTTTATTCAGTAATGAGGCCAGCCTGTTTGATTTTCTCCTGTGATGATAATATGTATTTAAAAAAACAATAGCACAAAACCAATTTTGCAATTATTTTTGAATATCATATAACTCAGTGAAATCTTATTTTGATATTGTTTACTTTCCAAAAGTATTTTAGACCTCGATATTGGATTCTAGCTTACAAAACCAACCATAAATAGACAATTCTGAAACTCAGACATCAAAGAAAATACTATATAATAATTATTTATTCTGAAGGGAAAGTATCAGCTCCATGTAGTGAAATCAACCGTGGCTTGTTTCTAAACAATATTGGACAGCTTAAATTGGCAAATATATATGTATTCTATGAAAGCTAAGACCTTTGAAATTATTTAATATCAGATGTTGTTTACTAAATGCATGAAAATACGGAGACAGCAAAAATATTTTATGTAAGTGTTGATGGTCAAAAAAGGTAATAAGAAATACAACTAAAGAAAAATAATCTGTTGGCAAAAGGTTAATGAACCCTTGACTGATGTAAATCAGAGCAAAATTAAACCCCTACACTAACAGATTCTTTCTTATCTTCAGACCCCCTGAAGTTGCCTCTACACCTGATGCTGTGGCTGTTATTCATGCCAAGTCATGCTGCACCATGCTGCTGCTTGCCAAATAAGCTTTGTTGGATGAACAGCTGAAATAACACGTTAGTTTCTTATTTTGAAAAGTCTCTCTGAAAATGTAAAACTAAGAGAAAACAGTCTTAATTCCTAGGACGTTTTAGGCATAGTGAAAGCCATGGATCTTGCCAGGACTGATGCATTTAGCCTCTTGTGAGGCTCTCAGCAAATCAAGTCATCTGGCAAATCTGTTTCATTTCCTACAGCCTCTCTCTTGCATTTATTACTCTGTATGTACAGCTGCAAAGATACCAGCCCTTGCTTCTGCTATTATTGTTACCTGTAGATGCATAAGTGAAGAATGTAGAAAGATTATTTTAAGATATATTTTCCTGATCTAAATTTTACTAAACTTTAACCCCAAAATTCTGGAAAGCCCTATATCCTAACAGTGTCTAGAAGCTCTTCTTTTCTTTTGCTCTGATCTCACAGTTCCCCTTCATTCTAGATATTTTTAATAGGTTTGTACTAATTGTAACACATAATAAATATGACCCACAATTTCCACAATACAATGACACTATAAGGAAAAGGCTTGTTTGTGATGAGATTCAGAGAATTATTATCAGGGTTTTTTTTTCTACTAGGTGTTTAAAACTGTGGTTATAAAAGATATTCTTTTGGTAGAAGATCTTCCCTTTCTCTATCTCCAAATCATCTCAGTATTTGGACAGCAAACTAGAAATTGCCAAGAAACAGAAGGAGATGGAATCGGCTTCATAGCACACAACACTACTTATTTCATTTTTGTAGTTCCTCTTACACAGATATACCCATCCTGAGGAAGGACAGAAGCCATAATTGAGGCTGTGAGCTTGGCTTACACACAGTGGATGGACTGGGGTCAGCATGTACACCTCAACTAAATCTCTCCCAGACCAGTTAATCAGCACAGTTTGAACTCATATTACTGCAAGGGGAAGACATTAGCTATGCCATCTCTGGCTTATCAGAATTATAATGGTCAGGCAATACTGATAACGTAAGGTAATTCAGATTTTTTTGAGGCTCTGGTTCCATAATACTGCAGATGATTTCAAATAATGTGCTCAGTAAAAAGACTTGAGCTGGAAGGCGAGCAGAGGCAAATATATTAAAAAACTTATTAAAAATAAAAGCTTATTAAACGTTTAGGCTAATCAGCAGTATTTATATTTACAAAATACCCATTCAAATAACTTTTTTATTCTTCTACAGCTGTGTTCACGCCATTATTCCTGCAACTCAAACAGATTTTCCTGCTGGATCAGTAGCAAAGTTTCAGCTTGACTACCTACCTTCTTTACTACCTTTTCACAATGTCTCTCACAACTTATCCTCACAGACAAGGACATATAAAGTAAGAAATATGGCAGCAAACTGCTCCTGTTCTTATGCAAGGATACTCTCCTGGCAACAAAGCTATGCGTATGGCCCGGATATCCACAAACAGAAAGACTTGCCAAACAGGATCATGCTCCACTTGGTCTTTCATTTTGGACCCTATCTGCCCCTGAGATATTATCCCAAGTATGTGTCCAAAACAAGAGGGTTGATTCATGGCACACTATGACACAGAAGGTATAAGCTGGTTGGGACATGGCATGAATGCACAGTGGGATGTGGAACAGCAAGAAGCTTTTTGGGATAGCCTTAGAAGCTAGTTTTGAGCAAAGGAGCCAAATCTTATGTAGATTACGTTTATTCAAACCGGCCACAGAGACTGTTTCCTGGTTTGAACTGTTCTGTGGTCTATCCGCAAGTTTCTCTGCCTCTTTGGAAATGAAAAAAAAAACAAAACCAAACGAACACAAAAACATACTTGGAGTAGAAAATTAAAAGACCAAGAGTGCAGAAAAGTGTGCCCGAAGGTGTTACAGAGCTAAAACAGGCCATCCTTCCAGAGATCCGTCAAAGACCTATGTCCTTAGCAACTGTACTTTCTTGGGAAGTCTGATACAAGCACTGGCTTAATATGTGTGATCTGAAATCATAGCCCAACATGCAAAGTCTAAATATTAATAGACTTTTCATGTCATTGAATTACTTATTAAAAATTTAGAACCCCCTCCTAAAATAACTAAGCCCTTATTTTAGTAGAAAAGTCACTACACTTCTAATACTTCATAATCTGTGTTACGTGGGTAATTGCTTTCAGGATGGCATGTCAAATTTAGATTCCATTAAATTATTATATTAAATCTGAACAACATTTGTGAACAACCCTTCATGATTTTATGCTCAAAAGGGATTAGTTTGTACCAAAAAAATTTCCCCAAGCATTCCAGAATATTTTTATTTGTCTTTAGAAAACTTTACAAGTTAAAATCTAGCCCATAGCCCAGACAAGTTGTGTATTACAATGAATAATAAATACATTATACTGGCACTTTAAAACTTTCCTGCAAATAAGCCAAAACATATCTGCATTTTAGCTAGGCTAAACAAATATAATTAGTTTTTGCTGCATAAAGTTATTATTTGTTTAAATGTTATAATTCTTATGGTAAATGTAAGACCAAATTTAATTTGATGGCACCAGTAAATATTTCAAAGCAGTTGCATCAAAGCTACCTAACATAGTTTTTCTTTTTCTCTCCTGATGACTATTTTACATTTACATAATTAGAACTCTACAATTTCTCCTGCTGTTTCCTACAGATTGGTTAATAGATCTTTCATGAACAAAAAAGAAAAGATGAAAAAAAAGGAAAAGGAAAAGAAAGGAGCAGGACTTCTACTAATCTGTAAAAGATACGCTGATTTCTTAGTGTGTATACATTAGATTTATATGCAGATGTGATAAAGTGAAGAGGAAAACCAAATATCGCACCTGCGATTTTTGTCATTTGGTTCAGTTGTTTCAAAACACCCGTTGTCATCCCTGGGAGATGGTTAAATCCCAGTCTCATTGATTGAGGTCTACTTCATGTTTAAATCCTTGGTATTTTTAAGCTCCGCCCATGATCTATTGCAGTAATAGCTGTAGTACTTAATTGTTGTATGCATGTGTTGATTCAACACATGCATAGGAAATCCCAGTCTTGAGTATTATTTTATGGCTGTGATGCCACTAAATGTCAGGTACCCTTACCTTCTCAGTATGTTTAAATACATCCGTTACATGAAGTGAGTGCACTAGATAAGTTCATATTTCGTAGTGCCTCAACTTTAAGCATCTCCACTACAGTCAAATCACACCATTGGATAGGAGAGAGAACGAAAAGACAAAGACGTGTCTGAAAGGGCAAAAGCGATTCACTTGCACAAATTTTGAGCACTTGTGACACGTTACACAGAGATCCCAGCCATGAATCACGACCAATTCAGTTTCAGCAGGAGGCAAAGAAGAAATCTGAGCCATGCTGAATCTTCTGCTGTCTTTTTTTGCCAGCCAGTTCTTTTTAACATTTACTAACTGCACAGGGGAAAACAACATCCTGAACTGAGGGCAATGAACATTTGCGTAGCATTACTGAGGATATGAGAACCACCTGATTTAAACGCCAATCAACAGGTCCCCAGGCTAGATGATCAGACTAGCATGTGGCATGTTTATACAAACATGCACACACACGCGCCCACGTATATATACATGTCCTGAAAGATTTACAGAATAAGTGAAAAGCAGAACACAACAATATATCTGGTCTTGCGTTCCTAATTCTATTAGGCTTTTTCCAAATATCCAGTTCTAGATTTGCTTGTATTCAGATCTCACTAGGTGAAGGAATGTCTCACTGCTGAGCTCTAACAATCCTAACAGTCCCTGTCCAAAACACTTAGAAAGTAAACAAAAATGGAAATGGGAAATGTAAGACTAAAATAAAGAGGAATTCAACGTTTTCTGCATCTCAGCCTACCAATGCATCTGCTGCGACATGCTCCCTTTTTTGCTTTTTCTGAAATCTATTTCTCTGATCAATAGGTTGATTTTGAATAAGTTCTTCCAAACTTTTCTGTTTCTAAGGGATGAAGATTGTCATATTTAAGCCTCTGCCTGACAATTTTGCCCATATTTTCAGTGGAACAGCAATCCCATCTCACGAGTGCAGAAAGCAGACCTCTTTGCTGATTTGGTTATTAAGGTATGGTTTTCTGCTCATTGGAATCCATCTTATACTTCATTTATTTGCTTTAATTGGTTTCAGTGTTAAAAGCAAGATCATATGTTTCTATTATGCTGTAATTTATTTATTAACTTTGAATAATGTACTAAAGTGCAGAGCACTGACTGGGAAGAGGCATTTATGAAATATAAGGGAAAATTATTGTTCCTTTGGAAGAACACAATGTCCCTCATCAAAGGCCTTGGAGTCAGAGTCTAAGCATTAATTCTTACCTAATTTCTTTAAATAAGAGCTGGTGAATCTCAGTCCCTCCAAATTAGAAAACACTTCTAAAATGCGCTGGAGCTGAGTGTAGCAAGGTGAAAAACAATTAAATCTGTCACTACATTTTTAATTCATTAATATGAATTTACACACTGCTGCTAATACAGTAAGGCAATAGTGTCCCTACTTCAAACAGACCTGGCAATTTGCAAATTGCAAGTATGTGCAACCTTTAGTTCCAGCTACACATAGAAAAAGTTCTGCAGTTAAGGAGGGGTTTCATGCTTTTCAGTTGGCAGTCAGGCTTGTAATTAATCAATTTCTAAATGCTGATGCAAATGCTGGGGTTTGCATGTGCATATTTACCATCTTCAAAAACTATTTCAAAATTTGGACCACTCGAGTAAATCATCTATAAACTGCTTCTTGTCTGTTGGTTTATGTCTCTTTCACAGCAGTTTAAATTTTACATGCTGGTTTGTACTGAACGCTTTGTTTCTTTGCATAAATAAATAAAATGCACAAAACCAACAACAATCTATTTCCGTATAATAGCAAACAATTTCAAGGCAAAACAGCTGCCTCCAACTGACATTGTACCTACATTGGCACTTCAGAACTGAAGAAAATTTTCTGTGCTGTGCAGCTAAAAGCACATCTAATAAATGTATTTTCTTCAAAAACAATATAAAGAAATCAATTTGATATCAAAAGACAAGATAAACACACATTGAGGGACAGCATGACATGTCCTATAGTCCTTCACAAGTAAGGAAATAGACCTTTTGTCAGTAATGATTAAAAGGCAGTTTTACCAAACACAAGTGACAGCAACACAACAACACTGTAATTTAACAAGGAATTAGGACTGCTTCTTCTCGGTGGACCTCTATCATCATTTTAATTTTGGGCCTCATCAGCATATTTTTTTGCATCTGGAATTATAGGCAGTATATTATGCTTCATCTTGCAAGCTGTTTGTTTGACCATGTAAGAAAAAAATCATTACTGAAATAGTTTATTGTTTTGAAATCACCTAGTCGATCAAATACACATTCTTTAAAGGAACAGGAAACAGCCATCATGTTTCCTGACCCATTTAACTATATCATCTGAACATTTTCAGTTGTTTTCTTCTGTTAAACTATAAACCTAAGCCAATTCTTGAAAGGTGAAATGCTGATTACGATTTGCAGTCTCAGAAAGGGGAGTGCCAGGTTACAGAAAATAGAGACGCAAATGCTTTCAGCCTCCTGTCTGTATAGTAGGACATTACACGTGTTGCCATGTATTACAGTCACTAAATGGAAGGAAATGAAAGAGTTCTTATGCCTGGGTGATATGTTTTACTATTTTCTTAAGCTCTCTGACAAGCAAAATGACAGCAGCCAGTTACACAGGGCTTGAGACTTAAAGAGGAAAAAAAGCTATTTAGTTGCTGAGGTTTGGGAGTATTAAGCATCAGAAATGTGGTCACAGCTCTTTGGAAGGAAAACGTGTCTTGGCAAGACTATTTTATACTTAATGCAGTGAACAATGGACAGATGAACCTCAGTCAATATTTCTTCTTTAACTAATTTTCATTTTAATATAGCTCTGTTTGCCTTTTTTTGGAACTGAAATTCTATCCAGGCTTTTCATGCTAGTCAGGCTGGCAATATTCTATTTTGTAACATGGCCTGTATTCATTTAAAATACTAGAAAAATTCCTGTGTACTTAAATGATTGAAAACCAAGTCCTCACTCCGGGCCCCAACACTCTTAATGGTGTGGCAGAAAGTCACTCCAACCCTACTGCCTGGCGTTCTTTTGTAAATCACTTCACTTGTCTCTTTCTTTCTGAAGTTTCTCCATCTGCTAAGTAGATATAATAATAACTCTCCTCTGTGGTCTTTTACGTCTACCTTACACAATGGATATGCCAAATATAGTACATTATGTATAAAATGTTCTCCCTAAATCTTTACATGCTCCCTCTCGTCAGTCGCTTTTCCTCCAGTTCCAAACAAACCATATGTATCACAGTAAGAGCAAGAAAGAAGCAGCTAACAAACACAATTAGCAATTTAAAGAGCTGCCTGGAGCTATTTGGCTGCTGAAGTAGTTGCTATTGATTTAACTAGAAACTTCTTACCCTTGACTCAGTCAGCTCCGTATAACAGAGTTCAGTCTTTTTCTTCTTTGACCTTTTTGGCCTAATTACAGAAGGGATTCATGTGAACACAGGATAGCTGCTGACTGACAAGCAGTCTTTTACCCAATCATAATTCCAATGCAACTCTAATATGGACATTTTAACTTTTTTAAAGCATTTATTATTTACTAATTAGAAAATTCCAGTCTTTCCAGTCTCATCGATACTTAGCAACCCTTACAAATTGAAGCATGTGCACTGTCCCAAAGAAGCATACATACAGCATTAAGCCACATCTTTTAGCAGATCTTTCATTCTTCAGACTTCATCTTACAGGAAGCACAATATTTTAGAGTTTGTTTTTTTTAAAAGCATTTTGAGACCTGCATTATATACAAAGTAAAACAGAAGAATTTTAAATGCCTCTTTCTCTGTTCTACATAAAGCTTATTGCAAAAAAAAGTATCATTTTGGCAACAAAGCAAATTTTTAACTGCTTCACTATTATTAAGAAAAAGTAAATATGCACTAGTAAAATTCCCAGCTGGAATTTCAACACGAACCTCAAAATAGTCCAGCAAGCCATGAATAATCTTCGAAGTCTTTCAGTTGAGAGGCCATGGATAATAATTATAGGCTAAATACTCAGCTGCTTTTTGGACAAGTTCTCAATTTCTGCTACCCATCCAGCACTCCCAAAGCCAGATATTTTGTTCTCTGATTATCTGTATTTCTCCCCCTTCGTCAGGGTTTAGAAATTACACCAAACTACTCATATTCTACTTCCTTCTTTTCCCACACCGAAGTGACCAAAGTCCCACACCACCTACATGGCTAGATTCAGGTTGCTCAGGGACTGAGATGGAGAAATGACTCCAACTTGCTGCCAGGCTCCTTGCAGGAGGCAGATGTAAATGACATCAGAGCATATAGCACCAGGGAGCTCATAATAAGGACAGTGAAAAGCTGAAATAATTAAGAATGATTTCAAAGATCCAGGAAGAAAACACCAATTGATCTCAGCAATTCTTTCTAATGCCAAATAAAGGCTGTAGGGAGAATCTGATACACAAAACCAATCTGCAAGAGCATCAACGGTGTAGAGAGAACAGATTAAGATTAATATAGTTTTACTGGATTATATATATAAAATCCCATTACAGAAAGATAAGTATGGTCTCAGATATGTCTAAAATACAATTGGAGAAGTGAAGACAGTACTGGTGGTATAAAGCCGATTTTCATCTCTTGATCCTCCACCTGTAGACTGCTCAGAATTTGACAAGAAAAGAGGCTTCTGATTTTTGGTCTTCAAATACTATAGTAGCACTACCATGATTCCACCACTGAGACAGTATTTAAGTAAGTAAAGTTAGTTGTGATCTCTTTGGCAGTTAAAAAAATATCCTGCTAGTGTCTCCTGGATTTACTTCTACCTGAAGGAATTCCTTTTGGTCTGACATCATTATGTTTTGGTTTGATGTATAAAATTCACCAAAATTTCCAAAATTCAACATTTTATACCAACTGTAAAACCTAAATGTTAATCTCAATTCAGTCTTGGTAACAGCTTGATGAAAACAAGCTGGTTTTCTTGGGAGAATTAGTAGACAGATCAGTGGTTAAAGGATGGTGAGCTGAAGTTTTGACATTTTATCTTGATTTCCTGACAGTTTTCAGTAATTCGATCAGGAGATTCCTCAAGATGAATAAATTTTTCTTTAACAAGCTATTCCTTTTTTATTACATCAATCTCACAAATAGCAGAAAGAGATTTTGAAAGGACATCTGGATATTGCAGATGAACTTCCTGTTGTACAGTGCACATTGTGGAGTTGGAAGTTATTCCAAAAAATGACAGTGGCTTGGACTGATACATTCAGCAAATCAGGTCACAGCTCCTAGTTGTAAGGAGACTTAGCCCCAGTGTGATAAACACTTCCTGTATTTTCAGACCTCAGAGCAAAGGAGTTTGGAATCATTATGAAGATCAAAAATATTTTCTGTACTACCTGCAGCTGTTAAAACCTAAACCAGATACAGACAATGTGTCAATAACATCTTTCTAACTAACTGGGTCTGTAGGTACTTTTATAAAGGGGTGGTAATGACTTTATTTCAGGTCTACAAACCTTCTCACAATCTTATTTTTATTCACGTTATTGGCAATGATCTATTCACATTTATCCACAAATGCCTTTCATGCAAAAAATGTTACATTCTAGAAGACAGTGTCCACGAAAGCTAGCACATTTGAATCTCTGTCTTCCTTGCTGGATTCAATTATACTTTAAAATCTCTTTTTTCATTCTTACAATTACAGATGCTTGCAACACACACATTCAAGAAGAGGTCTTATTAGTACAGTGAGAAAGGGTTAAGGATTTTCTCCCTCTTATGCTTGTTACAAATGTTATCACAAGAAGAGATTAACGTTGTGCTGTTTATTATTTATAGATCTCATTATATTCTTTGTCACAAGTCGGCGGCATCAGAATTTTAATGCCTCATATATTCTGTGGAAGATAATAGTAAAGTGTACTACTTGACCTTTTCACTGTCCCATAGTTTGATTCATTAGCCATTCCTATTCTCTCCTGTTAACAGCATCAGTAACCTGGGAAGAAGAGGCAGATCAGGCAACCAATCAAAAAGCAGAATACTGAAAAGGTTAAAATCTAGATTTATAAATCTATTCAAAGTTTATAATCCTTTCCAAACTATGCTTGGTATAAAAATTATATCTCAGTCTGCTGGCAAAGATTGTCGCTGGAATACGACTAATGTAAATAAACTACTTTAACTTTTGAGATTGAAAGCCTTTGCTCTTCAGAAAAAGTCAAAGGTGAATGAGCTCATTATACAGTCTATTTGTCACATACCACGTCTATCAATTTATGTCCAGGTTATAGGTTCAGTTTGAGGAAATACTGTAACCATTGCGTTGTCATGCAATAATGATATTACAAGTGCCAGTGAGAAGTGCCGCTTGTAAGACGTTGTAAGAAAAATATACTGAATAACATACTTGTATTTCATTTCACAATAAAGAAGATTTCGAGTAGGAAAGCCGAAGTGGCTTATACACAATTATTTCATGATCAGCAAGTATTCTCACATGATTTCTTAGAATGTGTTTACTGCACAATACGACTAGACCCTTGAGTACAATATAAAGACGTTCCTATTATAACAAAGATAATGATGCTAACAGCAAATGAAAAAAATATGGGAGTATAGAGGAAAAATAAGAAATGCATTCATATCACCATTCCATTTTATTACTGCACAGTCACAATTTAAAAGCAGAATTATTTTAAATTTCTTTAAAATTTAAACAAATGATAAAATGGCAATAATGCCATATCCTTTATGTGCCTTTGCTTAGCTTAAAATATATCACACTATATACTATTGTGCTATTGATGGTAGCATATAGAAGATTTTACAGCTTAATAATTCCCTAAACTAATAAGAATTTTATAAAAATTTTGTTATGCTAAATCTTCCAGAACTGCTGTATTTCTCAGTGCAATGTAGCATTTTAAATGAAAACTATAAACAAACAAATAAAGTAAACAAATTCTGTAAACTCACAATTTCTTTACCTGATTCCTATTAAAATTGGGTTTTACTATGCTTCCATAGATAAATGAAAAGAAGCATGGGACATTATCAGTGAAATTAACTTTGTTAGAGCAATACACCCATGGAGGATTTACTTTCTGCTTCAAACACTTTGCCATAACAGACATTGATGACTTTAGGAAACGAAGAACTATGCACTGTTTTTACCTTTTTGGTTATCTGAGAGCTTATTGTTTCCCCTTTTTGCATTCTCAGCCATTGTGTAGCTTAACAATTTGCAGAGGTGAAGCTGGGAGGGATATACCTGGTTTTATTCAATGCAGTCTTCATCAAGCAGCCAATAAATGTGTTTTATTGCTCTTCCTGTAGTAGGCATTATTGCCTCCCCAATGTAAAAAAGGCCATATATTTTGAGTTCTTATAGTCACTCAATAGCTAATCAGGAACTCATACCATTATAAATGTGCTGAAGACAATGCATAATGTCACGGCCTGAATGTTGATTATTCCTTAAAAAAGAAACTTCTATTAGTAAGAGGTCACTTGTGCAGTATCATGGCTAATTCTAGGCATAAATTATTTTTTAAAGCCAAATATATTTATACAGTAGGTATTCTTTAAAGATCACAAATAGAACCTAATATATTTACACAAAATACAGGAAAAAAATGCTTTCCTGGTACTAGTTTCATTCCTTCCTTTTTCATTACTTGGACCAGTGCATAAAATGTATATTGCTGTCTCTACAATCTCAACACAAACTCATCTTGTGTTTGCAAAGGTTTCTGTACTAAATTTGTTTTCTTTACTAATAAGTGATAACATTTCCACATAATGCATTAAACATCTGTATTCTTACGCACAGTACTGTGAAGTCTTTTAGTAGTTTCATAATGGCACTAGCATTTTATTTCACCTGAGCTGTCTTCATTACGCTTGCACTGCATTTGGCTTTGCCAGATGCGAAAGAATTTACCATTTATCTCAAGGTACTGGTGTCCCTTTTCCTGCTTGCCTTTCTGCCCCTGCCACGGTGCTTCCACAGCCCGCGTCCCTCAGAGGGAGTCCTTCGTAAGTACTGGCCCAAGATGTGCGGAATTTTCCACGCTCCAATCCAGCTTGCTGCAGTAATTCCGGAATAGCTCAGTAGCAAGTTAGAAATAAAGCCATCTAAACAATCTTACCTGACAAACTAGCCTACTAACACAGTTTTTAACCCAAAAACCAACAAATTGTAACACCACCACATCTGTCTAGAGATATTATGCTCTTCCTGCCCACTCACAGTGGTTGAATTAGGGGAGCTTTCAAGGGCCTTTATTCTCCAGTTCTTCCATGATATCCAGGCTCCATATGGATGTTTCCGCTCTCCAAAAAGCAACCCACTCAAAGAGATATGGGTGAGATGTGTGATGAAGTTTTCCTGGAGCTTCTTTAATTTAGAAAGTCAGAATCTGAAAGGCACGTGTCCAAACTCTCACATATTTATGTATGCTCCTGTATTTTCTATTACTTTCCCACCTTGGTACCATAGAAGTCTTCCTCCTATGTTTGGTCAAGAGGATATTTTAAAACAAAATCACATAGAAGATGAGCCATTCTATGATATCCCTAACAGAAAATTTTATTCAGATTTCCTCTTCACCATAACAATAATTTAATTGGATTAGAATAAACTCTGCAGATAATAACATTTAGCCTATGTCGCATCTTTGAGAAAAGATAACATTAACTTGCTTTTGAACAATTATAGATGTAAGGTGTAACTATTAGTGTTAATTTTTCAGCTGCATACATTCGGCGTGTATGCTTAGAACAAGGTCAAAGTGCAACAGCATTTTTAAACTTCATATTTTATCCTAGAAAGGAGAAAGAGGGTAAATTTATAGGAGAAAAAACAGAAAAATGTGAAATAATTTTTCCCCCCAAGGCTTCAATTATCATCATGACATTTCTGCACACTCTTTCATGTTGCACCTGTCCCTAAGACACAAGAGACAGATGTCAGTAGCGATGCAAAGTAAAACACTTCAGAAATATTCACAGCCAGTGGGACATAGGGGGGTATATTTCAAGTATGCTTTCTGGGGGGAAAAAATACCGTCATTATGGTGTTAAAAAATTAAAGCCCTAATATAACAATTAACATATAATTGCAGTATCATACTATGTTACATACTGAAACTGCAGGGAAAGTGCAATTAAGAACGAAGCCCTTTCCTCTTCGTGAGGTAGTAGGAATCACAAATATGTTAATAATATGCATTCTGTGAACTAAACAAGTTTTTTCGTAGTACTCCTTTGTTTGCCACATTTTCAAAGGCATCATGTGGCACACAACTCCTTAAATGTAAATCCATCAAGCACTGCAGATCTATTCACGTTTCAAGTGAAGCAACTTATTTAACAGTTTCTTAGGCAATGTCTCTTGGGTTTCACTGTAGGCAGGAAATGAAGTATAATTAGCACTTTTATGTGGCATTAACAAACAATCTTGTTAGTTCATTACTTTTTAATATTTGCACCAGTGTTCTGAAAACAGATTAAGACTAACTATAATTTCCATATGTGAGGTTCGGTGACTATAAAGCTCAAAGAACGTTCACTTTAATCAAACCCACTCTGATGTCTTCAATTAATTTTTTTTCCCAAGATGTTTTGGAAACTTAGTTTTATGTGAGTGAAGTGCTAATCTGAAATGTTTATTCACTTGATTCTGGTTTTTCAGCTCACAGACATGGCCAGGGTCATAAGGAAAGGCTGCATATACCAGCACACAGCTGAATCCACTTCTTATGGAGAAAATACAATAATGTTGACTAAAGTGCTGGAATGGGGAAAAAAACATAGCTATAGATATTCTGAATTAAAGATACGTCTAACCAGGAAGTTAAATTATCAATCAGGTCTTCTCAGCCCTCTACCTATAGGAATACCTGAATCCTTGAGGTTTATGTATTATTAGAGTAATTGGCGCTGTTCGACAGTTTAGGTCCTGGCACATGGATTCTGAGGAACACTTTCCCAAAACACTTGGCATATGTGCCTTTGAGGTGTCAGGTAAAAGCCAACTCTAGTTAGGTTTACTACACATGCTGTAAATGAAAATGTAGTGAATCAAGCAGTCTAACACTCAAATTGCACAAACATGCATAGTTCCCTAAAACATGCAACAGAGAAGGAATTTTGAAAAGTTCTTCAAAAATTTAGCCCCACGTTGGTACTAAAAGCTTTCATTTTTAATTGTTTATGCTGCAATACAAGATTGGCAGCTCAGAGCTTGCATTTAAATTGAAAGTGGCAAAAGGGTATTCAAATCTTTGTAATCCATGGTTTCTTTAGATTGGACATTAGGAAGCATTTCTTTACCAAGAGGGTGGTCAAACACTGGAACAGGGTTCCTAGAGAGGTGGGCGATGCCCCAAGCCTGTCAGTGTTTAAGAGGCATTTGGACAATGCCCTTAATAAAATGCTTTAACTTTTGGTCAGCCCTGGAGTGGTCAGGCAGATGCACTAGGTGATTGTTGTAGGTCCCTTCAAACTGAAATAGTCTATTCTGTTCTAATCATTAGGATTGATCATAACTTCAAATTACAGACAGTATTCTTGTAGGACATACTGTATCTCTGTGGCCACAGAGAACCCAAAAGTCATTTTTTTTATTTTGAGGACTGCCCTTTAGGCTCAGGTTTTACAGTGAATCAAGGATGTTATGTTCATGACATTTTATTAATTAAGGACAATAAGTCATTATAAGAATCTTACTTTTTATGGCCAAAATCTACATCTTTGACTAGTTCCTTTTTGTTTTGAGTTACTTTGCCCCCTGCTGTACAGAGAGTTAAATACTACAGCTAGCATACAGATGTGTCATGCGGATGTTGTAACAGGCATCTCTGTATTTCATTTAAAATACCTATTTTCAGAAGCTAACAGTTCCGGTTTCACAATCATTAAAATTAATGTTGTAATTGTGCATTCCTGTCTTAGTCACAGCCTAGGAGTTCACTGTGCTACGTGCTGTTGAAGTAAACAGAAACAGAGACTAACAGAAGAGGAAAACGAAACAGCAGGTCACAGCACCTTTGTCAGCAGGACTGGAAATAACCTCAGTGAAAAAGGAATTTAGCCACTATCGTAAGTTTATAAGTCATCAGGCAAAAACGTTGAGATAGAACATGAAGGTGCATGAAGAATTATCATAACTGATTCTTGGTGGATTTTTTTTCAAGGTGTGAGCAGCACTGGGGGAGAAAAGTACTTTTTTTGAAGTTTAGCAGGTGAGAAAAGCAGCCTTAACGGTATCTAATCACAGTTGAGACTCAATTTACCATTCCTGAGCGAGAAACATTAGGTAGAGCCTGGTAAGATTTGGAAACAAAGACATTTATCCTTTGCCATATGAGCTAGAACCCAGTAACCAGTGCCACCAATGCATGGCATGGCCTGGTCACAGGAAATTTTCTAATCAAAGTTGGGTTGTTACTGTTTGAACAGTGCACTTCTGTTGATCCAGACATTTCTTTGTCCAAAACACAGTGGGTTCAGTTTACTTTCATCTCATCCAAAGTAGGACTCTCCACATCCTTTTATACATTCTTAGTAGGTTTTCCTGTGACCAGAGGCAAATTTTATCGTACGTATGAGGTCCTGAAAACTACTTGGGAAAAATGTGGTACCTGCAAAACCAATAAAGCAGCTTGTTCAGACATATATATACACATACGCACACATAATATACTTCAATACTTTAAAAAGAAAGAAAATTGGAACAAAATAAAATTAAAAGAACCTTTAGATGCAGAAACCCAGCTCCCCCAACACTTCTAGTCTCTTAGCTAAAACAATGAGTAAGAAAAATCTGAGACATCACTCTAAAGAGATAGGAAAGGGGTATAATCATATTCATCAGCCAGAGAAAATGAAGGCACAATAATCAAGATGCGATCACAAAAGCCTGTATGACAGATTCAGTTATTTAATAATTCAAACACTAATAGATTTGCTGTTTGTTAGACATCCAAGGCTGTATCTCAGCAATCACAACTGCATTCAAAATCCAGTTGCTGGACTGTAAGTAGTACCTACCACATTCTGTTTAGAGTGAGTTGTTTATGAAGGGTCACACAAAACAAAACTAAATTGTAGTGAGTTATAGTTACAGTATTGGCTTGAAACAGTTAACGTTGGTCAGTCTAGCTTGAAAGTTCCCTGTACTATGGATTTTAGCCAGATCCTTAATGGCACTTGAACGTTTTTATTGTGGTAGCATTATGTACTAGCATATTAAACATTTACTACAGGCCTTTTCTGGATGTGAGGTGAAAGACTTGAAATACTCAACGTCTCTGAAGTACTATGAAATGAAATACATAGAGACTGGATATATCATAGCATTTCTAAATCCAGTGTACATGACGAATGTAAATTGTATTACAGAAATATTTTCATTTCTTACTTTCATTTCAAACACACCACCCTGTTGGAATATCACTTTGCGTTCTATGTTTTACACATATCGAAGTTGGCAAAAGAAAACAATGACTTTAACAATGTCCATAACCAATATAGTAACAATTTAATTGATTGGTTAGGCTATGTTCTCCAGATTTTCAAAATACTTTGGGCAGCATATACTGAGCTCTTGACAATTTGGCAACTGGTGTGGTAATGGGAGGTACTAGCCGGCACTCTCTCTAGTGCCAGCTAGTAGTTTAGCCACTACTCAGGCACTTAGATGTAAAGCTGAGATCTCAGTCCTGACTGCAGAGGGTTAACTTTTGAAAATGTGGCATTGCATTAACTTTTTGAGCAGTGGTTTGGTTTTTATACTTACAAGTGCTAAGTTAAGGCAATGGAAAAGGATTTACATGTGTCAGTGCCTACTGTGTATTGTAAGAACAAATAATAATACGGCACCGTCTTCAAACCAAATGAAAGCACAAAATAAACTAAAGCCACATACTGTATATCCTTTCTTCTTAAAATATTTGAAATGTGCATATTTTAGAGTATGCGATGACCTATTTAAAACCTATTTCATACAGCATCTTGCTCTTTCCTAATACCAGCAGATGAGCTGATTTTATAATCAGAGGCACTGTCAGCTTGTCACATTCTGCAGTCCAAAATGTCAGATGCACTGTAAACAGGCTCAGAGTAAGCCAGACACTTTAGAACAGAGAGACTGCCTGCTGAGTTCGGATGTAGAGGATAGATGAACCCTCTTTATATTACACAGAATAATACATGAGCCAATAGTTGTTACAAGAGCAAATTTCCTTTGAGGGATTATGATGAACAGGGTAACTGTGGGCCCTGGAGGACCTATCAATAGAGTCCTAGCAATCTCATTCCTTTTCTCCCTGAATTATCCTTTTAGAAACATGCATGCTGTATCAGGATAAACACTCTAAAATATCTGCTTGTTTCAATTTCTTTTCTATCAGTTTTGTGGGTGTTCTTTCTTTCTCTCTCCTTCACCCCCCCAAAGTGTTTGACACACGAAGGGTAGAGTTGGCTGTGAGTAAACGTTTGAAGGAGATTAACATTGACAGAGCCACGAGTGCAAAGAACTACAGTCTTGTACGTTTTTTGAGGAATCAGGAAGAATCTAAGTCCAGATAGAATGTCATTTGTTGAAACATAGTTATTTCCATTTTTTTCAATTTCTATTTACTTGGAAAGGCCAGCTTACCTTTTTTTCATGACATATCTGCCTAAAAGCTACCTAAAAATGTGGATTTCACTAGAACAGCTAGCATTTAATTGACAGGTCAATGTGAACACATCAAAGGAAAACCTTTGTCTAAAGCAAAGACATTTGAATTAACCAAAGCTTGTTAGAATGAGGATAGTATTAGCAGTAGTGCACTATTTCTATGATTACAGTGCTGGCAGATAAATATTTGTTTAGAAGAACTTTTTTATTTTTTAAGAAACACACTGCATTATTATCATAACTGTAATAAACCAAATATATTTTAATCATACTTTCCTCTGAGACCAAACAGTGAAATAATGAAAGCCGCACAACTGTGCTTTTGGTGTGCAAAAGAGAACATGTCTAAATTAATCCTCGCGTCTGTCCACTGATGGATTGATGAATAATTATGTCCTAGAGGATAAAAGCAGGACTCCCAAAGACTGGAAAGTAGAGAAGCTGAACTACCACTGCTTCAAGCACCTTTTAATCTACACCAGCAATTGTGAAGAAAGTGGGATGGAGTCCATGAAGGACTTAAGATACCAAAGTCACTCCCTCTGAACTGTGTCGTTCATACGTTAGCTGAAATGGTGGGGAAGGCTGTAAAGACACACACACATAAGCAGGTCATAAAGACAAGATACTTCTCATCTGCGTCACGGGAAGGCCAATCTACACTTCATGCATAGGCCAACATATTTTAAAGCATACAATGCTCAAGTCTTCACTCAAAAAACTTGCTGTCAGGAATCCCAGCAGTCAATCTGTATTACGACCACTTTTAACAGGGTAAGATAAATTTTAAGTAGGAAAATGTTATTGATCACCTCTGGTAGTGTCTGTTTGCTGTGTCTTTCTCAATCCCTGTAACCTTGCTCTAAAAGCATTAGTATCGATATCAAACATTTTTTACTCTACTGGTCAAAATCTATTTCTGCCAATACCAGCTGGTGCCACTGACTAAGGCTGCATTAACTGAGCATTGCTCCTTACTCTTGGCTAAGCCCTGAAGGATTGCGGCCAAATATTTTCTCCCCATAAAGAATTTACAAGAAAGATCATTCTCACTGGTTTTGTCAGTTCCTGATTTAAAACCAAAGACTTGTCAAGATTCTGGTGAATATTTAGTCTTGGGAAGGCGGGGGGAGAAGGAATTATCGAAGTGTTACATAATCTGCTTGAATACTTCTTTCCATTACATATACATATATTTTATTATTTGCAATACTCCCATATCATTGCTATTTTTGCCAAATTTCAAAAGGACTTTCATTCATTTAACTTTTGTTTTACAAAGCATTTGGCGTCATTGTGATACCTTGGTCATTTCCATTCTGAAAACACTAAACCTCAATTCCCATTATCATAACTTCTTGAAGGCAGTGTAGTTATATGTGCTTACAAAAGGATAATCTCAAATTAGTACAGATATTTTTTGTGATCAACCTATGTTTAGTAGGTGCATGAACTTAAACTAATCTCTAAATGACTGTTACCTACAAATCTCACCTTGATACAATGTGTTACGCTGTGAAGGGTAAAACATCAGATTGCCATTGCTTGTGATATTTTGGTGAACAGAGTCCTATTACACTTTTTTAGAGGAATTCAAGATGGAGAATAACTGACAGCACTAGATCATACAAAAAGCAATGGGGGATGAGGGGGCTGTCTCACAAGCACACAAGGATCTACCATTATGAAAAGACAGTATAAGAAGGCGGCAGTGCTAGTCAATGAGATTTAATGCACATAATAAATACCAGAAGATGAAGGCTCATCCATTCAGTCAAGCAGCTACCTACGCAGAATGGTTCAGGACCATTAATGATGATGACTTACAGTAACAGTTCTGAAAGACGTGCTACATATTGAAAGACTGTAGTGGAAAATACAGGCAGAGTGAAACTATGATGCTTGATTCAGGCTTGTACCTGAACAGTATCCAACTGTAAAAAGAGGCATTTAATATGTGGCTACAAATATAGTAATATTTTACTCTGAAAAGGATATGAAAAAGGAATATAGAAAGAAAGATTTCTAAATATTATAATCAGATTTTATGCAAACATAAGGGACTAAGGTACTTGATAAATTCTCTGTAAGTGCAATAATGTATGCTGACTGGGAAAACTAGTTGCCCTTTAATCACTATTTCTGCACTGGTGCAAATCTGGTGGAAGTGGGATAACAATGAAAACCCTGTTAATTCTTGCCTAACAACATAATACCACTCTCCTTTAGCATTAATACTCAGAATTTTAATGATACTTACACTGGATTTTTTTGTTGTTTGAAAATGTCACAATATCCAGTTGGGTTGCCATGATTAATTAATCCATCAGCTGGCTAATGAAGAATGGTAGCTGTAAGTCACAGAATTTCAAGGATAACTTCAACTTCTCAAGGATCTCAACCTGAAATTTTTCTGCTGACAAGTGCTTTAATTGAATTTCAATGAGCTGAAAATCAAGTCTTTTTAGACTTCTTAACTTTTATAAGTAGCCTTCTTTGTGACAATCCTTTTATAATTACATATAGTTCAAATTGTTCTACATCACATATGCCCCAAATACAAGATCTCTTCCCAAATCTATTACCTTAACTTTGAAAACATATTACTTTATCTTTATTTTTTTATTAACTCCTTGATGCTTTTTTTTAATTAAATCTACAGCGGGAAACTTGGAAGCACTTCCAAGTGTCTATGGCTTTGCTTATGAGCCATTTTTAAGCCCGTATGTGGAGTGAATATTGAGACTGCCTTCTAATCCTTCTACTCTGCCACCTAGTGTCCAGAAGAAAGAAACCCGAGTGCCCAGGAGAGAGTTGTAGCATGATCCCCAGCTTGGACTAAACAAAGGACAGGATTCCTGTGTTCCCTATGACACATATCACCCACTCATTGTAGGTGAAGTCTCTGACTACTGGAATATTTAATGATAGGTAGTTACACAAGTATATCCAAACTAAACTCAAAAGGCATCTAAATAACTTGATTCTTTCCATGATGACAATGGCATACACATAACTAATAGTAGCTGTTAACTCTACAGTTTATTTATAAGCATGTTATCTCTGAAATAAAGAGCTTGCTTTTCTTGTATCTCCTAAGTTAGTAATAGCAAGACTTACTCTTAAAGACATCATATCTGAAGTACACTGAAGTACATCCAGCACTGTGAGGTACAATCTGCACTCCAGTCAAATACAAGCTTTGTGGTGCTGCATCAGATCAAATATTCCCTGGGGCTACAGGCTGCTGACTGTACACTGAAAGAAGAAAAAATGTTTCTCCTACATTTCTCTGTTCCTTGGACATCTCTCCAATTGTAGGTAATACAGTATTGCCACTCAGTATGAGCTGAGTAGGAGCAACTTTCTTGATGGAATAATGCATTATTCACAAGGAGAGAAACAGAGTGAGCTGGCTCTGTGTCGCCGAGTTGTTTTGTTCCCTTTCTGAGAACAGCGCTCCAGCTTAACATCTGCCTCGCTTCAAGATTTATCTCCTGGGCCTTCTAACTGGCTCTCTCCAGTCTCTTAAAAAGAGAAACAAAACAAAACAAAACCAACCAAACAAACAAGCAAGCAAGCTAAAAGAAGCAGTATATGGCAAGAAGAGTCTTGGCTAAGTGTCTCCATTTTGGGAAGGATGGTATCAGTTGCAGAGGAAGCAGTGGTCACTGCTGAGAGCAAATCTGAGTCAGCATCAGTTCAAATTGAGGACAGCTGGGGAAGAACCTGCTTTCAAAAACGTTATGTTGAAACTAGCTGACTGCATGTGCAAACAGCACTGGAAATGCAGTTCTCTGAATAAAGGACAGGACCGAGTTCAAAGCAAGGCTATGCTGCTAATTAGCTATGAGATATTGAAACGCTTAGCACAAACTTTCAGAGTAAGCATCCCACTGATTTGGGGAATATTCAGAGCTCCTAATTTTAGAAACACACAGACACTAAAAAACATTTTACTCTTCTTAATGTTTTAACTTCAAATCCTCTAAGATATGGCTTATTAACTTGCAAAACAAGGACAGTAATTTTACTAACACTGAACCATCTAACAACTCAAGCAGTGTCAAAGTAGTCCTCTCAGTTAAATGTACATAACTCCCACTGAAGTTAACTGAAACTACTTTTTGAAAATCTGAGGTTTAACTCTTTATAGTATCTTAGACAACTTTTCAAGATAATTTCTTTAGGTTTTCAACTACTTTAAAGGTAGCAGTTATCTTATTTGATATGGGCAGCTGGACAAACACAAAGATATTCCAAGCCGAGTGAAACACCAAGATTCTGCTTATGTATGAATCCTTCACTGAAGCTTAGTTACAACCACTACAAATAATTTATTTTTTAATCTCCTGATAAAACTTCTGAAACACATCAAGTGCCTAGTCAATGGACGTAGCCTGCTTAATTGTAAAAATGTCACTCCTGAATACAATTACAGAAAACCTCACTTTATCATTGGATTAACCAGGGTGAAAAGAATATGTGAAGTCATATTCCAAACTTGAAGGTTTGTGCCAACCCTTTTGCTTCTTCCTTTCTACAAAAGCAGTCATGATCTACCTATTGTAAGGAAATGGGATTCAAACCTAAATCCACATTTTGTAAACTGCTCTCTCTGAAGTGTCCAAGTCAGAATTCATGATCCTAAACACCTCAGAACTTGAAAGTGGAAGGGAAAAGAGGTTTGGGTTTTTTTTTTTGTATCAATAATCATGCTTTGCATATCAAGTCCAAAGCAGATTTTTTTTGTTTGTTTTGTGGTTTTTGTTGTTTTTGTTGGTTGTTTTGGGTTTTTTTTTGCTGGAGAGGGATGTGGGATGAAGTGTACAGAAAGGCTTTTTATTCCTACAAATCCATCACAACTATTTAACAGGTGTGAAATCTGTATCTGCTGGCAGAAATGGCTACATTATAACTAAAAGTAAAGTATATTCACAAAGGTTAAAGAATAACTGTGAATCATAGAATCCTAGAATGGTTTGGGCTGGAAGGGACCTTTAAAGGTCATCTAGTCCAACCCCCCTGCAATAAAGCAGGGACACCTTCAACTAGATCAGGTTGC
>JAVKLA010000039.1:5772789-5790205 GCA_034782735.1 Sagittarius serpentarius | reverse complement strand
CTCCCCCATCCCACTGGGTGGGGGGGAGTGAGTGAGCGGCTGCGTGGTGCTGAGTTGCTGGCTGGGGTTAAACCACGGCAGTGGTTTATTCCTATAATGAAAAAAAAAAGCTAAATTAGCTACATCATCTGAAATGGACACTGTTGTACAAGTGTTTTGATCAGGCTTCACAGAGGACACAGTGGTCTCCTTAAAATCATTAGTGCCTTAGAAATGTATTCTAAAATATTAAAGCCATGTACTGGAGGGAGTATATTCTTCTGCTTCCTCATGGTCAAACACTCATAGAGCAGTTATGTCTAAAAAGCTCGTCTTATTTACTTAAAATTTTACTAAATCAACTGCTCAGTTTTAGCTGTCTTTCTACTGAGGATTACTACTAAGAGCGCATACCTGCAGCTAAATGAATCTAGCACAGCCCAGTCCTGCATCCTGCCCAGGCGCAGGGCTGCAGGCAGACCCCATGCAGCCCATAAAGCAGAGGCACGTTGGTAGTGCCTTCCTGGTGATGCCAGCTGACAGAGGACATGTGTGATGGTAAGAACAGTCCCTGCCAGAGCTGCCTCCCTTCCTACCTGCCAAAAGCCACAACAGACACTGTAATGCTTACAGGGTTACTCTCCTGAAGGCCAGCTGGCTGCTGTGGGTAACTCAGAGCAGCACATCCTGGCTTACATCCTTCTCCTCCCAGCTTCTCCATGTCAGTCCCAGCATGAAGAGGGTTGGACCATTCCGAGTCTAATGAAACAGAGAACAAGCTGGGAAACAGTGATGACGAACAGGTAAGCAATCTGGAACAAGTGCCTTCCCTTTCATCTGCTTTGGTTGTGATGTTTGGGGCTCAAATACTCTCTCCCATTTTATATTTACATCGGGCTTACACCATAAAAGGAAAGAAGCAGCAACAGATGTTCGACATTTTTAATACCAGTAATAATTTCCAAAATTATTAGAGATGAGACATGACGTGTTGTGCACTATGAAGAAAAGAATGAGATCTCAGCCAACAATGCCTGAAGGTCAGATCTCTTCAACAGGGGGTTTAAGTTATGCTCGTTACAGAGGAGGGGGGACCAACATATTATGGGAATTCCATATATAGTTTTGGATTATAGAGACTTAGTACAGAGTATAGATCTTTTTGTAACGGTTCAGAAGGGTAAAAGTGACTTGGTAAGAGAAAAAGTGAGGCAGCTTAATCATATACATTTTTGTGGGGTAAATTTAATAGTTATTTGAACTTATTGTCTGACCAAACACTGAACTGGATATAGCCAAGGTATACTGAGACTTTCCCATCTTGCTGACTAGTCAGCCAGTGGACAAATGAAAGCAAGCTTTAAAAGGTCATACTCTTGGAGATAATCTGCCATAGATCATCAAGTTGCTTCCCGGACCCAAAAAGCAACGAGTGCAACATGTGCTGTAACTGCCTAAATCTGTCCATACTCTAATTTCAAGAGGAAACTGAAGAAACCTTTTTCCTGGTGCAGGAAAACATCCTTTTACCTGGTGCAAAAAAATCCTGCAAGTCCTTCTAATGGATGAAGAAAAGCCAATACACATAAACATTCACATTTAAAGCAATAAATTATAACAGAAGAGTAAGGCTTACAGTAGGATTTCATTCTGACCTAATTTAGAAGTGGGCCTACTCACATGGCATCAGTGGAATTGGCCCAGAGACTACGATCTGAATGTTTACCTTTTTCACAGTTTAAAATAGCATGTGTCATGGCCTGCATTCAGCCTTAAACACAGCTTCACTAAGGAGACAGAAAAGTGCCTTTTCATTGGAGGAGATAAGCATTATCTGGTTGAACAACAATTCTTGCTCTGACAGCCCAAAAGTCTGTTCTAAAAACTTGTACAGAGCCATAATTTTTGTCATTTTTATATGAATAGCAGGGTATAGTTAAAAGCGTGCACATGCAACACAACGAGGACATGGAATGAAAACTCTGTTCCTATGGCCCAAAAGAAGTCCTGCAGCAGACGAGATTCAACAATTTCCTGAGTAATTCATTGCACTAAAAAACACGAAACACAAAAAAACCTTAAAGGTTCCATGCAAGGAACTTTAAAAACATTTTGACAATATTGGTTTTTTTTTTTCCAAATTTGCATGCACAAATTAATATCAAATACATTTCAGCTATCACCCTCTCCAATACCTCACAGCAATAATTTTAGTGTGCTCACTTAAGATGTTTCTTCAAGTTTTAAAGGTTATCAGGGTTTAAGAGGTATGTTCTATACTTAAAAAGTTCCCTTGAGTTTTAGAGTTATTACTAAATCTCATTATATTTTCCATATATGAGTACATCTCTTAAAGTTTACATTAAGTTTTAAATAACTAGAATTTTGAAAGGTCAAATAAATAATGAGGTATCTCACTGCAACAGGAAATATATTCACTATTTTGCCACAAAGTTTTCCAATTCACTTACTTCTGGAAGAAAATCCTTTGCTGCATTGACTTGTTGTATTAAATTCTCATAATGTTTATCGTTACAGAATATACAGTATAAAACCTTGTTAGACGGAAGCATAACAAAATCTGTAGCGATGCTTTAGCCATGATAACCTCTTCTCACAAAGGAAAATGTGCTTAAATATTTAAGACTAGTACTTCACTACCACCAGAATGAGTCCTACAGCATCATATAGTCCCTTTATTGTTGTTTGTTTATTGGTGACAACAGTGGAGACTGAAGTCTAAGTTCCCTGCCTAAGATTCTAGAGGATACTAAATTTTTCTGTGTGGGATAACATTGCCCACAAATTGATACTATCCTCATCTAAAGGTACTGGATTCTCTTCCCAGCATCCTCCTCTTCCCCAGCCATGGCTGACACACAAGGTACACTAACACCCAACTGGTGCTCCACTCCACTGGTGATAGGTAGGAATTCAACTGAACCAGAAAAGCCACTTAAATTTTTGATCCAGACAAGTAGCACAGCATCATGGTGTTCCATATCCATTGGTTTGATTCCTTCTTCACTATATTATATATTCTCCTATCGATCAATAAGTTTTTTTATATTTGTTATAAACTCCATAATTGGTTAGCAACTTTACTAACTGAAAAATACACTTGAGAGGAATTTATTATCAGCAGCATCTGTTTAGTTTTGTGCATTAAGCCATATAACTTCAGAAGCTATCTGAACTGCTCCTAGGTTGTACGATGTCATCATTGTGTAATAATACCTTTTTGTACCAGGTATCTGTCAAACCACAAATAAATAGTCAGGTCTAGACATTTGTTAGTCTTTTGTTAATTTGCCTGTCTTGAGGAAATCAGCCTCTCCCAGGCACAGCTGCATTTCTCTTATACAACGAAAGAGCTGTGTCTCCCATTTCATGTGCTTGTGTAGTGTTGCATTAGCTTGCCGCACTGTAGTCTAAAGCTCAGAGCCTTACCCTAAGCTGAATCCCTAAGTAGCCTAAAATTCAGATGCTACAAGTAGGTGAAGGAATGTTTTGACACTGAGGTCTAATAATTTAAATCAAGCTCGGAGAAGCCCACGTCCAAAGTGATTAATGTAAGAGTAAATAGATGTCTGACTGTCTGTAGTAGGGACTTGAAACTTCACTCTCACTCCCCAGACCCAGAGTTAGCAGGTTTGGTATTCTCGGGGAGGGTTTCTCAGACTCCCTCGTAAGCTGCTCTATTATTTTGGAGAAGTGATCTGAACTCACATTTTAGTAATTCTAGATCCCATCTGAAAATTCTGGTCACCAGGCTAATTAAATATTCTGAGGACCTCTCTTATCTTTTTTGTTTTACAAAAACCAGGCAAGCAAGTACATAGACTCTTAGGAGTCAAATGTTCAACTCCACAAATGGTTTCACAACTCAGGAAGCTAAGCACTTATTTGACCAGACTGGTGAAATTTGTCCTTTGTCTTTTTTTTTTTTTTTTTCCTAAACCTTCTCCAGAAGCAACTCCCTGCACAATTAAATCATCAACTCTTAGTAACTGATCAATAAGAGACTGAGGATCGCATTGGATTGCATGACATCTATAAGTCAGTAAGCCTGTCAATACTTATTTCTGAGAACGCACTGCTTTGAATATTAATCTCTCTCTCTGTTTTTCCAGGAAAAAATGCCTTGTGATTAACAAAATGTCCATTAGATAACTACTCTTACTTATGAAGCACCATAACCAAAATACTAAAGTGGTTCTTAACCAAACATCCAGAGACAGACTCGAGCAGTAGAAACTGAAGTCAAATCCAAACCTAAACCTCTTCCAAGTTTGTGGTCGATTGGAACAAAAGGCAAAGCCCTTCAGTTAGAATTTTCAATGCTAACTTTTAAGAGTGTTTAGGTATCCTGTACTTGGCAGTTTCATAAGCCAAATATACATTAGCTTTTACTATCTATTACTTTTAGTACACAGTTTTACATTTTTATACTTTCAGCGTAGCTGTTTAAACAGTTTAACTTTCATAAAACTTTCTCCTTGCTAAAGCTCTCAGTTAGATTTAAAGCTGGATAACATAAATTTAACTCAGCTTTATGTTCTATTTTCATTTTTTGAATAATTCTCCATAGGAAAATTCTTTTATGTTTTGTTTCTTTGCCATAATTGTGTAGAAGAGCCTTAAGGCAAATTAGAAATGTAGTAATCAATAACTGAGTTTTATTAAGAGACTGAATTTAGATAGACGTGCAAACTGAACATTACTGTACCGTTTTATTCTGCTACTTGACTTTCTACATAAGATTTATTCAGAAAGATGCTGAGTGAGACGAAAAAGTTCACATTGGTGAACAACAGTTTTTCTACTTCGGCACTGTTTGTAACTATTTTCATTTTTTTGACTCAGCTACAATATTCCAGAGATGACACTTTCAACCAATTCCATAAGATTTTCTATGGTCACAAGACTGGCTATCCAAAAATCTTGTCACTTAGCAACTTCTGAGAAGCAACAACACTTATGTGAATGACCAATATGCTGCCAGTTAGTAAATTATTTCGAGGATAATGTAGAAGAAAGAGCAGGAGAGACATCCAGTTAAAAAAAAAACCCAAACACAAAAAAACCACCACCTCTGTTTTTCTACATAGCTAACTAGCGAATCTGGAAGCAGAAAAATATAATCTAATTATTTAAGTGACTGAGCAGAAATAAGAGACAGCAAAACACTTTTGGCATTGTCATAAGTATGATAAATATCAGTATACTTAAATCTTTTGGTCTAATTAGCTTGAAAAAGAAGAATAACACAACAGAAGGCTCAATCTCTGATCCTGTGGAGTTAGTACAGTACAGTCTAGATGCATGAGGACAGCCTCAACAAGATCATATGAAGATAAAACCCCATACTTGTAACACAGCACGCAACTTGCACTGTGAGGCACTGGTTAAGGCTCAGTCTTAAACCGGCACCACGTTTTGCCTCCAACATAGCATGAAGAGTCCCCGGAAGAGGTACCAGACCCCTGATGAGATCAGAATAGCTGACTGGTGATGAGATCAGATTAGCTGGACTGATGTGAGGACATTCAGAAGAGGAGGAGATGCAGAGAAAGGCTCTTTCAGCCAGGGTACCATACCACCATACCCATCCTGGCTTCCAGAAGTCTTGCTGATTCTTTTTCATCCCTCCAGCCTCTCCAGAACCTGCTCTGCCACTACTATAAAACTCTGCCTATGAGTCATTCTGCTTTGTTGAGGCCACCCGCCTACAACTAGACAGTACTATAGTCATTTCACAACAGCAAAGAGCTGAGCGTTCAATCAGGCTATCACTCACTGACATAACACATTTAATCACAGGAAAGTTAAAAGAAAATATGCAAAGAGGTATTGCCTTTCCTCATTTTCAAGTCTGAAATAAACACGAACAAACTGTCTCACACTACGCCAGACCTGTCTAAATAGATCTGTAAATCTGGAAGAAAAGGGCTGATGCAAAATAGGAAAGACAAATGGAAATAGATAAATAATGCCCCAGAGATTGTTGATTTTATTGTATAACCAAAGTGATCAAATATTTCCAAGAAATTCAATCAAAAGAAAGGTGTGGTTTGAGCTAATATTTCTTTGACCTTTAAGAGTTTATGATTAGCATAAATTAAAAAGTAGAATCAATACCTGAATGCTTAAGAGGAGTTTTTAGGTGATCATATCTTAAAGTTTTAAACTAATGTAATACAAACCAACGGTGAATGCATGTTATAGATCTTTCTCTCCAAATATATTCAAACCATAGAAAATTTTCTTTTCATTCTGGGAATTTCTAGGTCAGCCTTTTCATATCACCACTATGCCAGGTATGATGGTAGCCACAAAAATAACAGATCATACTATCTACATAGGGGTGAAAAAGGAAAGTTTTGAGAAAGAATACATAATTTTTTTCTCAGTAAGATCCTAGAGTGACGTTTCCTTCTGCTGTTGTTCGCACTGAGTTATTTTACCTGCTTAACAAACTTGTATCAAGCAAATACATCCATTCAAGTGTAACCATTGTAAATATTTCAAATCCTTTGTTTCAACTTAGGAAAACCATTACACTCAACCTTATCACAGATTTGAAGTAGTCACTGGATAGAGGGGGAGCTATCTGAAGTTACTGTTTGATATATACTAAAGTTAACAGTCTAATTGAATTTTCATAATGAATTCTACAATATATTGAATAGTTCCATTAGGTAACCATAAGGAAATGCTAATTTTTTGCGAGCTTTTGAATTTATTACCTGAATATAAGAATTATTCATTGCTTTTCTCTATTTCCTTTATATGTTTTTCATAAATAATGTTTCAGTTCCATCTTCAGTGTTCCATCTTTAAGGCACTGTTATGGTATACAATCTGCTGTATTCAATTCATTTTGTCCAATTTTTCACTTCCAGCCTAGAAAATTCAAAGCCAGAGCTCTGACACATCAGTCACACAATCAGCTAAATTAGGCTCCTCCAGTTGGTTTAACTGGCAACTTTCAAGCAGGCAAAACAAAGCAGCAAGGTTTTAATGGTTTAAAGCCTCCAAAGTGGATCATAATACAAAATGTATTGCTCATCAGCTGGCATGGAAGGCAAGGAATGCCATATGCTTTCAGTTTCATTTGTGTTGTTTATCTTTAATACTAAACCCTAATGCAATACACTTTCTATTACTCTGCCATGTCAATCTTTTTTATGTGTAAGGGGGTCAGGAAAACAAGACAATATTGGTTTCAATAGTCACAAGCCAATACAAGCTCTACTAATTCCAGGGCAGCTGAGAGCTACGGAGTAGTAAATTACGTTTTTTCATGCATGAATTAGAAAGCACATAGTTAAAAATACAGTCAAAATACTTGTTTGGATGGCTAGCTATATACTTGAACTTGATGTTTAGAAAAATTTGAAAACAAAACAGCAGGAGGTCAAAAATATGGATGAGCAATTCAAGTTTTTAAAGCATCGATGCAATAGTTAAGTCCTACATGTGTAACAGGCTAACTATCAGGTGGAGGGGTTTCCTGCTAGAGAGAACTGCATTCATGGATTTAATAGAATATTCTTTCACTTACAACAGGGGAGGAATGAGAGTGTGTGGTGGTACATTCCCCCTCCTGGGCCACTCAACGATCTCAAGAACTCCCATTAGGCCTTAGCATTTGTGTAATGAGTTGGGCGGTTAAGCATCCCTTGACCATACCAGGAACTCTTGCATGGCTAAAGTGGGGAGCAGCACTGACCATACCAAGGACTCCTATTGCCTGGCGGAGGTGAAGATACGGGAGCAGGAATATTAGTTATCTCCTGACAGCCTTGGAGCATCCCTTATCTGGTTTTTGTTGTTCCCTGACAGCCTTGGAGTCCTCCCTTATCTGAATCATAGCTCATGTGAAAATGGTACCAGTGCTACTGGAATTACAGTAATTTACTGATGACTAAAGCCAATCGTCTCACAAACCTATAAACAGCGGTCCTAAGTGAGGCCCTTTGAGCTCTCCTGGACCGCAGCAGGCTGTGACCAGCATCTCCCTCTGAGGGGGTCGCCGCTCAGAGCTCACAAACTCTCTAGTTTTCAAAAATCGGAGGACCATTGTCGAAAGCTGACAACGGGACCTGGGACGATATCCTTCGCTCCTTGAGGCTCAACCCTTTGCCCATTGAGAAAAATACCAAGACATTTGACACTGAACTCGAGGGGAATTTTAACAGGTATGCCTTTGCTTTGCTTTGTTGTACATGGATCTATTTCTTAGTCTCTGTGTGCATGTGTGTGTGAATTAACCCATGTATCCTATAGAAAGTATAGTAGAAGCACTGCCTTTTCTAAATCTTATGATTCACCTCGAACTGTGGATGAACCTCAGACTGGTGTTATACACATAATTCCTTTAGACTTAACTTGTTGACCAAGTCTGGGGCCGGCAATGGATCCAGCTGCACCTAAGCTCCTGCTGGAGTTTAGAAAGCAAGGGGATCTTCTCTGAACCTTGTGACTCAACAGGTCTCCCCTACCTTTTTACATCCCCGATTTCTGTGCAAATAATGAAATATCAATTCTAACTCAATTTTCCTTTGTATGTTTCTCTCCTACCCTTTTGCATCTTTAGTCTCTGTATAAATAATCCTAGTTTGATTCTAACTTGATTTCCTTTGTACATTTCATCCAAGTATTAAGTAATAGAGTGAACCTTGCCATTGAACTCTGTGAGGTCACGCTTTTATAAATTCCTATTAAATAATTTTTGCTAATACCTTTGACGGTGATTCTTTAAGCAGTCCAAACCACTCATTTTGCAACACAGTGCCTTGGTAACAGTGGCATCCCACATTGCAAAGCAAGAAGTCAGTACTGATGAAAAGCCAGACTCCATCTGATCCACTCAAAGGTTCCCACATCCCTACCGGGTTGCTGGTGCTTTCTTTAATCATGCTCAACACACACATAGACAAACATTAGTGTGGAGCAAGGCAGCAATGAGCATCTCTGAGATTAAATTTTAAAAGGCAAAATATTTCATTCCAACTACATTATGCATTAATAACACTACTCTCATCTTTGAAGTCAACAAAGATGAAGACACAAACACATTCAGGTAACTTTCTGAGGATCTCTTTGCCCTTAAATTATCCTTTCAGTTACCAGATTTTTCCTCTTTATGAGTAAGATGGTGGAAGTTACTTCCTGATGACAAGATGTTTTCGTAAGTATGTTTGCTAGAGTCACCTTACAGAAGGTGTTATATTGCTGCTTTGCTCCCCTTACTATTTCTGTAGAATTGAAGCACTATTCTTGATTCTATTGCAATCTCTTTTAGTCCTCTCTCTTTCTCTGGGCCTGAACTACCCATTGTGAACAAGAAAGATGCTGCAATATGACATGATAAGAGCTTAGAGAAGGCAGTTTGCCAGCTGGCCACAGTCCTGAAAACTCTCTGGGAGAACGACAGAAGGCAGCAAGCTGAATCGCTAAAAAGAATCATGTGGGAAGACAGAAAATGCAGCTTAATAGAGATGCTGTAGAAACTAAAGCAGGAAACAGAATTAATTGGATAAATTTGGCGATCACTGGGGAAATGGTCACCTAAAACTGCACTCAAACTCCAGACCTAAGAAATTCGTCTTGAATCAGGAAAACAACAATTGTCTGGTAAGGAAACTGGAAGAGATTATCGACCGTATCAAGTTTTGTGTGTTTGGATGACAGAAAACTGGCAGATATGCAGCTGAATTAAGAGAAAAAGAGTCAAAAAGTACAGCAGATTTTGCTGAAGAGGAGCACATTTATTATCTTCTATAGAGAATTAAGTCCCTGCAGTCTTAAAACACGTTGAACACAATTTCAGTGGGATAAGGTCAGAGAAGCAGCTGCTTTGTTCTCAGTTAAAACATAAAATAAAATAAAATAAAATAAAATAAAATAAAATAAAATAAAACTAAACAAATTAAAAAAAAACCACAAAACAAACTAAAAAAATTCCCAGACCCCCCCCCCCCAGGGAACCATGTATTTTCTAAATTATCTGTTTCATTTTAGAAAAAGCAATTAGAAATAAAAATTAAAATGAAATTAAAATACAAATACTAACCCTCCTTCGTGTATCTGTGAAGTATCCATCAACTTGACAATTATATTTGTCAAGTACTGCTTAATAGTCACTAAATAAAAAGACAACCACAATCTACAAGTTTCTTCCTGGTAAGGGGACTCATCTGCAGACAAAGATGACTTTCAGAGAACTTGCCAGAGGTGTCCCAGAGAGAGCCTCCTAGTAAAAAATCTTTGCATTGATGATTTAAAATAAAACACTGGTCTTGCTGTAGAAGCTCACGACACAGCATTTTCTGCAGGTTTTACAATCTTCTCTACTGCTAGCTTTAAGACCACGATCTAAGAAAGATTTCCTTACATGTAAATGTGCCAAGATATAAAGTTTAATTAACCAGGTTAATGTTTTTCAGGATCATCCTTGCAGGGACAGCCTACGTAATTGTGGATAAAAATATTTACATAACTTTAAAATCAAATTTCAAATAGTGCAGCAGGAATATAATTCTTTCTAAAAAGTTATTTTATTCTTAATCCTAAAATGATGGCATTCAATCCTACCCAGCTGAGTAGCCTTGAAAGGTTTTGACTTGCACAAAAGAAGTTCAATATCTATGTTTGAACTAAAGTTTACTTTTTGGGAAAACATTTAATTCTTCGTGTAAAATCTTCACAGCTGTAGAATTTATCAAGATCCTTGGCAAATATTTAACGATTAATTGCCTTCACTTAAAAATTTACTTATGGTCTGAATTTATATAAATTCAACTTCTGTCCAAGGGACCATATTATCCAAGAATCACAGAACAGTTGAGGCCTGCGGGACCTCCAGAGATCACCTACTTCGTCTAGTCAGCTAAAGCAGATTGCCCAGGACTGTATCCCTTCATGTTTTTAGTATCGCCAAGGATGGTGACTCAGCAACCTCTCTGGGCAACCTATGCCAGTGTACAACCCTCATCACAGTAAAAAAAGAGAAGTTGTTTTCTTTTGTTTAAATAGAATTTCCCACATTTCAGTTTGTGCCAGCTGAGTCTTGTCCTGTCACTGAGCACCACTGTGAAGAGCCTGCCTCTCTACTTTACTATCTCCCATTAGGTATGTAAACACATTGACAAGATCCCTCTGAGCCTTTCCTACTCCAGATTAACCAGTCCCAGCTGTCAGCCTCTTCCAGTATGTCAGATGCTCCACTCCCTCAATCATCTTCCTGGCCCTTTGCTGGACCTGTCCAGTATGTCCATGTCTCTCTCAAACTGGAGAGCCCAGAACTGGACACAGTGCTCCAGTTGTAGTCTCACCAGTATTCACATAGTGCATATATATGTGTTTATATGCCAGAACAATGAGGTTAAGAATGTTTTATCCAGTGGTATTCACAGACATTCACCCTGAGTGCGCTCTTTTCGGCATTGATCTAATGCAGTTACAAAAGAGCTTTTGCCTCTGCTACTCTTGACTGCTCAGTTGAGCTGAAAAATTTTGTTGTCTGTTGCTTTTAGATGGCACATTTAGATCTCCATTCCTTCTCTAAGACCCCTTTTTTGTATCTTTGAGAGATAAGTTTCTATTATGCATGAATTCTGCTTTGCTGACTGGCTTCAAGAGCTGTATTCTCTGAAGTGAGATTTTTTTTAGCCCTGGATGGGCACAGACGTTGTCTCCACTGTTCTGGCAAAAAGCAAAAGCACTAGCAGGTGCTCCATTTGTTTGGCCTTTAAAACAAGAGCCAAGAGGGATCAGCATCTCTAGGATTTTAAAATACCCAAATCTTCTTGTTCTTTGGTAATCTGCAACTCTAGTATGCCCAAAGTTTCAATCCTGCCACCCTTCTGAAAAGGAAAAGAAACGGGATAAAGAATTCACATGCTTCCAAGGCCATTCTCTGCTTTGCTAAACCTATCCTCAATTACCACATTTATATAAAAAGCTGAGCATTCAGGGGCCTTCTGTTCTTCAGTCAGCTCCCTGCATTTTGGTGCCATGGACCTACCAGAGCAGCCATCACCCAACTCCGTCCTGAATATAGGCAGCTTGTACTTACTACTCAGATCTCTGCAACCAGTTACTGTCTCACCTGAACTGCTCTGGCAGTTTGAAATGCAACTAGTTTCTAGGAGTAAAAACCAATACAGTTTCAGAATTCCCTTCTCCAAGGAAGTGAAAGAAAAAAGCCTGACATTAAATATCTTCTATAATGCAAGATTTGAGTACATATTGCCATGCATCTGTGTCTGAGTGAGCTGGACATCACTGTGAGCAAATTCTCAAGAGGAAGCTAAAGCAAGCTTTGGAAATTTCTTTATATTATCAGAGTACTAGGAGTAGAAGTAAAATTATATCTACTTATTCATTGATGCAGTTTCGGATTTCTATAAAGCCACGGAAGGTGTAGTAGGTTATTATTACTCCATGAAAGTTCATTTCTCCTGCTAGTTTTTATTTTTCTGACTCACCGAATGTATACTTATGTCCACCCAAATTAAATATCAGAGCAAATCCCCCCAGTATTGGCACCATTTTCTGATATTTTGGAATAACTTCTCAGGATAGTTTAGCCTATCCCAGCCACCACTATTCTTGGGTATGTTCAGTTAGAAAATTAATATAGACAACCCTTAGAAATTTTAGAATTATTTTCTTCTCAGAAGAACCTTCTGGTTTTGTTGGTTTTTTTTAATACAGCTCATTATTTCCCTAGCATACTACTGTTTAATAATCCAGTGCTTTTAAAAATGGAATGGATATTTTAGTAAAAATATTTTGTCATCTTGCAAAGCAAGATCTAAGGAAACGGAGAGAAAATACTTTATTTCAGTAAGAGACACCATTTTTTGTTGTTGTTTATGCAACCTAATCCTTCTTTCCTAAAAGCTACGGCAGCCATAGAACAGACAAACTGAATCTCTCATGATAAATTAATATAAATTTATTAAATCCTTTAATAAAAGATTTATTTTTCACTTTCCATAGAACAGGGAATTTCTAGCATCCCTTGATGCTTCTGACAGAGTGGCTAGTTCACTTACACTAGGATCTCTGGGCATTTTACTTGCTAGCCACCAAGAGAAAGTCCTCTGACCGTTTGTAGTTTTGTCCATGTTAGATCTCATTAGTCAGACAAAAACATCTTCTGAAGTTAGAAGCCTAGAAACTGTGAGACCACTCTAGCTTTCAGGGCACCTTTGGATCCTGTGCTTTAGCACCGCAGCTCTCAGCACCAAGCCAGCTTCCTAACAATATGCTAAGAGCATCAAGAGGACCCTTCTTTTCCATTAAAGTCACTAACTACTCCCATCCAACAGTTTTCTGGGGACAGAAACTGTGAAACTCTTCACCAGGCTTTGCAGTTTACAATGTCTGATACATGCTTTTCAGTTGTTGTTTCATGATGTTACCATCTCCCATCCCTCTCTCTTTTCAGGGACTCCAATTTGCTTTACTAGGAGAAAAAAACCTGTATTGGAGAAGCAAAAAATATTATTATACCGCTACATAACTATGTGATAAGCCTGCATCTTGAATGCTGCATGCAGCTCTGGCCCTCCCAACTCTGCAAAATTATAAATAATTCTAAAAAAATAAATAGTTAAATAATGCCAATAAATGAAGAACTGTTTCCAAACAAGAAACCAGTTAGACTAGAATTCCTCAGCTTAGACAACAGATGCACAAGATGTGTTTGCTATATGTACATTCACAATACTGTATTCCCTTTCTAAACCAAGTTTTATAGGATAGCACACTATATCTTTTAAAAATTATATCTAACAAATTCTACAAGATATTTCCTTGAGGGACTTGAGTGACACACAAATTCCCGAAAATATTTCTAATTAAAAGCAAAAACTTGGCACCTTGTATTTAAAATTTTCACAGTAATAAAAAAATACCATTTAATGAGTGCTTATTCACATAAACTATTATTTTATCATAACATCAAATCATTTCTTTTAATATTAATTTCAGTTTACTACAGGTCTTACAGAATCTTTTAGTTTTCTAACATCTTTCTATTCTCATCAGTTCATCTTTCTTATGAAGTCACTTAGGATTCCTTTGTACAACGTTTAAATTTAAAAATCAACTTTTGTCCTGGCTCAGTATACAGTGTTATAGTGAGAACTAAGAACTCACTGAATATTAATGAAACTTTTAATAATCTACTGTGCTGTCTTTTAACTAGAAAAAAATATGACCTTTAGATGAATACAATCCTTAGATTGTTTTATTTTACATTTCCATGAATGTGTATATTACTTTGCACACAAAGTAGTTCTGAAAATTACAAGGTATTTACTGAGAAAGATATGAGTAGCTTGGAGGTAAAAACATACAGTGAATTAGTAAGAGTAGTTTGTGAACATATCTAGTTTAATGGATTTATCATCTCATCATTTATCAATTTTTTCCAAGCTCATTAAGAAAGAATCCAGCAAAGTGCAAATGTCTGAAATAATTTTAATGGGCATTGACTAAGCTTAATAGAGATAGTTTTAATTGCTTTGACATAGGACTAAATTATAACATTAGATGTCTCCTTACTTTGGAGGAATAAAATGCTAGCTTCATACCTAACTAAATAAAGCAATCTACATAAATCATCATTACTATTTTCAGAAGGAAGGGATTTTCAGCCCAAATACCTTGAAAACAGTGCAGAAAGCTGGCCATTTACTAAATACTGTATTACCAGTTTACAAATACAGCTGCTGACTCAGATAGAACAGGTGGTAATAAACAAACCCATCTGCCGTCATACACTGCAGGTAAAATTCACTTATATTTGAGTCTGGGAATTATTACAATCAATAGAATTATTTTTAAAGGTTTTGGGTTTTTTTTTTCCCCTTATCAAAGTATTTAATTTATAAAATGTAATCTTTCATGAGACCAAAAGAGAGGTCAAGTGACCGAGAAGACTATTTGATGCTGGAAGATCTTGAGTGGACCACATAAATCATCTAACCACAAACTTGCTAGTGGCTAGCTAAGCAAAGACAAAGGCCTGCCAGGAGCAGCTTGGTGGCAGCTTCATTTAATTCTTGGAGGTTTCATTCTTGTCATAAACACCTGAAATAAGATGAATCCTTTCCAATTCAGAATCATCACAAGTTGTCTGTCTTTCCTGCCTACAAACTCACTACTATCACCCCACTTAATTTTAACCTTTTTTTTTCCCCCTAAAAAAGAAGTAGCAATGTATAATGCAAGACAACTGTAATACTCTTTATAGTCACTGTTCGTTATTTGAACTATATGGAGGCTTGTGGTTTTGAAAATGAAGTAATGTATTTGCCATATTATAAGCACAAAATATAAATGTTACTATTAAGAGACCCTTCTTCACCTTCTTGGTTATACACAGACATGGGCATGGGCATTTTGTCTAATTTTTCAAACAAAAGTATATATTCCTTTTCCCTGCTTCAGTACCTTTGAGCTATGCAATAGCTGAAGACTTACTACAGCAAGCTGCTAATGTTGTATGAAATTAAAAATTCCTATTCAGTGCATAGAGACACTATTTTGTGCATTCACTATGGCAGTATTTGTTCTAAAACTCAACCTAAATATAGTAAAAAAATATTTAAGAAGTTTCTCTATGCCACTGTTAAAGGAATCAGAAAGGCTAGGGGAAGAAGTCGTAAAATCAAGGAAAGCATACTGAAAACCAGACTACCATCGCTTTCCCGTATTTCTTATTTTCAAGCACAGCCACTGACCAGGCAACACAAGTGCCTGAAAACAACATTAACTGATGTGGAAATGTAACAACATTTAAAAATATTTGAAAAGTCATATTTTACTGTTGCCCCATCGGCTGCTGCAGATATCTATTAAATAAGGTCCTATAAAACAGAAAACCTGATTTTGCAAAGTGATCCAGACAGGCACTCCTGCACCCGCTTCAGCTGCTTTCTGTGTCTGGCTGTGTAAGTTCCAACACTGAGAATCAACGATTTTTAAGATACTTTATGCCTTGGTTATGTGTTGACATATGTAACAAAGCAAAACTAAAAACCCAAACCCAACAAAAACGCCAAAACACATAGAGCGCAACTTGATGAAAAGCATTAGTCCTTACTGCTGGAAGCATGATTAGCATACCTGGATGATATTTTTCCAAGCCCAAAGTTTTAATCTACCAGAACAGGAGTTTAGACAATCAGATGGATTTTACAGTGAACATGCTTACACTGGCATCAAATCTTAAATAACTTAAAATTTCTTCAGTAATCAATGACCTCAAGCATACCAAATGTTTTTGTTACACTACGCAAGTCCTTCACATAATTGTCATTAAAATGCAGTTAGGAAAATGCACACAACGACTTCATAAATATTCCTTGCCGTTTCAGTGCCTCTCTGACATATAAGTAACTTTATATGAAAGCTTTACAAATTTAAGTATTTAATTTAGCCCTATTAAACAATTTCCAGCATCCAACTAGCTATTTCTTCTTTCACCTCACAGGTGCTTTTTTTCTTGAAATCTGACTCTGGACACTAATCAATTGTACACACGAAGCTGACTTGTGCAGAATTCCTTACTCTCCTGTTTCTTTTATCACCTATCAGATTCAATCTCTCCACCCAATCCTTCAGACATGGCTGAGAATGTCTCACATGAATATTAAAGAAACTGCAAGATCTGACTGCAGTAGTTTAACAAGTACTATTATGCCAGATTATTAGTAAAGGGACCTGTACATGGCAGACATACCATAGAACAGACCGGGCACATTAATGACATCAGCTAGAAACCAATTTTATGAAAAAATGATAGTTTGAAAATTCAAAGAATAGTAAGTTCTTTATCCTGTCCTCTAATTTAAAAAAATATCATAATTCAATTCCTGGCAAATTTAGCCTTTCCAAAATAATTTCTGTTACTAGCAAATAGCTATTAATTAACACTAGGACCTCTATGGTCTTGCTCATTATTATTACAGCATGTTCTTTTTTGTCACTCACAAGCTAGGACTCAGGAGCCTGAGCTTTCCAAGCAACACTTAGAGGGTCCGTCCTCTCTCATCCTAACTACATGTCCCACTCCCCGACACTGGTGGAATTTCACTGCAGTTAGCACATTTACATTTTCCCACAATCCTCTATCAGATATTCCTTCTGCATATCATGCCCTCCCACTGCCTTTCCATTGCCCCAGTACTTTATTTTTAAAAGTATTTTTCGTAGAATGACAGAATCTTAGAATCTCTCAGATTGGAAAAGACCTATAAGATCATCTAGTCCAATCATTTAACCTAGCACTGACAAATCCCTCTCTAAACCATGTCCCTAAGCACCACATCTAAACGACTTTTAAAAACATCCAGGGATGGGGCCTCCACCACTGCCCTGGGCAACCCCTTCCAATGCCTCATGACCCTTT
>JAVKLA010000039.1:5734702-5772689 GCA_034782735.1 Sagittarius serpentarius | reverse complement strand
TCCACCTCTCTACAACATCCTTTTCAGGTAGTTTCAGAGAGCACTAAGGTCTCCCCTCAGCCTCCTTTTCTCCAGGCTAAACAACCCCAGGTCCCTCAGCCGCTCCTCATAAGACTCGTGCTCCAGACCCCTCACCAGCCTCGTTGCCCTTCTCTGGACATGCTCCAGCACCTCAATGCTGTTCTTGTGGTGAGGGGCCCAAAACTGAACACAGTAGTCAAATTTTCAAAATTTCTTCCTCCTTAGCAATAGTCCATGCCTAAAAAATACAATGTTTCCAGTTAATCTAGGGAATAGTTGTCATCTTCAATGGTTCAAATCTAGATATCAGCTGTAGAAGTCAAATACTGTTTTTAATTTCCTCCTAGTAATTCTGAGAGAAATATTTTAGTTACCAAAACTCAATAAGTTGCTGACTGTTAGGCAGACTGAGTCAAGATCTTCCCACTGTTTTAGCATCTGTTTTGTCTCAGCTGATATCAAGACCCATTTTTCTTCTGGTTTCCTTCCAATGATCCTTTGTACAGTATCTCCAGCCTCTTCCATGAAAGCCAAGTCACCAACAAAGCTTACTAAAAGGAATATTGATATCAACCAAAGAAACACAACATAAAAATGTAAAAAATTTCTATACGATCTAAGAGGTTTTAGGGACATTTCTACTTAGCTGAAATTCAGTTGATCGACAAAGTAAGCTGAATGAATCTCCACATATGTGAAGACAAGAAAGTAACATACAAATAGAAAGTAAGGAATTATTACTGTGTTCTCAAAAAAGTAATAGCATTCATCAAACTCATTTTCGTCCTCTGAAGAGGCATTGGTATGGATAGTAGATTAAAATGAAGTTGATAAAGGAAATGAATAGAATCTCTTGGAAATAGCCACAGCCTTTCAGGGCTATGCATTTTGAACACAGGCAGATGAAAATGACATGCCTGACCTTAAATGTAACACTTTTCTTCATAGATTGGGTTATTTGTGTTAAACTTGTCAGTCAAATATGGCATGAATATATTCAGCAGCTGTGACATTTGATTAAAACTTAATGCAGTCTTTCTTTTTCCTAAAGTCTGAATACATTTAGATGGTCTACTACCTGTGAAATTGTGATTTTGCTTGTTAATTGTTCATTATTTCTATTGTTAGGGAAATCTATTCTTGCTTTGCTTTTAACTGAAGGGCAGTTAAAATCAGCCCTTTGATATTAACACTTTCATATCATGAGGCAATTTTTAAGGTTTCTTTTATTGTAGGGATCCTGACTGCACTCACTGAAAAACTTTATGCATAATACTAAAAAAAAAATTTGAAATACTTGCATTATACATTATGAGAAACTAACACTTTGCAACTTGGAAAATCCAATCTGCTTAACTACACTTCTTCCTCATGCAGCTTAAGAACTTACTTTGTCTATCAAAAAATGGGAGATAGATTGAATTATTTTGTTAATAATAATGATAAAGTTCTACCAAACACAGTCATCTATCAGGACAGTTACTAGTAATTATTACTTTTGTATAGAAAATGATGCACCACTCTGAAAATACTTATTTAGCAACTGCTCTTTGAATATTAGGTAAATTGTCTAAGTATCAGAAAGACATTATTTTTATTCATTTGCCATAGCTTAGAAAAATTAAGTTATAGCTGAGATATTTCTGTCTCTCTGCAGCAGTAAGAAAGCTCTAGGGTTTTGCGTCCTGATTTTCAGCTTTCCTCCAGTCCCTAGGAGGAACAGTTTCAAAGGTGCAAACAGAAGTGAAGGCATTTTACGATGAAATGCATTTTACGATGAAACGCATTTTACGATGAAATGCATTTTATCATTCTGATCTCAGCTAGATAGACCTATCTAATTGTGTCCATATTTCAGATGCAGTGTTTTTATGATTAAATTACATCAATTGCACTTGGATTGTCTGCAGCTCCAAACTAGGAAGACTGGATTTAAAATTCTTCTGCTACTTATACCTCTTTAAAGTAATTTCAATAATTATGATATTCTTTTTATCATAGCCTTCAAGGTGTAAAAAAAAAAAAAAGATATCCAGTTGTTATTTCATAGGAGATTTTTAATAGCAGAATGTATTTATAGAGAAAAATGTTACAGTTGGCTGAAAGAAATACAATATATGGTGTGCATATTAGGTAATATGCATGCATCATCTCCACATATGTAGCCAAATTCGTTTGAAGCTGCATAACCTGTTTTCTCTTGCTGTTGAAGTCAGCAGTTTGAAAGGCTGCCTTTTCTTCATTTGTCACAATTAAATAAAAGCGTTGAATTCATAATTTTAATTCCAATATTGTCACCTAAATTAGAGATAATTTAGTGCTTCTTAAGGTTGTCAGTACAACATACAGCCTACCCATTAAATTACAGATAAATTTTATGTCTGCAATACTCCACCATTTTGGTCTCAAAAATCAAGTCTAATTTTTCTGTCTTTATCATTTTTAAGATGTTTGGGCATTTTCAGAAATGTTACATATACGGCTATGCAACCTCCCAGAACTAGTGTTGAAAATTGCCTTTACTTCCCAGGAAGCAATTTTCTCTGTGCTTAGAAAATAGTGGAAACATTCTCAGAACTCTGTTTTAGAGCTAACTGTATCCTTTCTTCTATCCTTTCAGAAGATGAACAAGTGTTTTTAGGAACAGTCAGCTATTTGGCCGATACTGTAATACAGAGAGAAGACTTAAGACTACTATGCAATTTCATGACTGATACTTTAACCTGTACCAGGATTTCTGCATAAACACTGTTATAAACAATTTTGGCCTCCCATTTCAGCATTTTGTATCTCACTGAATATGATGGGTTGCACTGCTTTTTCTTCAGGGTTATTTGGAGACCAGTTCCTATAGAAGATCTTGTTTTCAATTGCTCACAGCAGTATCGAATCTCAGGGCTGCAGAGCGGTGCTTACCAGGCAACGGGACACTTTGGAAGATGTGGAGACAGCAAGGCCAAAACGAGGGGAAAACATACTCCCTGCGGAGCTCGGGGCCCTGGTGCTGGGCTGGACCCAGGCATAACTTGTCTGACTATTTCTCTGCTATCAGTAGACACCTGAAATTCACGGCCAAAGCCTTAACCCTTTTCCCTACCGCAGGCCCATGTAAAACATATCTTACTGCTTTGTAACAGTTACCTGAGCAGTTATAGCAGCAGAGATGTGAGGGGATTTAAAGATTCCTACCTCTGCTACCAGAGCACCTCGAGATGTGACGCACTGCACCAGGCGCCCGTGCCCAGGCGCCGGCAGCGGGGCCGCAGGGTCCCCTCTGAGGAGAGCTGAGGGGCTGCCCCGGGCCGGGCACGGGCACGGCCGGTTCCCGCCGGTTCCAGCGGCCCCACCCCCGGGCGCAGCTGAGCCCCTCAGCCAGGCTGGCGGCCCCTCGGGGGAGGCGTATTTAGGAAAGGGCAAAAGGCTGCCGGGCCGCCAGGGGTGAGGGACAAAGCCTGAGAAACAGCCCTGCGACACCGAGGGCCGGGCAGGAGGAGGGAGGAGGTGCTCCAGAGAGGGTAGAGGACATCGGAATTAAGAGCCGGGAGGAGGAAGTCGGAAGGTGTTTTAATTTTTGTCTTTGTTTCTAACCAGTCAAATCTATTTTAATTAGCAAGAAATTAAATTAATTTTCCCTCAAGTTGAATCTGTTTTGCCCGTGACAGTAACTGATAAGCAATCTCCCTGTCTTTATCTCAACCCATTAGCTTTTTCATCTTAATGTCTTCCCCTGTCCTTTAGAGGGGAAGGGAGCGAGCAGCTGGATGGGCGTCTGGCAGCCAGCCAGTTATCCCACCACACACACACACGCACCCCCACCCCTGCTTGCTGCTTTCACAGTTAAAGTCTAGGAAATGGTAAAGCCCGTGCTAGAGAAATAATGTGATCATAAACTGCAGCCGAACTGAGAACACTTAAGTTTAAAATAACTTGAACTAACCACTGCTTAAGGTAGTAGATCAGCTGTACCTGCATGAAGACAGTGACATACTAAAGGTTTTATGTAGTAGCCTGTTCGCTAGCAAAAAATATTAACTCATATTACCTTAAACTAGGTAATATCCAGAAAAATTTAAGACAAATGGAAAAAACAAAAAAAATCAGTTCCTTAAAACTATAACAAAGAACAACAGACCCCAAGTCTTTCAGGCATGCTGACCAAATTAATTATGGAACAACAGGTTAGAAAGAAACAGGAAATATGTTAATCCTCTTAATGCACTAACATGTGCCTAGTCCAGTAACCCATGTTAAAGTCATTCCTTTAGTAAAAATGAAAGAGCCCTATATAGTTTGAAAAGTTCAAGTGTTATATTGATAAGAAGTTCAATATGCGAAATACATTTTCAGATTACCTTCTGTATTAGGAACAAACTGGTCTAATGTCAGTAGCTATGCATGTGGCATTCAGCTCTCCCTTACTAACACCCAGCAGTAACAGCAACTTTTGCCTGTCCCCAGCCGTTCCCCTTGAATTATCTATCTCCCCATCAGTAGACACTGAAGATTTTCTTTTTGCTTGCCTGCCTTGAGTTTCATCCACCTTAGGTGCAGTACAGAAATTAAACTAAATCAGGAGGCACATTATTTTTTAAACCACAGACACTCAAAAAGCTTCCACATACTGGAACGGTAAATGACCTTACGCAGAACCCCATGGCACTGCACGTGTGCCAAGGCCAGCTCGGATGTCACTCATATGGCACTGGATTTTGCCATGTAAACACAGCCTTAACTTAAGTGGACGATATGTGTCTCAAACCCTGAAACCAAGACGCATGACTGTCCACAATTCCCACTGAAGCAATAAATGCAGTCACTCACTTAAGCTCTGAAGCGTAAACTGGCAAAACAGGAACCTTAAACGAGCCAACCTACCTCCACCTTTACAACCTTTAAAGTCAGGGATTTATGCACTAATATAGAGGTACCCCCACAGGCAGATAACTGCAGTTTCAAGGCCTTAGTCAGAGAAACCACAAGCATAGGGAATAATGTGTAGGTCAAAATGGAGAACAGGCTCACTCTTCACACACGCTCCTGTAGTATTTGTTCACCACAGATCAGGTGGTGTTCTCTAAACATTCACTGCTCTCATATTTCAAGCTATTTTTATAAAGCGAAGTCAGACATGCCCTTTATGAACACAGCACTATTGCAAGGATAAAACCACCAAATATTAGTACCACTTTTAATAGAAATATCATCTGTTCAGTCAACAATTTATAAGAATAATAGCTAGGCTATTATACAGATCATAAGCATCTTATTAGTTTAGCGGCTGACGGTGCATTTTAGTGCATTCCATGTGCTATCCACTTCCTTTTAATTGTTTAATGAAGGAACATCACAGATTCCACCACTGAAAACTGCATTTTTTATTTCCTTAGATTATCAGAGGCTGGATAATAACATATAAAAGATGTTATTATTCCTTTCCATTAGTCATGACTTGATAGAGGAGGATGAATATGTTATCACACTTAAAATAGAAAGATGGCTCAGGTTGTCAAAGGGAACTTGATTAGTTTGCAAAAGAAACTTGCTCAATTTGTATGCTTATGAGACACCATGTCAAAGTTCTGTGAGATTAAAGACAGATGTCCCATTGGAGTACACAGGCAAAGATAATGTACACATAAACGTACCATCAATCCAGATAGATTCACATTTCTCATACAGCACAATCTAATTCAGAAAGGTCTGAATGCTCTTCAGCAAAGTGTAGTAACAGTTTGAGTGCTGAGTATTACCACCAGAGAGATTTCTCATGTGAGTTTTAGATTGACTGACGTCCTGAAATATTCTTTTTACTCTTTGAGCTGAAACAAGGTAAACTTTTCTTATTCTGAATGTGATAAAAGGTACACAAAAGTTACTTTGGATGAGGAAATCTTTTTTGCAAAGGCTGGGAAACAAAATGAAACTGCAATGAAGTCTGCTGTTTCACATCCACATACTCACTCTCATTTATTACAGCACTCTAAGATAGCTATAATAATAACTCAAGCAAGGCTTATTATGGACAAACCTCCACTCTTCACTGTGACCTCTACAGAACCTGCTAAAGTCATGGCCGTGGCAACTTATGCATCAGAAAAAATACTTCTGATTGATTCATTCTGATTAAGCACAGGGACAAATGCAGGGGTAATGTGTATGGTGGTGGAAAGTTACACACCAGTGAATCTAATGTCAGATGTCAGGCAGTCTTAATCTAAGGCAACTGTACTAGTAAAATTTATGTGCCAAGATGCTGGAAGAAAGTGTTTAATTTGAATTAGAAATATGCAATATTAATATACACTTTAAGGTTTTCTTCTTCCTAAACCAGGATGCCCTGGCATGTAAATAAACACCAGCCCAGGCTTCTTATGTTTCTGTTAATTCAAGAAATTATCTGTATAAATCAATAAGCCCTGCATTTGCAAGTGAGAATAAGTCTAAGCTTGTCAAGTAGAAAGTGTTGAAGGAAAAGTGCAAGTTACAAACAATTTCTCTTGAATCACCTTTGAAATGCATCTTTGATAACCGGAACTGAATAAGGGCAGACAAGATACATAAAACATGGTAGTATTAAGTACTCAACAGGGAAAGTAGACACCTAGAAATTTCTTTGCGTATCTCAGAGAAACAACTTCTGTTGTAATCAACTAATTGGACTGTGTGTACTTGCAGCCAATTTATATGCATTCTCAATTTAGTAAAACCTTTGGAAAATACACTAGCAACACAGCTAAAATACAGTAGAGACGCTTAAGAACAAAATAAATAAAGCACAATCAATTACTTTGGTACTCCTGGAATGCCTGCCAATTTCTAGAAACAATCGCTCTAATTTAATTACTAATAGTTTAGGTTTTATGAAATCTCAAAATTGTGCTTACAACAAACTCTTCCAATATTTTACAGTAATAAACCCCAATTATTTTAAACAATTTTGGGAAAGCTTTGAACTATTCAAGACAGGAACAACTGTTTTGACTGATTCTTATATGAATGAAGACAGAGATATTTGGCGGACTACTTGTCATTGCCCATAAAAAGATAATTGCTCCATTCATTTCTCTTAGTTGTACACAGAAAATGAATCATCTCATTATGTGTGAGATATGTTAATCCTACACAGCAATACAACAGATTTTGACTTGCTGCACATGTGAAACACACAAGCTGTGATCACATAAAAATTGCTCTGCCACCATAGTTTGTAAGTTACACATTATACTGTATAGGTATTGCTCATTAATAAAACTACCACTAATGTTCAGATGACACTAGGATAGTAAGAATTTCTATAGTGGAGGATAATGAACTTAGAAGTAAGCGTTGCTACTCATTTTGGCACCCAGAAGCAGATGGAACTGTCTTGCCATCTCATGAGATATTAGAATATCGACACCCTAAAGCCTGTTAATAACATCTGTTAATCTAATTACAAAGAATGTGCATCTGTAATGAATGAATTTCTAAGTCAACTAGCTTCCAGCACAACTCATGACTGTTGATTTGAAAGGCTGACAAATTATTTCTTTCAGAGAAGAAAAAAAACAAACCAACCAACCAACCAACCCCCACCTGCCAGACATTTAAAAGTCTTAATGGATCAAACAGCTACCATTTTGTTAGGATACAAATTTTCAACTTGTGCATATACGACACCATATATATTGGTATCTACAAAGGTCATCTTAAACCTAGTACTCAGACTTAAAGGTGTTTGGACTTAGCTTAAGAGCTTTCTTGCTTTCTCTGTTTTCTTTTCTAAACTGGCGCTGAGTTTTGCAGTTGTTACTAATGATTTCCATGTGTGTGAGAAGATAAATGGGCATGGTTAATTATGCAGTATCTGGTGAGAATAATGTTATATCTGTATCATCCACATGTATCATTGAGAAAGACAATTTTATACACGAGACTAGGCAACTGATTAAGATGAATCATCAGATCACTGAAGCTCATTTTACCACAGTCATTTCAATGGGCTCTGTCTGACAATTTCAGCACTTTCAGTTAACAAGAACCTCTTTCCTCAAGCTGTTTTGAGGGAATAATTCAAGAGCAGAAAGGCTAGATCTTTACTGTCAAATGGATGATGTTAGGGGGGAAAATTATTATCATATACTATCTGTAGTGTATAAGGGTTATATTTCATTTTACAACATTTCTTTTGGGGGAAAGCAATTAAATGTCTCCACGCTAAAGCAGGTAAGACTATCACCTCCTGGCTAAATACAGTCATACAGTTAAATTAATCTAGGTTTATAGAAGATTCATCAATACAGTGAAAAAGACCTGGCAAACTTGTACTATTAGATTTACTACATCTGAGCTATTGCAGTGACTTTCGTTCTAAATGAACAGTTTAATTGTTGGCAGTGTTGGAGACCGTACAAGCCTTACAATTTTCTCTTTTTAAAACAAAGACTCAAAGTTATTCAGCGGTATTCACTCTGGAAGCTACAAAGCCAGGACAGGTGAACTTTTGCCATTTCCCTAATTCTTCTCTGTTGTTGACTATTCGGTGTTGACCCCTATGTTTGCCAACAGGGATGAAGAAACAGCTGGATTTTATTTATTTTTTTCCCAGACTGCTACAATTTTAGAGTAGCAGTGACAGTACTTATTGCATCTGATGTACGTTTAAAAATGGACCCAAGTGGGTGTCCTGAACATCTTCCACAATTACAGCAGGCAAACTTAATAGCATCTTTATTGCCCACAAGACAAAATGTTTGGATTAGATTTTTATTTCTAGATTGAAATTAATTTGCACACATTGGACATTGAGTTTGCATTAAGAAAAGCAAGATTGAAGAAGCACGTCTTGCATCTGGAGTGGAAGCTATGTAATGACACACAGCTCTTGTGGGAATTTGTCCCAGTCTAGCACTATTGCCAAAGAAGATCCGTTTATTGAATAAACAGGTTTAACTCTTTCTGGAGAACATTCCATGTGCTTTGTCCTAGAAATCACTATCACCTAAGTGATCCTGGAGCATGCTGAATACCTAAAAAAGAGCTTGAGAGTTTAAACCTGATTATATATCATGGGCACAGTAAGAATTCAGCACAGAGAGGGACGTTAAGCAACTTGCTGATGTAACTTGTCCGACCTAGCTATAATGTGAACTCATCCCAGAGTGACATTCTAAATGTCTCTAACATGTTTCTGTTTGAAGGAGCTTTCCAAATGAGGAAAAAAAAAGGGGAGGTGAGGGAGAGAAAAAAATAAGAAAAAACCCAGAGATGCTTAGAAGACCAATATATGAAAAAATTAGGCTACATTAAAAACATTTTTGGAAGTGTTAATGTTTTTTGTGTAGCAAATTGCATGCAATATTATAAAATCTTATGGTATGTGAAGCACGATTTACAGTATCCCTTAAAGAGTAATATAAGCAGATGGATGATGTTTTAGTGGCAATCTCTTCTATGTGCATTTCCAATTAAATAAAGAACTGAAACCTTTCCTGTCCTGTGATGTTATGATGATATAGATAACTGAACTATGCTGTGGCATAAGCATTTAATAAAGCTTCCTATGAATTATAGTTTTAAAATTTAGAGGAAGACCTCCATCTACTGCTTAGGGAAGCATCATTCACATTTCAGACAACTAAAGCATAAGAAAGTGAACCATTACTTCAAACATTTTCTCTGAGGTACTTTTGTATAGATGCAAGAAAGAACTTAAAGAAAAAACAATATCCAGAGAAAGCATAATGAAATCCCATTTTTCTGTGTAATACATGGCCAGTGTGAAATTAGCCTTTGATCAAGCCATGATACCTCTCGGAAACCCTGAAAGGTTTTTCAGCACCTGAAGGTCTTCAGGCCACGGCATTGCCAAGGTCCCAACAAGTTCCCACTAACTAAACTCCTCCAGAAGATGCCTCCACTTCTCCCAGTTCTCTGCTGCTCTCCTGATGGCAACGCTCTCTCTGCTGCTGCTCTGTTACTCCTTGACAAGGAATAGCAAAACAAAATCCCCAACGCCAGGCATGAGCAGATGCAACAAGCTGCCAATCACTCTTCAGCCAATTCATCAACACACACATTTAAGCCCAGCATCAATGTCCTTTATGATCACATTGGCAGTAGGAGTGGGTGGCTCAACAGCACCAGCCCAGAAGGTAAGGTCTCCTGCAGAAGCAGACCTTCTGAAAATGAGGCATGGAAACCCAATGAGTTTACAAGGCTTCTGTTAGTCCAGGCTTTTTCCTTAGAGATAAGTCTGTCTGGAAAGGAATATGACAGCTTTTTTCCTAAGATTTACACAGTAAGAATACTCCAACCTTTTAAGGCCAAAATTTCTTCATATAAAACTGTTCTATTCACTTTTAAAAATTATATGGGTAGTTTATGTTTCTGTACATAATAATTTCATCGTTACATTCCCACTACAAGCTCTCTCAAGAAATATATATTTTTCTATTTCTATACATTTATAGCCACATGACAAATACTGTATAAACATGTCTATATTTACATAGAATATTCTATATTTCTATTCTATATTTCTATAGATTATATAGAGTATATAACTAAAGATTTATAGATATACACACAGACAGGAAAGTAAGTAAAACTGAAAAGCTGATACACTTCATAAACCCAACAGCAGGCAGATTAAACTGACACTTGTCTTACCTTTTCTGAAAAAGAGGAAAGGAAAAAAAAAGAAAAAAACCCCACAACCACAAAAAAACCCCAAAACCAGACACCACCCCCCCCGACATTAAAATACAAGCAGAATAACTTAGTATCCATAAAGTCTACTGCATGGTGGGTACATTATTTCACAGTTGCGGATAATCTACTTTGGTAGATAAACTGTCCTATTTTCATTTAAAAAATGATAATGAAATGCTTTTTTTGCTTACTGGCCATGTAGGATGCTGTAACTCTTCTGACACCTTGGATACTGAATTTTTAGTGAAGAATACTGCAAAGGCAGCTCTTGGTGCTTCAGACAGTGTGAATGAAAAAAGTTATGATTTTAGTTCTGCTACTCACTTGCTCAGTAAGTTCCCCAACTAGCTTCTTTTTATCTTAGTTTCTACAGTCAGATTTGGAGGTTATTTTCCCATTTTATCTCATGAAAATGTCATAAAGTTTAATGAAATAAGAATTGTAAAATGTTTTAGGATTGTTGGATGAAAAACACTACACAATCATAAACACCACATGCATAAGAAAGCTGAGTATTAGCATGTAAGACTCCTGTCCTTAGCATCTGCTGTATTGAAGACAGACCAGCTTCTACTATCGCTACACTCCTCTCTTGCTGCAAGGATCGTACTTTCTATACCAGTTAAGAGTTTCATGGCTATTTTTGAGTTCCTCTTTTCATGTACAATGCATCAATAATAATACTCTAAAATACTGATAGTCTAAAATAGGGTGAGCATCTCAAAAAGTTTAGGACTGGCTTATAGTCATCTGCTCTGAGATAACATGATTCAGAATTATGTAAATCTAGTGACTGTGGATAGACAGCCCTCTAATCCTGCACTGGAAAAACAAAACCAAACCAAACCAAACCCCCAACGTTATTGACATTAATGAGATCAGAAGCAAATTCATGTGTTGCTCATTATTTGAATATTTGAAGACCAGACTGGTGACAGTTCAAAGAAACCAATTACTTCCTTTCATTTCTCTCTGACAACACTTCCTACTGAATTACATAATTTCCTGTGTTGTTTCATGTTATGAGAAAGAGAGGTCACCTAGCCTGACAATACTTCCTCGTTCCTGCAGATAACACTGGCTTATACAGGATTTACGCAGCCTAAAAAGGAAGACATAAGAACACTGAAATACTTTTTAAATGACATTTTTTTCCTTTTCTGTAAACATAGTTCTTTGACTATGTATATCCTGTAACACTGAATACATTTATAGAATCCAAAGTACCATTCACTATAATATTTTTTAACAGAAACATAAAGGAGAAAAGCAGAACACTGCTTCTTAAATATTTTGAATTGTCAGACATCACCAAAGATGCAAAAATTTTTTCACTCATTTTTTAAAGTATCAAACTAAGCTTTTATTTTTTCTTGCATGGCTGATAAAATGCTAAGTGCTGCATCTCATACAGCTTTGAATTTAGTTACAGAACAGCTGTCAAAGGCTCTATGCAGCTCTGAAAAGGTGATGAAATTCCACTTTTTGAAATGACCATTTGTTGCAAAAGACACTTAAATATTTTCTGTCTTTCCCCCTATATGAATTTTGAGATACTAGCTATAAGTAGACTTCGCTTTGTACACTAGGTGCTTTTCTCTCATCCTTTCTTCTTTCCTGTGATTCTGCCCACTGAGTAAGCACTTTACTGAAGCAAATCAAGAAGTGCAGTGAAATCAAACATTCTCCTATCTCTACATCTTTTAAAAATAAGAAGAGCTGGCTCCAATTTTTTAATATGTTTCCATCTACTGTGATAAGCCAGCAACATTTTTTTAATATTTTCCTGTGTTACAACTGATTGCCTTGATTTTGGAGGTTTCAAGTGGGAGTTTGGGGAGTGGGGTTGCTAAAAGTCAGTTAATGCTAAAATTACATTTTTTATTTAAAAAAAAAAATCTCAGTAGATATTCATGTACTGAAAAATGTCATTCTAACAAGCTAGGCCCCATTTGAATGATTCATCAGTCCAATAAAAAGGCTCATAATCTCCTGGGATCACATTTGACCCTAGTAGTTTTTCATTCCTTCACAAAAAGAAAAAGATACAATCATTCCACAGGCAAGATAGTGTCAAAACATGGAAGTAAGTCACGTCAAAATGGTACAGGTAAACAAAAGGTAGTCTTCCATCCACCCTGAAAACAGCAGAAATCAAACTAAGTTAGAGATACGCACTGCTACACTACCCCTCCATCAAACAGAATTGAAGACAGCAAATCACCACTCACACACACAGTTACATCCTCCAAAATTTTAAAAGCTTAAGCTAAATATCTGCATTAAAAGAACATCGGTGTTTAGAATATTCATGGTTCTGATAATGTTATTTAAAGAGCTTCCCCAGTAGCAATACATAAAAACATATGACAGCTCCTGATATATTGCTGAGTGTAAAACAACTTTGATTACAATCCCCTGTATGTTTCCCACACAATGTGATTTGGAAAACTGATAGGTAAACTTAATCTAGTACACATTTACATCATTGAATATTTAATGCTAAAAACTAGGAGAGGCAAATCTTAGGTTACAAAATTCACATGACATTAAACACTGTTAAACAAAAAGTAAATTTTGTATCTGATAGTTGTTTTTTCTAGTTCTGTTATTATAGACATTAAAAGCACATCACTACAACATGAATACATAAAAATTCAGTGTAAGTGAAGCTTAAGATCAGAGTAAACATTGGAAGATTTTTTTTTTCCAAAAGTAATTTTCTTTTAGAAATAAACTTTCTCTTATTTTCACATCTACTAGAAGATTAGAATCTTCTTGCTTTCAGTGGTTGAGACTTCCCTACCTCCACAAGCAGAAATGGGCAACTGATATCCATTCTCTTGCTCATTTCTACCTAACTATAGTGTAGTAGGGAAGAGTAAAACTCCCAGAACACCTCTTTCATTTTGGCAGTGCAAGTTATGTTTATGCTCACGAAAAAGCTATAAAGACATCTCTTATGGTCACACACTCCTGTGCTCTCAGTTAGGCTGCATCCTAGTTAGCCTAGATATCTGCCTACTGGACCCCTTTCAAGCTGGGGTATTGGGAGCAGAGATGTAGCATCTAAATGGGTTTATATGACAATGTCTCCTCCTCTTGCAAATTCCTTTTTCCACTGCATGTATGCTCAGTCTCTGTGCTTTTCCCAGTTTCTTTCTGTAGCCCACTTAAGTCGTCTTATTCATTACATTCTTACACAATTTCTACCTCCATTTAACTTAAAATATATTTGCTAGCTGCATCCTTTTCATCTTCCTCATTTTATGTCACACACAAACAAAATTTTATTCCCACTAAGTTGAACAGAACGTTTATTGTTTTTTCAGTAAGATCAGCCAGGTATTAGGCAAACATTGGAAGAGAGATTCTGCTAGTTCTTGTAGACTTTGCAGAAACGTGCATATTTCATGAATGCACATAGATATAAACACTTTAGACTTTTCTATGCCTTTTGCAGAATTGTACCTGTTACACATTCTTAACTTTCTGGGATTCATTTTCAGACTATGAAACTTGTTGCATTTACACCAGTAAATAAACTATGCTGATTTATATAAGCTGGCGAACCAGCTTATATCATCTCCTCAGTGGAGTCTTCATCGCTGTTGCCAAGATGCTATTACTAATAAATTTTCCCATAAGCAAGTTTTTAGCTTGTTCTGTAAAAAATATTATTAATAATGCTATTACGTTCAGTATGAGAATATAAAACAATCTAACAGTCAGCATTTCTTAGCTTCTATATGGAGCTAGATGCTAAGATTAACAAAGAAAATGTTTCCCCAAAATATATAAGATGCATCCTACATATCAGATTTTAGCCAAGACTTAGAAAAGGGAGAATGGATTTATTGTTTTGATTTCTTTTTTTCTTGTTTTTTTTGGATGCTGGCCAAAACACTGAAAGAGCAACTCTTGAGTCTCTCAGCCATGTTAGAAGTTGTTCAGCATAAATTTCTGAGACTAGGATCAATGTTTGAAACAACCAACACTGCTAGCGGCATTGTGAATAAGTTGAAAACATGACATTTTGGGGTTTGAAAATATTTTTTTACACCAGAGACATGTATATTTTGGTATATTTATGTACAACTCCTTTCTTACATCATTTTGGGCTCTCAAAGCAAGACCTACTATGTCTGCACTTCCTAGAGATGAAAAAACAAAATCAAAATCGAAGCATGATGTGTGTAGGTGCAGCCATATTAAAAGAAACTCAAAGTTACATTTCAGTTGTTGACTTTGGAGCTCAGCTCCACACTGAGGAACAAGCTTCATAATAAAAAAAAAAAAAAAAAAAAAAAAAGGAAAAGCAGTCAGGTATCTAGCTAGGCTAACTCTCAGTAAAAGAACGTATTTTAAACAGCAAATTTTACTTTATTCTTCATTATACTTACACCATTTAAACTAAAAAGCCAAAAAAGCAGATCATTCACTCCAGGGTAACCACACTTCACAAGTGAACCTATTATTTTTCAGGAATAATTGTGCTTGCTCTCTTCTGCCCCCTTCACCCCACTGAACTACGTCTCCTATGACCACTCAATTTGAAAATGCTACATTCTGGTGTATTATCTGAGGAACAAAAATACTTTATCTGGGCTTACTGCTTTTATTCAACACCCAGAACAATCTATGTCTATTCCTTTAAGCTCCTTTGGATGCGAAAAAATATGGTTACATAAATCTTTGTAATCCTGAGGGGAGGATAGCATATAAAGAGTTTACTGGCGTTAGGATTAAGTCTAGTGTATTACAGTGCAATCTTTAATCTCCTAAAATCTACCTCACCATTCCAAGCTGTTTTGTGCCAGTAGATGAAGCTTTAGAAATAGGACACAGCTGGCGACTGTGATAGAAAGAAACACTTAAAAAGAAAAGGAAAAGAAAGAAAAGAAACAATTGGTGAAACTGCTAAAGAGCTGATTTAACACAGTGACTTGGACACTGGTTTTTTTTATTAAATTAGGAATGTCAGAAGCTGGAAGAAGCCCTTGTAACAGAAATTGGGAAGAAACAAAATCACCAAAGTTTGAAACCAAGGAAGCTATAAATGTGGAGCAAAACCAGTCTCAAAATATTGTACAAGATTCAAGAGTCTTGCTTGGTTCTGAGATTCATTGATCCAAATGAATATAACAAATGTGTCTTAGGTAACCAAGAAAAAATGAAAAACACCTCATGCTGAAATAAACTTTCTGTTCTCTTTTGATAAAACTGGATGGAATGAAAACACTGCTGAAGCCATGTGTTACTTGAGAGAAAAATGTAGAAAAAGGTTATTATTAGGCACATTTCTAAAGAAAGCCACAGTTCTACTATTTGGACTTGTGATTTCCCCATCAAATAATTTTCTGTTGAGCTACATAAGGCCTCTGCTGAGTTCAAAGATTCAAGAAGCCAAAAGCAGTGTAGCTCAGCAGCTAACGCACAGGTCTGACTAGGAGAGATACGGCCGCACTGATTCCTAGCTCTGCAACCTTGGCTGAATTAGTCACCTGCTAAGACTCAGTTTTCTTTGTCACTGCTGCATGTTCAGGAAAGCGTGTATACTTACAACAAAATGTAAACATTTGTTTAAAGCCTATTGTGACCAATGGTATTTAAATATGTGATTAAATGATAACCTAATTAGGGCCTTAGATAGTAAATACAGATTACATGCTCGTGCTGTATCTGGAAAACAGTTCCCTTGCTCCTTTTCTGTGGTCAAAATCCCCAAGCACAGGAGCATCACACATTGAAACAAAAAATAATGAAGTAAATTCTTCCCCTTCTGCTCTGAAGAGAGACTGAAATTTTGAACCTGAAACCACTGTTTTGAAAAGTTTTAAGTCTGAGTGCAACACATTGTTAGACATCAGCACAAACTTCTGTGCCTACCTGGGACACTGTCAGCAGGATTTTTTTTAATTTTTTTTTTTTTTTTAATGGAGATGCATGCTTTTCTATATTTGGGATGGTTCCATCTGCCTTTGTCAAGCTTTAAATATACTAGAGCTTGTTAAGAGCTAAATATAAAGCTGTAATACAGAGAATTACGTTTATCTGATAAAGTTATGCAAATAATTCTGCACATAACTGATATTCATCAGTATTTCAACTGTTAGGTAAGTTATGTTTTAAGCATTTCCAGCACTGAAGAGAAATATTACCAGGAAGGTATCATGGTACTGCAGAATCTAGAAGATAGTAAAATAATAGCATTTCTTTCTTATTTAGTAGTTTGTATTTCCAAAGCACTACACAATCATGAACAAATTAATCTAAGGCTTACACTGAATTTTACTGATAAGGACATTAAAAGCCTTTAGCAAAAGTTTAATTGAAATAACTGCCGCACATTAATTCCAAGAAACTTGTTTTAGTATCATAGAGATTTAGCAAACACCTAACGAGAATGAACTCAATATGCCCCAGTGCACAGAATCCTATGTGTGCTCTTCTTGAGTCTCAGCAAGCAAGAAACTGCTTTGAAATGACATCTTAGGAGCAAATGAGGGCCACATTAAGAATAGAAAGAACCTGATACGCTGTCCCACAGAGCACGAGCAGAAACCATAGTCTTTAAGGCTGTCTTTTAGCTGACAGCACAGTTTTCCATGGAGAAGAAAATTTCACTTTATCCTTTCAGTAGCTCTGTATTGACTCCCAAATCCAAAGGTCTGCCCTCCCTAAAGCAAGAGTAACTGTTTCCTATTTTTCCCCTCCAGGGCAGTAAGTTAATTCTAATAACTCAGCAAAACCTGGCAGACGATGCACTGTGATGAACCCAAAGTTTTTCTCAGAAAATTATATTTCAAGGAAAAGCATCACTGCTTCCTTTTCTGCATTCTGCTGTCTTCTGATGGGAACCTGAATCCTCTGGGTTCCCCACTAAACACCGCTGTCATAAAAGGAATTTTTATTTTGATCTTCTGTTCTTCTTGCCCATTCATTTTTGAACAAAGCATCTAGCATTTAACCAGTTGGTCTTTTTCCCCAGTAAAGGTCATACCTAAAGTACGAGGGTGTGATTCTTCACATCCAATTACCCACATCTCTAGTCATTTTTATATTGGAAGATTTTTGGCAGATCTCTACCATTAGGACACTCCTTTTCCCAGCACAGTAGAAAATTGATGTGTTTCTGAAATCAATATCACTATGGATACTTCACCAGAGAAGAGAGGAAGGAAAAAAAAACCAAACCTAAATATACCAAGAAAAGGGACCATTAAAATTTCCCTATAACATGCATATTCTATTTGGATCATGTATGGGCATAAGGTTTGCAGCCCAATTGTATGGCTGCCCAGCCTGAAGCATGACACCTGGTTGCATTATAATGGATGACTTTTTAAGAGATCATAGAATCACAGAACACCGTGCTGGCTTTTCCCAGTCACGTGTTTCCTTTGACTTGTGAGAGCTTGCCACGAGGATTTGTCCCATAACTTTCCCAGGGACTGAAGCAAGACTGATGGGCCTATAATTTCCTGGATCCTCCTCTTTAAGCCCTTCTTGTAGACGGGGTTGACATAAGCCTTCTTCCAGCCTTCTGGGACATGCCCTTATCTCCACGACTTCTCAGGGATTATGGAGATCGGCCTTGCAATGACATCAGCCAGCTCTCTTAAGACCCTCAGGTGGATAACGTCAGGGCTCATTGATTTGCAGAGGTCAAGCTCCTGTAATAGTTCACATATCAACTCTTCCTTCACTGACGGTGGGTGTCTCTTAACTGTGATGGTCTACCACCTTTGGCTTCCTCTGCAAGACAAGCGCCTAATTCCATTACTGTGTTTTAGACTTCTTGCTTACCCCATTTTGGGGGATGGTCATAAATAGAGGATCTGAGATATTTTGAGAGGGGAAGAAAAGGGCAGGCAGATGGCAGAGGAATGGGTAGGGACGGGAGAGCCGGAGAGTGATTGACCACTTTTATTACCAGTGGAATATGTCCTGCTGTTGCAAACTTGAAGTGCTTTTGAGAGCCACCCATCTAAGTTTAGCCTCCCTGAGAGGTATTTTGTTGAATCTCTGCCACATTCTCTGAACTACGTTTTTGCCTCTCTCTCTTCAGGGTAACATCTTCAATTTCATATTAAAATAATAATAATCATAATGATAATAATAATAATATTTCAACAAGGAATTTTTATATATGTAGATAACACTCTGAATTTCAATCTAACATCAAGTCTCCTTGAATAGAATTGTACAGAAACAATAAAATGAGTATGCTAAGAGAAACAAAGAGTGAAACTGTTTAGGCAGTAAGTAGGTGGCAGTCCATAAAGAAATAAAGGCAGACATGGACTAGCTTATTCCAATATACCTCCCTCTAATATTTGATAATTTTTGTTATACAGTAATTCAATGAGTGTCATTTTACTCATTTACTAAATAAAGCTACACATGCTATGCATATTAGTCTGTGCTCAGACGACGTATCAATGAAAAGATAGACAAACAGCCAAATGTACTCACTTTAAGGGCCTACAGGAAAAAGGAAAAAAAAAGCATACAGTTTTCAGTTAGAGTCTGTCTGGATGGGTTTTCTGCAGGCCTTCCTAAATCCTTTCCAGTTTCCACAAAATCAGAGCGTAAGTACTCACTCTCATGCTCTTGCAGAATAAAAATCATACCTAATAACAGCAGAATTTATGAGGCAGACGTGAAGTGGATTAATTCTTCTCGGTAGATACAAAAATGCAAATGTTTGTCTTGGTTCTAGAGACACGAACATTTAAGTTACACTGCCTTGCATTATGTTAATAATTTCTATCCTAAATAAAGTCAGAGAAAGTATTTGTCACCAATTCCAATGGGACTCCAATTTCTTAGTATATTTAGCATATATAAAATTGACTGATTTCACTAAACTGAGTTCTTAAATCCATAATAAGTAATTTTATTTTCAACATTTTTATGAAAGGGGAAAAAGAAAAAATGCATAATATGTATGCATATGCATAAAACACTGCCACAGGAGAATTAAAACTGCATAAATTGTTAACAAATGTTGAATTGTGGGGTGGGGTTAAAGCAACTTCACATTAGTGAAATATCCTATGGTGGCTTTCATTATTGATTCCCTGTCAACATCATGTTAGTTCTTTCTAAATTAGTTCTATGGCTTGAACTTGAAAAGATCGTGATGCAGAGTCCACAGGTTCATTCTAATTGCCGTTTTCCTGGTGGACTGCACCACACCAAGCTGTCACTCATCAAGAAGTGATGTGTGAAGAAGTCATCTGTGAACAGACTTAATTAAACACCTCAAATCCAATTTCTTTGATCCATTCCACTATTAAAAAAACAGACGCACTCCATCAGCTATGAAGAGTTTTCTAAAGAAAACATGCATTGGCATTATTCTCTACTGTTGAAGAAACAAAGAATTCAAAACCAAGCTTAATTAGAAAGGGAAAATAAAATAGTTCTAGAGACAACAAAGAATTTGTTAACTCCTAAGAATTCAGTAGAAGATTAAAGAATAATTCACAGCACCTCCACGTCTCTTCCTTTTTTTTTTTTTCTCTCTCTCCTTCAAATAGGATCTTCAATATGCAGTGCAGGCTTGACTTGAATATAAATTTTAAGTTATCTTCCTTCAGATTTAAACAGGTAATTGCATTATTTTTTGTGAAAGAGGTAAGCATTTTCAGCATCCTTTTTCATGACTTAAATATACGGCACATTGGTAGAAATGGTTAAAGTGAAAACACCTCAAATATAAATTTGCAGTTTCATGAGAATGATTCACAAGGTGCTTTTGCTTTCTATTCTTAAACATCCTTGCAATTTAAACTTTATTAAATTGTTTTCAGATTACATTCACTCATGCCTAGTCTTATAATTGCATTTGCAAAGTCTCTTGCCTTTTAAAAAAAGATCAAATCTCACAGCTTTGTGACACACATTATTCTGCATTTGATGGGTATTCACTGCACCATCAACAAGTACACAGTCTTCAATGTAGACTGTTGAGGGTTGTAATTTCAAAGCATTTCTTGATAATTAATTTATTAATAATGAAGATATCCTACAATGGGAAATGTTATTTGTATTTTAGAAAGTGCTGTTTCTGTAAGTGCTTTTATGAAAAAAAAATTGCTGAGTTTATTATTGCAAGGTCTTTAATATGTCTGGTGGGCTAATTCTCTCTTCTTGCTCTCAGTTACTAGCTGAGTAGTATTTTACTACTGTAAGTAAGTCTGCACTAACATGCACTAAGTAAATATTCAACCCAACCTCTAAATTTGGACTGTACTATGAAAACATATGGATTCATACCCTTCCCAAGAATAGCGATAGACAAGTTTTATTAACTTACTATTTTATCGCTTTATCTATTTGGAGTTTGGGAAAACAAAGTTTGTATCGTAAGGGCATTTAAAAGGAGACATGCACTGAGGTTTCAGAACTACTTTGAGCTTCTAGTGCAGTGTTCAAATATTGCCACAATGGGTTGTCGTTAGAATTTAGATCCTTCATGCTGTAAAAAACCTAAAGGCTTATTTTCATGTTTGGTGCAGCATGTAATGTAAGCTGCCTTAAAATACAATAGTAATCAATCTAGGAAAGACAAACATCCAAAATAGTGCGTGTATCTAATCTGTGTAATACCATGCTTGATACTTCTCTTCCATTGAGTTTGTATCACCTTCAAGAAATATAAAGTAACGGGACAGTGTCAAAAAAAGCAAGCTAATGTAACATGATTGATCTCTGGTGTGAGGACAGTCAGACTCATCCCTGTGTCATTTCTAGGGCCAGATGAGAGACATTTCCTTTAACACTCAATAACTTACTGAATCTCTGTAGCTGCTGCAACATCTGCCTTGTACAAATGCATACATTAGCTCTTTATAATACTGGTAAACATTTCCACATACACAAGTTTTATTAACCCTACATGCCACTGGGATTGAAAAAAAAAACAAACCAACCCACCCCCCCAAAAAAACTACAACCAAAAACCCAAACCACAAAAAAACCCCCAAACCAAAAACCAAAACCAAAACCCAAAGTAAACTGTTTCTTCTCAATACCATCTTTTATATGAATGAAAAACGCTCCCTGGAATAAGGGAGCAGAAGTGCCTGAATTAGTCAAGATTCAAAGTACTAATGTAGGTGATGGTTTTGCTGCACACACGCAATACAGTTTATTTGGTACCGAGAGAGACTGGACATTCGCATGTTTCAGATATGCTTTTTTGGCAGAAAGACAGCTTTGTGAATTTGAAGACTAAAAATATCTATGCTGAAATATCATTCTGTTCTCTCTTGTGGTGACTATCACTCTTACTACTCATTTCTCCCATTCTTTGAATTCTGCTTTACATGACACCAATGTATATCTGAGCAGCACCACCGATATAAATGGAGTTACTCAGTATTCAGCACGATATGCTTGGCAACAGTATTTTATTTTTCTGACTGTTCTGGTTTATTAGGCTTCCAAACATCAGTTCTCATTTTGGGGGAAGTATAATAAAGAGAAAGCAGCATCTTAAAAATTTTATCTGCTTGATAAGGCTCTAACTTACAAACCAAGTATGTACGATGACAGTCCTGCCATTCTGCATAATAGTAATAAAAAAAATGCTCAGAGTCGGACCAGTTGTCCGCCTGGCCCGCTATTCTGTCTCTGACATGTTCAATGGGTGAAGCTATTTACAGGCAGCACAGAAGCCTGGCCGCTTTCTGCGGTCCGCTCCCCTTTTACTTCCCCAGAATCCACAACTGTAGTACAAGGGACGTTAGTGGGTACAACCTGTCCCAGTGCTTTCAGCATGCTTTTATAGACCTGTTGTTCATGAATTTGTCGAAACCCGTTCTGGACCTGCTGATACTGTCTGGATTCACAATTTTCAGTGGCAGCAAATTCTCGAAGTTCCCTACCCCTTATACCTTGTGCTGAGGGATCGATGAACAACTCTTCCACCATATTCAGCTTGTCTACTGCCTTCACAATTTTGTAAACTTTAGCTCATTACCTCCCCCACCCTAGCAGCAAGTATTTCTAAGTATTTCAAGCATCTGACCCAATACACTCCTGCCTTCAAACACACGCTTAACTACTCTGAGTTGGAACGTGGGGGTCAGAGCATTGAAAAAGAGTGTTTATAAATATAAAGGCCAACAACTAGACTTAAGCCTCATGATGAATTATAATCAGGGATAAAAACGAACATATAAAACCTAGCAAAACAGCCAGACAATGTATTGGTCTATTATTTGTACTCATTATAACTCTTGTTTTATCAGTGTTAGTGCTTTACAGACATTCAGAGGCATCCTCTCTTGCAAACAGAGGACGCTTCCACATCACAGTCCAAATGGAGCTATTACAACTTGATTAGATATGCCCAAACTCTGAAGTAGGTAATTTGTAACAAGAAGGATGCGGGTTACAACCCACCTTGCAAACATTGTGAAAAGGCTCAGGTAATTAGCATGTACTGAACTCCAATGATGCCTGGCAGTACGAATGGCAGCTAGTTTAGAGAGAGCCAAACAAAAACTAGGCTTTCAAGAGAAGATTTACTAATGTGATATTTTTTGTCCTCACACTTTCCTGCCACAGTTGGTGCTCAGCAATTACCACCTTTACCTTATAATTTCATACCTTTTAAGCTCATCCTGACTCAAAAGATTTATCGCTCCTGTTTCAGACTTAGCGTTAATAACAAAAAAGCAGTATAAGTTTTGAACATATCAAAACAGCAAAGACGGGAGAAAAAAATCAATCTATAGATAAATTAAGATCAATTCAGTAAGTGGGTGGTCTCAAGCCTGCCAATCCAGTAATAAGTTCCAGTTCAGGATCTTTTGTTCTGTAATTGCACTTGGAAACTTTTTCTGATTACCCAAGTAAGTACAGATCAATGTGTACAACAAGAATGACTTAAATGTCATAGTTTACGGTTTTAACAGGAGCAATAATTGCCACATTTCAGCTTTTTTGTCCACCAGAGTAAGGACTGAGAGGTCAAGTTTCCTACATGGCTACTTTTTTCTATGCTACCCCTTGGGAAGACTTCAGAGTTTACTTTTTCAGTAATGGTAAGGATAATTAGAAATAGATAAAAGCCATTCATTAATATATTTGCATATAAAATATTTAGTTTTCTCTTGAATTTCAGTCTGTTTCTCCTATTAACGATCCATTATGGAAACTACGTACAAATGTAATTGAAGTAGAAATCTCTTCATAGTACTTTATACTTCATTGCTTACTAAGCTTTTAAGTATCTTTAGACAAGGAAACTTTTATGTGGAGAATGTAATAATTTCGTATAGTCTTTTAAGAAGCATTTTTGTTTCTTTGCACAATTAAAAGAATACCAAATTTATTTTAGGGTTTACTTTTCCTAAATTCCTAATGCATATGACAGATTTTCGGATTAGAAAACAGTACAGAGTTGATTTAATCACTATTCCAGTCTCTATACAGAACACAAGGTATATTTCAAAGTTCGAGGAACTGTAATACAAAACTTGTCATGATCAAACCTGAAAAGTGGCATTAGATTTGATTCAATAAACCAGTGTTAAAAGAAGGTAGAAAGAGCCCTGAGCAGTACTGTAAATTCCCTGTTGTCTCAAAACATTCCCATTTCAGATTACAATAATACTCATCACCTGTGTTATCTCTTATAAGAGCTACACAAACATAACACAGCCAGATATTGCTGTATTTTCTTCTAATTATTACCAAATTACCAACACAGATTATTCCCTGTAAGTATGCAGCAGCGAACTGCATGTATTTTTTCCAAAATATCATGCTTTTAGTCCTTTATCCTTAAAACAAATATGAGAAGGGTCTTTATGTTTGTTAGGTGTCTTATCAGTAAGTCTCCGTGTTATTGCAAGGCATAGTCACACACATCGAGTTTCAGAAGATAGGACTTTCTTGTGACAGATATTCCCAACCCTAGAAAACGGAGTGCAGCAGCTTCTACTGCTTCACAAGTTATCAGAAAAACTAGTGAGAAATTGTCTTTCTCTACAAACCACAGCTTTGTGTTAAGAACATTTTTAAATGATTGTAAATACATTTTTCTTTGTACATTGAAGTGGCACATTTATGTGGTCAAACTGCTATTTATGAAATGTCACACCATTCTTAATCCCCCTGTCTTCTAAGTATTAGGATTTGATCTGTACTGCAAATAGTACAGTTCAAATTTTAGTTCAGAATATAGCTACAAACAGTTTGAGGTTATGTGCTAAGACCCAGAATGCACATTTCGCTCTGTTTTCCAAACAGTGTGTGAATTGACATCGTTCCACTGGATACGGAGGTGGTATCATCAGTACTTAAGTGTTACAAGAGTCAAACGTGGTTAAATTCAGAAAAGACTCTCATCTGCCATTTGTCATCCCAAGCAAGTCCTAGATACAGTCTATCATTAGAAGGTACTTACCAAAAAAGTACTGACACATATAGCACGCCTCTTGAATCAAAACACCATAAATAACTTTTTGCAAGACAATCTAAGCAAACTTGCAGTTAAATAGACTGTTGGTCTGACCTCTTTATCAAGCAGTGACTCTACTTCAAAACGGAATCAACGTGACTTCTTTTTCTTTTTTTTTAAACAGTCTTACCCCACAATCCGCTAGAATTTTCTGACAAAAATCACTGAAAATCAACTGAGTGAGAACAGGGGACAGGTGGCTAACAAAGCCAGCTCCCATTTCCATGAAGTATTCAACTAGGTCCAGTCACCAAAGCTTGTCAGATTAAGCTGACATACGATGAGAAGGAAGGTCCTCACAGGGATAACTAACTAAAAGAATGGAAACAAAGAGCTGCAATAAATGGTCAATTTTCTCAGTGAAGAGAAGGCACCAGTGGAATCCCACAGGGATCTTTGCTGGGGCTTCAGCTGCTCAACACATTCAGGAATGATCAGGAAAAGAGAATGGAGAGGAGATTAAGTTTGCTACTGATGATAAGTTTTTAAGGGGAAGAAAAACAAAAGTTGACTGCAAAAAAGAGTTGCAGAAAGACTCTGTGGTGCTGAGTGATTGAGGATAAAACGGCAGATGAAGTTCAAACTAGACAAATGTAAAGTAATGAACTTGGCAAAAAACTTCTTCTCACTTTATGCGCCCAGTGATTGATTCTGAAACAGCTACTACCAAAACCAAAAGAGATCTTAGGTTAAAATAACAGCCTTATGAACATAGCAGTTCACTAGCTTCGGAATTATAATTAAACAGAGGAAAACCTCAGAAAATGTGATGCTACTTGGTAAAGTCAGTGTTGTGCCCACATCATGACTGTTATGTGTAGTTCTGGTCCTTTCATTTGAGAAAAAGCATGTAGCAGAATTTGAAAAAAGGTTGACAAAAATTATCAAAGGTAACCAAATAACTTGCACAGAAGGAATATATTTACAGGCTAGGATTCCCAGTCTAGAAAAACATCAACCAAGAGCCAGATAAAAATCATGACAGGCATGGAGAACGTGAAAGAAAACTCAGTCAGCTGCCTCTTCCACTACAGTAACAAGAAAGCCTCAAATACAAAATAGCAGGTGGAGGCTCAAAATTAAAAACCAGGCAGGCACTTCTTCACTTAATGCAAAGATCAACTGTGGAACTCCCTGACACGAGGTATTGCAAATGCTAAAAACAAACACACAAACTTCGGGAACCTGACAGGCCATTAAAACCAAAAGGTCTGTCCCTGATTCAGGGAGCCCCTTTTCCTCAGAAGTCAGGAGAGCGCTCATCAGACTTACCACAAAGTGTCTCCTTCTCATATGCTTTCATTTTTAGCCCATGCCCGAGTTGGGATACTGACCTAGACAGGGCATTAGTCTAACCTGTCGTGAATATTTTTGTGGGCTCTACAGACCAGATGCCAGAAACCAGAAAAGTCACCATGTTCATAAATGCCAGAATCACAAGGGTAGCAACTTCAAAATCCTGTCTCAGTAATACTAATTCTGAGTATGCAATATTAACCAGGCGGTCTGTCTATCTTCAGCAATTCTCCTTAGCTTTTGTTTTAAAAAAGACATTTCTGGAAATACACATGTTCGTTTTAGTGGACAGATTTCCATTCTGGTGGCAAAAAGAATTTTAAATGAGAAGCAAATAGTAATATGCGTATCAACAATTTCACAGTCATCAGTAGGTTCAGAAGTCCTTTATAAAGGAAAGGAAGATTAATAATCTGTTCTGCAGATGAAAGGAATAAACAGCAGAGCAAGCTGTACATAAATTCAACCTCATATGCTGGTTCAGTGTTCTGTACAATGAACGAACAATGCTGTCTCCTAGGACATACAGGAAAACTTCAGTGAGAGTTAGAACAGGGATTTTATTCCATACATTATAATAAAAGGTTTTTTTTTTCTCCATTCAAAATGATTTATCTTTCAGTCCTACAGCTAGTCAGAACTGCAAGAAATGTGTCATAAAAGTCTGAAATCTGTTAAAAAAAAATGGAGGAAAAAAAGAAGGCTGCATCTCAGTTCACCTATGCCACTAATTAGAATGAATTCAAGAGTTTTTAATAATAATTTTGGGTACATTTGAAGTTCCCATTTACAAAAAAGTGGGTTTGTTGTTTTGAGGTTTTTTTGGTTGTTTTTTTTTTTCCCCTTACCACATTGTCCTGGTTTCAGCTGGGATAGACAGAGTTGTATTCCTAGTAGCTGGTATAGTGCTGTGTTTTTCGCTTTAGTATGAGAAGAATGTTGATAGTAACAACTGAAAACATCAGTGTGTTAAGTCGTGTTTAGACTAAGTCGAGGACTTTTCAGCTTCTCAGGCCCAGCCAGCAAGAAGGCTAGAGGGGCACGAGAAAGTTGGGAGGAGGGGACACAGCCGGGACAGCTGACCCAAACTGGCCAAAGGGTCATTCCATACCATGGGATGTCATGCCCATTATGTAAACTGGGGGAGTCTGGCCGGGGGAGGAGCGCTGCTCGGGCATAGGTCGGCAAGTGGTGAGCAATTGCATCGTGCATCGCTTTTTTTGTGTATTCCAATCCTTTTACTATTGTTACTGTCACTTTATTGTTGTTATTAGTGTCATCGTTAGTTTCTTCCTTCTGTCCTATTAAACTGTTCTTATCTCAACCCGCGAGCTTCACTTTTTTTTTCCTGATTGTCTTCCCCATCCCGCTGCGTGTGGGGGGAAGTGAGTGAGGGGCTGCGTGGTGCTGAGTTGCTGGCTGGGGTTAAACCAGGACATTAATGAACTGTACTTAAAACATTTATCTGTCTTCCAGTTCCAGGAAGAGAAAACAAAGGCTACAGTCTTACAAAATAAGGGTGTATTTGATCTTGAAGATTGATCACATTCTGTATACAGTTTTTAAAATCCCAGCAAATATATTTTGTTTTTAACAGTCCTGCTTTGAACCACTATGCAAGACCTATAAGGAAAATCTGTAAAATAGTTAACAGGTTTTATTTATTTATTTATTTTAATTCAAGATGAAACCACATAATTGCATTTAACGGTTTTAGGGTTTTTATCCTAATGTTCAGAATTCGATGATCTATCAAACTACATCTTACACAGTCTGTTCTCTTTACCAAAAAAGTTTACTGCTGTGATAAACAGAAATACATGAAAAATTTGGTCATCCATCTGTATGCTGATCGGCTAAAATAGCTTCATAGCATAAGCCATTGTTGGTTGTGAGAATCCAAAAATAACAACTGAAGTTGAACATTTTGAGCAACAGGTGAATGTACCTCAGTAAATATTGAGAATTATTTCTTCTCACCTCCCATTGCGAGATATGCTATGGTTTGCTAAAAAGGGCTAATAATGTTCTTCCTCTTTGGCTTAATGGTATTTTTTAAAGGGGCCAAAAAGTCCAGCATAGTTCAGAATAGGAAAAAATCTCCCCATCAGTCTGAATTATAACTCATTCTGTTCAGCATATCATTAAGCATTCAGATTCTTGACTTCAGGCTCCAGGCAATAGCTATTCTATTGTTATTGTAGTAACATTTCTAACTTCAGCTCCACTGATTTTACAACAGCATAATCAACGACTAGTATACTAAAAGTCCTGAACAAAAACATCAAAAATTTCACATCAAAGTCATGTTATGGACAACATAAAAGTAATGGAATATATAATGAGAAATGAGCTGAATTTCAAATATTTAGCACCCAAATGCCTTTGGCTACCCAACGCACACCCCAATACAACAAGCTTGTAGGAACAGTAGGATAATGGGCAATGAAATTCTAATGTTGTAAGACCAGTATCTCCAAAGCAATAGCAAAAAGCTGACTTTGGGAGGTAAGTACAAACAAGCATAAACTAAGATGCCATAGCATTTCCTTAACTTTGTAAACAGCCTAAAAGGAAACTATCAGGTAATTCTAAAATGTAGTCTCATTAACATACAGACTGTGCATAGATCAGTCAAACCTCTCTAAGCTTTGGCCACTGATCATCTCTGAGTTGTGATGATTCATTTTAAAGATCAAAGTGAACAGCTGCTTGAAGGAGCTCCAACTAAGTCCATTAACATTCCTCCTCCCGAGAATCTCTTTTTGTACAAAGCTCAAAATGCAGCCAAAACCATCATGCATTCAGATGAGCAACAGGTTAGAAATATATATGGCACTGACATACCTGTTTAGGGGCTACAAAGACAGGTAAAGAAGGAAATGTATACTGCTCTCATATTAACACATTTAATGTTAGAGAAGGATTCCAAACAGTTTGAAAACAGATGGTTATGACAGAATTTTGCAGAATAAGAAGAATTTATTGCATTGCTAACAGGAGTTTAAATTTTACATGCAAATCCTCATGACAATTGATTCGTAAGTGTACTCTACCTTTCTGTTGTTGCATTGCCCTCATTGGCATTAATTTGTTTTTTCCCCTGATATCCGAGACCAAAAACTGACTGCAGGTAAAAGATTAGAAGGGACAGAGTTAGAATTCCTTTACCAGCATTAACCCTGCCCTCATTTATTTATGGATGAAGCTTTACGGTTTAACAAACACAAGCATTAGCACGTTAATGAGTAGATACTCAAAATCTCCTTGCGCGCTCTGATACTTGCTGTACAAAATTCAAATTGTGAGCTGAAGATATAATAATTAATTTTGTCATAGGTGTTTCTAGAGCACTCATCACCGTGGTATTTAAGTTATTCACAAAAAACCCCAATTAATCTTCACAACGCTCCTTAAGGAGTAGGCGGCCAAAATTCTCAAAGTAGTGAGTATTATACTATGATGCAGCCATAATGATACGTGAAATACAAGTTTCTGATTTTTTTTGTCAGCTCTGGATTCTAGATTTTGGGAGGGTGTATTTTTTTTAAGGAAATGGAAACTTTAGATTCACTTCATGACCATCTGCTTCTTCATTACACAGTTAACTGACGGAAGTATTGTCTTTTTAAAATTTTCCTAGTCAAATTAGCAACACTCACTCATCTTGACTGTGAACTATTTTACTTTTCAAAGTAAGGAACATGGCACTTACTGAAAAAGAATATGACATTAATGAGAGTACTTTAACTTACGAAAGTAAAAAAACTGTGGGATTTAAGGAATATAGCCAGGTGATTTGAGAGACCATCCAACATCTGAATTAATATCGGTGATAAATTATTTCACAGTAAAATTATTCATACTAGTAGGAAATTAAATTGTCATAATATGATAAAGTGCTAAAGAAACAATATCTCTTATCTATGCCTACATGTTATATGAAATCACTGAGCAGTCATTTTTCACAGTGTTATCTATAACATATTCCACTCTATACACGGAATAAAGTCATATTGCTTATTTAGTACAAGTTACTGACTTCATTATATTGAAGTCCTACCCCCTTCAATAAGTGAACAGTGAAGGAGTGCTAGAACAGCTGCTCAGTGACAGTGTTATTACAGAACACAGTTAAAGTAAATCTCTCTACCAAGGTTCAATTTTATAAGCGTATGGATTAATTCATTTAAGCTTTAAGTGATTGTATAGTACAAACTAAGTATTGCTTGTAAACCAAGTACAAGTTCTGCATTTTCTGGCTTAATCAGGGGTTTTGGGAGCATATTATATAGAAATATATGTTGGTCAGGAAGGTCAAATGCCTTATTAGCTACACCTTGACACAACAGGCAATGGCAACATCAAATATAAACACAGCCGAAAGTGAGGGATATGAGAGGGTTTTATCTCTGCTTGATACTATGTTGTATAAATAACGTAGAAGGTTACCAGATCTCCGTCCAGTTTTATCAGATAAGCATATCTAAAGTGAATTGCCTATGGCATTGTGTATCACTGTCGTACAGAAATGAACCACAGTGGAGATATCCAACGTGTTTAGATGTGTCCGTCCAGATTTTCACATAAAATAGTTGCAGATCATTGTTTACCACTTACCACCTGAAGTATTTTCTTGTTGTTAGGAAGATGGAGGTATTTCAAATAATTGCAGGATAAAAATGGTTGATAAATATATCTTCTAGCGATCATTACTGTACCTGCTGAATAACTTATTTTTTCTGCCAAATTCATGAAGACCTTTGCCTAAGTTGGAGAGCCAGTAAACTAACTAAAAGTGCATTTAACTAAGTAAATACAGTCCTTCAAGTCCTAGCGTGAAGCATGAGTATAAATGGAGACAAAAATCTCTTGGTGTTTCACAAACAGGTCCATCATCACTAACAGAGAGATAATCCTCTTTTTCCAGGAAGGCAGAAAAACCAAGCAGGTCTTAAAGACTTTTCACCAGCATTAAGATACCAAGATAGATATTCAAAGATGCTAAATGAGACACATTCACTTGGCCAAAATTAATTGCCTGTCCCTTAGATTATCAGAACTTTAACCTGTATAAACAATTCATTGTTTTTCTTTAGAGACCTGTAAATAAATTAAAGAAAATGTGAGCAATGTCAGAACATTTTTTGCTCAACTTCAGGAAGACATGATTCCAAAGAACTGGTAATTGATTTAAAAAGATAAAGTCCAGCATTCACAAATTTCCAGGAAAAAACAATGCCATAGTCTGTCCTGTGCAAGTCTGTATATCCTAATTAAAAATCTTGTTGTGTATCTGAAATTAACAAACTTGCTCTGTACAAAACTGACATTAAATGTATCTATAATATAACTTTTTCTTAAGTATAATTTTGGTAAAGAAACAAACACATTGAAAGGCAAAACTCACAAAGTACTGAAGGCAATGATGTGGGAGTTTTTCTTGCATTTCATAAGTTGCTTGTTTGGTTAATGGCATTTTCCTACTGAAGGAATAAGTAGAATTAAATTGGGATTTGGAAGAGATGCGGAATAACATTTTGTTTTAAAGGCCTGTTTTCCAGTCCTTGTTAGAACAATTTAACATGGTCCTAACCTTGTTATTTTCTTCCTAATAACTAAAGCACTCTCTGAAAATGTGAAAGAGCATGAAGGACTTTTAGCTTAAGGCATCTGTTAGTCAATTGGTTTTGCTTTACTAGATAAACAACAGCCCCAATTTAAAAAAAAAAAAAAGTTTATTTCTATGTTATAAACACCTCTTGAGAGAGCAAAGTCATCGCTACGATTACATTTGACCTTTACTGCTTGAACTCCAGGGAAAATAATAACAGTTCATAGAGTTAATTAAAAATACACAATGCTGCAGAAAATTGAAAACTGTTTGAAAATAAAGAGAAAAAAATTTATTTGGCCAGTAAAGCTCCAGGTGCAGCTGTTTCTCAGACAAATAGAAACTTTTAAGAAACCCTGCTGTTATAATTATAGTAACAGTCATTATTCTGCAATTTCCCAAATTTTCTAGTCTCTTGAATACTATGATATACTCCTACTGTTAAAATTACATCTGTTGATAAAGTAGATGTTTCATAGATTTGCCTGGTGTAAGTTGATATTTTGCAAATCTGATAGCTTTTTCCTGATACTAAAATATGTGTGTGTATATACACACACATAAAGATATATAGTCTGTGTATGTCCACCTTGAAAGGTAACCATTAGATGTAATGTAGACCCCAATGCAACACTGAAATAGCTGATTTGATCTCTCTTAAGAGATTTAAAATATATTCAGAGAATTATCTGTTTGCCCATTTGGGGAGGCTTCCGATTCTTTTGTAACATTGTTACTTCAGCATTCATTGCTTATAATAAACAGACAGAAGAGCTACAGCCAAAGGGCTTAGTCAGAATTGGGATCTCAATAATGATGTTCACTAAATAAACCAGAGATGGTGCCTGTCAAGGAAATTTATAACCGCATATTGTATGTGTGCATTACATCAAAGCGCAGCATACTCATAGGACTCTAATGAGGAAGTAAACAACACTGAGGGTCAGATCAGAGGGCTGCAACATTCTGCTCTCTACAGGGAAAATAAGGGTTGAATTAAATCCTCTATTGGTAGCACTGCCACAGGTAGGGATGTATTTTACTCTTTAGACATATAAGCTGTTCTGGCGAACCATTTCCCAGCTTATTGTCACATAGGTCTTCTATTGATCACAGCAAAACAACACTGTGATTGATCCTTCTTGTCTGTAGTATTTCCAATATGCTCATAAACTAAAAGTCTAGGTACCATTTATGTGGAAGTTAATGGGACAGTATGCTTGAGCCTAGGTTACTCAATATATGTACAGTTTTATAGAACAGAGTCCAACCTCTTTATGTCTGCTGGTTTTACTGCAAAGGATCAGCAGACTACTTAAACAGTATTGCACAAAAAAATATTGCTTGATAAACCTATCACAATATATACACCTCTCCATTGAATCACACCGATTGCATACGTTTTTCCATGCTGGCCTTAGGAGTATAGCAGCTGTCATATTTATCACCTCAGTGCTCAATGCCGTCTTTTGTAATTTCAAGTCTTACCTCCTTTTCTAGCAGGCTGTGTTCCAGGTCCTATATTTATGCTTGTCCTTGAGCTTCATGGTGACAACTGGGAGGCCTTTATTCCGCTTAAGAATTTAGCTCTCCTGTTGACACACGTTCTACGCAAACATGAAATCTTTTCTCCAAATAAAATCAGTCTTTGTCTGACAGAGCTCACCACATTAGCATGTAACTCAAAAAGAAGTGGAAATTTATCAAGGAAAGGAGGACAGAAAAAACAACAGTAAAGCTGGTGCTTTCCAAGACAACAGAATAAAGTTTGTACGCTACGTAGTCAGCACCAAGGCAACTGCTTTACTCCTATACTTCTGGTGAAACTTGTACTTAGTTCTCTGAATCTGATGTGCATACACACTTCTCTGTCTTTCTGCTACCACGAACCATTTTACTGACAGTCACGAACTTCTTGATAGGTCTGCCACAGCAAATGTTGCTAGAAGATAGGACAGACCATCTCCATCGCAGTGTAAGGCTGATCTCTTTCTCAGAGCCTCCACTTTTAGTGATACCTTAGGCAATAAGGCTAAGAAAATGAATTTCACATTGAAAAGCCGTCTTCTTGTTAAGCGAACGAAATGAATACAGGAAAAAAGGAATAAAAATTAGCTACTATTTGCTAACATTAATGACAAATAGGACGCAGAAAATTAAGTGAAGTAGTTATGCAAGTAGAATTATCTAGAATTGACTCTGAAGGAATGACAATGTCTTTTTCTTTATGTTGCTGATGCCCCACTCACTGGATGTGTGTAGTGTGCTCATGCACCTCCCTGCATTAATGCACACCTGAAACATGAAAAAGCAAAACCTAATACAAACCATAGGTACAGCACAGCTTTGATTTGAATGGGAAGGGGAAAGGCAGACAGAACTTCATATAAGGTACGCAAAATTATATATGACTTCAGGCACTACCAATTAGCCAGTGAATGAGAGGCCCTTTAATTTCTTTCACTCTATTCCTCAGAAATCCACCCTTGTAAACACACTTGAAGCGAAGATAGTGTAGAAAATGAAGCTAAAGGAGGGAAAGATTAACTGCAGAGAAAAAGAATGACACTGAAGTCAACACAGAGCAGAATCGTCTGCAATTTTACCATAAGTTAATGTTTTTTACTGAATGAAGCACTCCCTGTAATTTGAGGTCTGCTATTCCAACCATATACTAACTCTTGAAGAAGTTACGGAAATGATGGGAATTATGGTCGTACACAATTTTCCCCTGAAGCAAACTCCCTCACGTTTAAAAGTTAAATCTATAGGTGAAAAAACACTTCTCCACAGCACTAGTTTCATTTGCTTGTTAATTTATTTCACTGTGTTTTTTGTTTTGTTTTGGTGGTTTTTAAAGTAAAATCATATTTGTTCTAAAATAAAATTAAATAAAATTCAAACACTGTCACAATCTGTTTTTCACAAACTATATATGATGAGGAACCCAAATATTCCTGTTACTCAAGAATAAACTCTGGGAATTGGAAAACAGTCTAAGATTTTCTCTGCAGCCTTCAGTTAATTTGAAGAGATATCCAGCTGTATTCTGAGGTACTGATGAATTTTTCAGGGAAAGCAATGTATATGTTTTCAGTGTGTTCGTTTTTCCTGTAAGAGGAAACAGCAGTCCATTCACCAAGCACAAACTATGATTCTCATGACAGTCCCAGTCTAAAACAGATTGCAGGGTGGACAGAAAGGACAGAAGAACATCTAACGTGAAGAATTCTCTCCCAAGGAGCAATGGGCAGTGCCTAGATGTGCATATGCTATTACTAAAATGGCTGGAAGAAACATCACCTGTAGAATTGACTAACATTGGGTCAGAAAACGATCCTTTTATGGTACCTTCACTGTTTGGAAAACAATATTTGGAATTTAGAATAATATCAAAATACGTATACTTTATCAGCGATGAATCTTGAACAGACTTCTGAGCAGTGTAAGCAAAGGAATGTTTCTATGAATGTTCAGTTAAAGTTTGGAATCTGAATTTCAGTTTGACTGTCTTCACGCTGCTCATCTTAATTTTAATACAATTCTAGTTAAGAAGGCAGTTAAGAGGAATTCTATAGCATTGGTGAATGTAAATATATATATATGTATGTATATCTGGAAAGCAAATCTTTAATTAATAATTTTGCTTGTATTATAAACTTAGTTCTGAAAGAACAATCATTCCTTTGAGGCAGAGAAACTTACTTGTTGGCCTACAAGGCCAAACCAGTTTGCTCGCAACAAATTTTGAGCAGATAGCCTTTGCTCGTAATGAGCTGTATGCATACACATAAATTGTGTATTAAGTACTACTCAGAAATAACTTCTAAAAATGCGAGTTCCATACAAATCAGCCTACAAGGAATAAAATATTGATTAAGTACTTATCTCTAATAATTCACTGGGTTTTTTTAATTAGTTGTTACCTACATTTTTCCCAGAATTTAATCTGATACCATACCTGTGACAAAGGGATTCACAGCAAAATGTTGCTGCAGTTGCTTCTTTTAAACTCACCTAATTATTAGTTCCAAACTTCTTCCCTTTCTGAAGACTCAAAGAAGCTTCTCTTCATCTCCTGCAAGCTCAGCTGAAGAGTGTGACAGAGCTATGCTGCTGGAAAGAAGACAACAGATAAAGACAATTTTACTCAGATTTGAAAAACTAAGTTGGACTTGCAACAGAGCTCTAACATACAACAGATGTGTTCAAAGTTGTCATTTCAAAAGTAAATGCAAGTCACTCTTTTAATACAATCATTTCAACATTAAACAGCATTGTTTAATCAGAGCATTAATGGTATTTGTGACCCTCCAGGTTCTGCAGTAACTTCCACTTCTGGCTTCCCTTTCATGTTAAAAATACTTGCTTTTAATAAGAGCAAAATATAGCGAATACTTAGTAAGCATAGGGAAGCAATGTATAAAATCGAGGCACAGTATAAATAAAGGTTCTATAGCAGAAATCTTTTCCACTGAGAAAATATAAAGGAAAAAAAATAATATCCATTCTATGTTCTGCCAGGCTAAATCTGCTATAACTCCCTGTGATTTACACCAGTGCAGCTGCAACATCCATGTCCCCTTCTCTACTACCTCATAACATGGACTGCGTCCATTAATTAATAGATCTGGACTTGGGCTTAAGAAACCTCAGTTTATACAAATTTTGAAAGCCAAGATATTGTCTGGAAAGGGATTCTCTTGCACTGATATATTGATACAACACAGACTAAGGAGATTAACAATATCTGCAAGATATTGAAAAATGAATAAAGGTAATTATTAACACATACTGCTTGTCTGGGAACTGTGGATCAGGCTACTTTGCAATTCCCTTCTACATAGGGGAAAAAAAAATCTAACTTTGTTTACATTTGCACCATTGTATAATTTTTTTATCTTTTTTTTCATATGCATTAGAGTAATTTTCATGCTGTGAAAAATAAATATATTCAGAACAGTTGCAAAATATTGCCAAGAATTATTGTCTTAAAGCTGGCACTGATTTCAAGCAGATAGAACATTCATTATTTCATCTAACAACGAGCATAGCTAAGGATCAGGAAAAAAACAACCAGATAAATATTACAAACGCATTACTGTATTTCAGCACCCCATTTTGGTGAAAAAAATAGACTATAGGTTCATCTGCATCAGAAAACGTATATAGTGATATGTAGAAAAAATTATTTCAATAAACAGAATGTGGGAACTGTCTATTTTGGTCATCTTAACTTGGATAAGTTTATTTGGCAGGTAAAAAAATTATGAAGCTTTCACTAAGATGTCAAGTTGTAACATGTGCTTTGCTGGTAATGACTGGAATATATCAGGGTGTATGGACTGGTTTTTTTTCTCTCCTTAATTTCAGTCAGTCCCACAAAGAAAAATATTGTCTGCTTGTTTTGCCAAATGATACTTGTCATCTTGCCATTGAACAATAATTAAATTTCATTCACAAAAATAACATTTGGGTGGCTGCCCAATGTAGATTGCTTCTTCCTGGATACACTTTCATAAAACAATAAAAAAAAGCTGTGGGTCTTGTATCAAGACTGTTCCCTAGTAAGACTGTAGGACAGAGCTTTAGACAATACTGGAGATGCTAAAACAAAGACTGAAAGACACTTGTACCACAATTGCTTTTAGCAACCTAAACCTGACTCCTGTTTGCATAGGTCTTGTGGTCTTGCTTCCATTACAGGTGTTAAGAGGTCCAGAAAACACAGAATTAAAATTGCTTTTGCCCCAGCCAAAGAAATCCATCAACATTGCCTCTTACAAAAAGCTGGGACAGAGTTGGTGTAATGGGTTTACGTGGCAAGGTTTTGGTAGTGGGGGGGCCACAGGGGTGGCTTCTTTAAAAGTTGCTAGAAG
>JAVKLA010000039.1:5692216-5734539 GCA_034782735.1 Sagittarius serpentarius | reverse complement strand
TTTAGTTTAAAACTATCACCCCTTGTCCTATTGCAACAGCTCCTGCTAAAAAGTCTGTCCCCATCTTATAAGCCGCCGTTAGGTACTGAAAGGCCACAAGAAGGTCTCCCCTGAGCCTTCTGTTTTCCAGGCTGAACAACCCCGACTCTCTCAGCCTTTCCTCGTAGGAGAGGTGCTCCATTCGTTTTTGTGGCTCTCCTCTGGGCCCGCTCCAACAGGTCCATGCCTTTCCTGTGTTTGTGGTTCCAGAGCTGGAGGCAGTACTGCGGGTGGGGTCTCAGCAGAGCAGAGGGGCAGAATCACCTCCCTCAGCCTGCTGGCCACGCTTCTTTTGATGCAGCCCAGGATACAGTCGGTCTTCTGGGCTGCGAGCTCACATTGCCAACTCATGTCCAGCTTTTCATCCACCAGTACCCCCAAGACCTTCTTGGCAGGGCTGCTCTCAATCTCTTCATCCCCCAGCCTGTGTTGATACTGGGGGTTGCCCTGACCCACGTGCAGGACCCTGCACACGGCCTTGTTGAACCTCATGAGGTTCACATGGGCCCACTTCTCGAGATTGTCCAGGTCTCTCCGGGTGGCATTCCATCCTTCAGGCATGTCAACCGTAGCCCTCAGCTTGTTGCCATCTGCAAACTTGCTGATGGTGCGCTCGATCCCACTGTCTATGTCACTGATGAAGATGTTAAACAGTAGTGGTCCCAATATGGATGCCTGAGGGACGCCACTTGTCACTGATCTCCATCTGGACATTGAGCTGTTGACCACTACCCTCTGGATGTGACCATCCAACCACTTCCTCATCCACCAAACAGTCCATCCATCAAATCCATATCTCTCCAATTTAGAGAGAAGGAGGTTGTGGAGGGAACTGTGTCAAAGGCCTTACAGCAGTCCAGACAGATGACATCCGTAGCTCTTCCCTTGTCCACTGACATAATCGCTCCATCGTAGAAGGCCGCTTGGCTGGTCAGAGAAGACTTGCTGTTGGTGAAGCCATGCCGGCTGTCTAGAATCACCTCTCTGTCTTCCATGTGCCTCAGCATGGCTTCTAGGAGGATCTGTTCCACGATTTTCCCAGGCACAGAGGTGAGGCTGACAGGTCGGTAGTTCCCAGGGTCTTCCTTTCTACCATTTTTAAAAAAACTTGATGCCTTCATAAATGAAAGGCCTCTCTTAAGAACTTTCATGGTATCTTGCTTAAACTATTTCCAAAAAGCACTTCTTAATTTTAGCTTGAAATAGAATTTCATTTAAAAAATAATAGAAAAGACCAAATTAACAAATTTGAAAATTATTTCTTATTTGAAAATCTATAAGTCTGAAGTGATACATTACAGATTATTTGTATTTTTTTTCCTGTTTCAAACCTCCAAACACCTCCATTTAACCACCAACCCCCAATCAATTTTTCCACTCACGTCTATTTCCAATGCAATTTCCTAGAGGTCAGCTTAGACATATATATAATATATATCATTTTAACCTGAGCAACAAACTATAAGACATGAAACTGCTAGTGGAGCTAGTAATTTCTGTCTACAATTGACCTTTCAGTCCTCCATCTATTTCATATTTCTGTTTAATCACATAGCCAGGGTTATTCTCACTCAGGTACTCTCTATGTATTTTACAGTTTTTATCGAATTTTTACCATAGTTCTTTTCAAATCAAGTCTGACAAAGTTCACTTTTATAAAAATATTTTTGAACTTTTCATCAAATTTAAAAATTACAAGATCCTACCATGTTCAGAAGTGGTATATTTTTTGCTATACTATAGTCAGTTTTAAGCCAATTGGGCTAGTTACAGTTTCAAAAACAACAGAGAAATGGAAGGAATTAAACTGATTACTGCCGAGTTGGCCATTATTTCTCCATAAAAAACAATAATGGAATTATAGTTTTAATATGAATGTTTAAGAAGCCATTCAAAATAAAACTTGAAGTATTTTTGCTTGTGGTAAGAGAAAACCATTTTGCACCTATTAGGAAACATTATCACAAGTCACATGGGAGGAAACGCAATCCAAACGTAGCTTAACTCCACCACAAAGAAGCTGACCAACACTGTCTTTTTATCCTCCATCAGAAATGCTATAGATAAAGAGCTGTGCTCAAAAACGGAAGATTGGAACTTAAATTAGAGAATCTATAAATTTACCAAGTATGGATTGCCCCTGATTAAAGTGCTAGCTTACACCAAACATGACATCGTATAATCCACAGGAGCAGTTATACAATTTTTCTTAGATATTATTACACACCTCAATTTCATCACTTGCCTTCAGTCAGGAAGTAAAATAACTTTTACGAAAGGAGAAGATCAAATTCAGCTTCGCTGACTGTGCAGAGATGAAAGTAATTTTTAGAGAAATAATCAAGAAACACGATAGCCGTTTGCCTCCAGGTTTTCCTTAGTCTTCTACCAGCATGACCATTTCTCCTGTATAATATGTACCCTGGTATGAGAATGTATCAGTATTTGTCCTCTGCTTGTCAATAATACGTCCATAGGTCAATATCCTCATTTTAAAACTGGTATGTTTATTAATGAATTTATTTTTACTATACTAAGGCTGCCTTATAGCCAATAGATGCACATCTACAAATTGGAAATGATCATGCAGTACCCTGGGTAAACAGGCAGCAGTTCAGGGATCCACAGCAGAAAAGTAATATTCAAACATGACCCTCCCTTAGGGGTTCTGCCCTGGACTGTGATTAGGAAACCCAGTTCCTGGTTCCAGCTCAAGTCAGTCTGTATTTATATGTAAAAGCAATCCTGTATATATGCATTTAAAGGCCAAACACAATATTTTTTAAAGTTTAATAAGCCTTTATCTAAAAAAAAAAAATCTAAGTTACCAGAAAACAGGTCTGTTTGGTACTGCCGGTTCTCTTTCCACAAAAAGCCACATTTTCATTGAAACAAAGCAACAAATCGACCTGAAATCCCAATGGTTGAAAACTTCTTGCAAATGATGAAAAGCAGCTATTTTCTATAGAAAATACCTATTTTCAGATTAAGTGTTTTTTATCCGAAGTTCAAGTTACCTTTCAAAACACAACAGAAGGATAATTAGGCCAGCACTACTGAGGATGCTTTTTTATAGACACAAGAGCAGTTTCTTCTCTCGCTGCTGTGAACCGAGCGCTATGTGCACAAGTAACTCAAAGGAGGACTTCTCAGCAAATTCTGATTCAGGAACTGTCAAGCGTATTCCCACACACTTTGTTAGTCCATAGTATACAAAACTATCCAAACTGAAGCCCACTGTGTAAACAATTCCCCTTTTAACTTTCTAGCTTTAAACTAGTAATTCCTCATTTATAATTTTGGTAGTTTACTAGGTAAGGTGTCTTACTTTTACGTTAACTTTCATGATTTTCTAATAAATACTGTGAAGCAGTTTGATTAACAGTTTTGAGGGGGGAAGTCGGAATTTGAAGAGTCATTGTTCTGGAAGTCTCGAGGTTCCTTGCAGCAGCACAGTATTTCTACCATATGTTTTTCTTCCTTTGCTGCAAGTAGGGACCAGGTTGCTGTGGCAACTGAGTTGCAGGATGACTACAGAGCCGTGTTTGCTGACACTATGCGGTGGCATTACTGAACTCCTTGAAGGAGGAGTGCCGTATGTTACATTTCAGTGGTTTAAAAGAGGGTTCATTTTGACTCTGCAGTCGAGTCGTCATCTTGCTTGTATTTACATTTTCTTAAAGGTCTGAAAAAGTCTCAGGAGCCAGCTGTCATGATAACACCCTGGGGGTGGGGTCAGTTAGATATTTGTTCCTGACTGTAAGTGCGACTGTAAAATTAAGGTAAATGAGGTCCTATCCTAGGAGAAAGGTTTGCTCTATAGTACAGATCTGATAAAAATGGGTTCGTGCTTTTATTTTTATTTTGTGCTTCTGCAGGTCTCAGTTTAAAGGACAAAGTGGGGTCATAGCTTGGACATTCAATAGCCTTACAAATACCATGGCGTAAAGAAAATCATGTAGAAATGTCAGCAGCCTTACAAGTCTGCTATCTGGTGGGTCACCTGACGAGTCAATAATTAAACAGAGGTACACACCCACAAAAATCCCATTTAGCATTACCCACAGATATTTCCACTTCATTCTTTAGGAAGGACCAGAAATTAAAACTGTCCCTACGGACAAAACAGGCCAAGAGAATCAAAGTGAAAATGATATATAGATTAGCGTCTGCTGTTCTGAAAATTTCCATTCATAGGCCATGAACATGAAAAAGTGCATCAGTTATCTCAGATGGAAGACCCCCTGAGCTGTCCCTAGGCATGACCCAGGCTGGGCACTACTAGCCTTCAGACACTGATGATGAGCCAAAGAGATCTTGGCTCTTGGTAAATCTTCTGTACCCTATCACATCAGCAGCTTTTCAGTTACAGTGCATAAGGAAGATAAATAGGAAGAGTCTCACATAAGTTTTTTAAGAAAATACGGTTTTCCACTGGACTGATGACCTGCAACTCCTTGTGAAATCAACATTTAGGAGCTGCAAGTTAGTCAGTTGGTGTCCAGGCAGTTTGGTATTTGCCATCCACTGGTGAATTCCCTAAACAGAGCAAGTTTCAGACTAACTTGACTGTTCAACCATATATGGACTCGATAAAGCACACAAAAATACAAGAACTAAACTTAAGAAGAAAGATGGAAAATACCCTCCAATTTAGGATGATTGTTTAACTTTCTTGTCCTATGGCAGGAAGGGAAGTTCACTTTTCTTTCTGTTCCCAGGTTTCTCTTTAACAGCTCTCAAAGTCCTTCCTTCATCATATTACCTTCATTTTATATATACTGCCCAACAACGTATCACATATATTAATATGAAGCTTCAGGGCAAAATCCTAACCTCTCTGAAGTTAATAAGTGTTTTATCACTCAGCTTCCTAGGGCCATAATTTAATTGCTGGAACAGGTAAGACCAGTCTAGAGAATATGCAGGTGCCATCACTATAACTAATGTACTCTCCAAGGTAAACAAAATCCTGAAAATAGCTTATTATTAACACTATTAACCTAACATTCCTTTAGCTCAAAAAGGGCTTGTGTTCCTTAAAATTGCATCCAAATATCACTTATCAAATTGGCAGATCTCATTAGTTAGATTTCGCCTCTAAAAATCTAATCAGTATCTTAGTCTCAAATCATTTTTATGCTCCTTCCTCATTACAAAAACTGCTATTTTCAAGTTAATCTGTTTTACTACTTAGTTATATTTCTTTAGACATGAAAATGCTGTGAGAGTGGGGTAGTCTATTAAAGAAAACATTAAACCTAGAGCTTGGTTTCTGAGAAATAAGGTGCTCTACAGGGCTCCTAAGAGAAGAGACTGAAGGAAACATCATCCTAACAGAAATTTAGGAACTATACCTTGCAATACATTATTAGGCTTAAAATGCACTATGTTTAAAAGAACTCTCAAATTTGTTCTAGTGGAATTATTGCCAGTGTATAATTAGTCACACCTATTTTTCCTGCGTGCAAACCTCCTAAATCAACACGAGCGGCATTCAAACCTCAGGTATGCATTCACACCAAAGGCTGATCATTCATCAACTCTACTGAGTTGGCGGCAGCGGGGGCTAGCGGGAAGAGCAAACCACAAATCCAAAGTGCTTTCAAGATTTTTTTGAGGTGACAGCCATGACAGACAGCAGTGAGCAAAATCCCACTGTTGTCATGTTTGTTTGAAGGCTATGAGGTTGCTCAGCCAAGTTGAAATTCCCCCGAAAACCCAATGAAACAAATTGTGCGAGAGATATGTAACTGTATTACAAAGCAAGTCTCTATTACTAGGCTTTGGTACGATGCATACCGAAAGCTGACCACAACATTTTTGTTTCACAGCAAAAAAAATTGATTTATCTTTTGTTCAGGTTTAAATCATGGTTCAGTTCAGTTCACCTCATATAAGAGAAATGAAAGCAAACCAGAGAGATGATCAATGCAAGAACCGAAACTCCACAGTGATACTGTGGAGAAGACATTACTCAAATTCTCGTCAGTCTGAGCTAAGAGTGATACTAGGTCCATCAAGCTCAAGGCCAAGATTTTAGATGATAATAATGAGAGATGTCAAACGCTCAAGTCGCAACTTCTTAAAAAGACTTATTTTTGAAAAGCACCAAGGGTTAGGTGAAAAAAAATCAGGGTTCTACAGGTTGCTTTCAGTTCATCACCCGTAGATTGAAGCACTCTACATCAGTCCTTTTATTTAAACCACGGATTACGTGTCCAGCTGTCTGAGCTGGAACTGTCAGTAGCAGCATTAAGAACGCCATATTTGAATTGAACATCAAACTCGGGTCTCGGCTTCTAACATGTAAAGGAGAAAGTCATACACCATTAAACCTAAACTAGGACCAAGGCTGAGCCCTAATGCACCATCCATCCACACTGCAACTCCCTGGGTTCTCTTGGTCTCTAACCTTTTCTCAAAGCTCTTTCTGAGCACTGGTGCAGCAGAAGCTAGACAGAATCTGCACTCGGAGCGTGTCCTGAGTGAGGATTAAAATGATGGATGTCTTTAGTCCATCTGATAGCTTAAATGATCCCTGAGTGCTACCTTGGATCAACTTGTTTGATTTTCCTCTGAAACAGACTAAAAGCATTCAAAACAGTCCCCATGCCACAGCTGAAGGTGGTGACCAAAGGCCGTGAGGACAAGAAACTACCCGAGGCTATTCTCATATAGCTACTGTCTCCAACGCATACACAGCATGACAAGAAATTCAGGAACTACATTACCAGAAGTCAGGGTACGTTGTACCAAAGTCTTCTCTCTGTTTAGCTACCACAGCTACGTAACATCAGGCTCCGTTTACTGCTTGTACTGCGTCAGCGTGCATTTAGTGAGCCCGCGCTGCTATTTTGAACACAACAGCGGTTCAGGTCATTTGCCCAGCTCAGGCCCAGTCTAAACTGTAAAACAGGAATAGATCTGCAAGTCCATATCAACAAGACTGCTAATGTCTTATCTTCGGCAACTGCCTTCTCCAACCAAATCTTTTATTTTCTAGGAAGGAATACATTTTCCTCAGTGTCACTGTACAGAAACCAGGAAGACAGTAGCATTAAAATATCACTTCCAAAGGGCAGAACAAACTAGGCCACAGTACTGCCTGAATACAGGTGAAAATGCACACAATATAATATTTAGATATGTAAGAGATGCTGCTGATGTGTCTGCTGCTCACAGAAAATTTACAGCACAATTGTTGCATGAATAAGTGTGATGGCTGGTGTCAGCTACAGGTATCATCTGCATATCATGCACCTACCACATGCAAAATACTCCCGCAATGATCTTATTAAGGAGGCTGTGCCATACATCAAAATAATGTTATACCTACAGCAGCCCGTAGGTACTAAAAAATGCCCTTCCTGCTTATTTTGTACACAGTGAAAAATGACACACTTGTGGGTAAACTTGCTCATTAATTCTGACAGATAATTTGGAATACATGCTTGATACCACAACTCAAGTATCTGAAAGCTGTAGAAATAGAAATGTTCTAAATGTTAGTGAAAAAGAGAGAAAGGGAGAGGAAGAGAGATGACAATTATTTGAGCTACAGAGAACTTCAGATGGGTAATAATTAACGTGGTGAGTAGCTGAGATGAGTGGTAGAAAAATCTCACAAGCTTTCTTAAGTAGTATCTAAAAATATCTGGGTCTGAAACAGAAGAGAAACTTTTTCAACAATTACTTCTGAGTTTCCTTCTTCCATCCTTTGTGGGAGAACCAGCTTCTCTTACTTACTTTAATATCTAAAAAGCAAAAGAAACTCTGCACATAAACATGCAAGAATTCAGGACTAACTTGTACTTGTTCACAGCCTCGAGTAGATCAGCGTTCATTAAGATGGGATAAAACTGGAGAGAGGAATTCCAAAAAGTTTTGTCTCAAAAAGACATAATTAATCCCAGAGCTGCCTTTTATGGCTGAGATCATGCCTTACCTCAGTACCTTCAAGCAAGACAGATATTCCTCTCCATTTGTAGCTAAGTCCCTGTGCGCAGCACAGGGCACAGCTTAATTTCCTGGACAGGGTATAGCACACCCTTTGAATATCCACATATTGGCATAGCCCTCTGAATATCAACCAGCTGCAGGAGTAGCTTTGGCAGGACTGCCTTTTCATTCCCTACTCAGAATTAAAGACAACCAAGTCAGAGGCTGAAAGGACAAGGAAGAATCCCCCATCCCACCACGCATGGGCAATATGGGTCCCAGAAGAGATGGCAGCAACAACCGAAAAAAAAAGCAACCACAGGACATGAGTTATAGCTTGCATGTCAGAAAGCAGCTGTGATTTCACCACGTGCTGTGATCAGACAGAATCAAAGCATTTCTTAGAACAGCTTTGTGTCAAGAGCTGAACCTGCTCCTCAGGAACCAAGTAGATTCCTCTCCTCCACCTTTCCTTTGCTATATAAAAGCTATGCGCCACCTGCTCCGTATTTTTTAAGCAGGACCAATTACATTGTTCATTCAAAGGTCAGGCCAACACCTATGGCATGCAATTCAGAACAGTAAACATAGACACATTTGTAATTAATTATTATAACCCTCAAGTAAAAAGTAAACATAAATAGTTACCTACAAAGAATATTTCATTTTCTATAAAAGGAGGTGGCAGTGGACGCTCACTAGCAATGACTTGTAGCCAGTACAATAATTTGAAAATTTATATACACACTTCACGATCCAGCCAGCCAATAATGTATGCAATTACTGCTACTGTTAATGTGCCTGCATGCCTAATTTCTGGAGCAGCATGCCGAGAGCTTTCCCCTTAAGGTGCCTTGAGCAACTGGTCTGTATTTTAATGGAGAGAAGCATATGAAATGAAAGCAGATCTTTCAGGAGACAAGCCATGCTTTCAACTTGTTCTTGCTGCCAGAGTAGTAATTGCAGTGAAATGGAAAAAAACAAGTACACACCTACTATAAACAGATGGCTAATAAAAATTTGGGGAGCTCTTTCAATACAGAAATTGAGTACTCTAAAAAGACACCTACATAACAAATGCTTGGACATGTTGTCTCCTTTTATAGACTACTTAAAGATGTGCCCTTTAGCTCAGCAGCTGAACTGTTTGTTCCTTTATTGCTGATTATATGCAGAAGTTTCAGAATACACGTATACCAAATATTTAAACTTTATAATAGAACGTATCAAATGTACTCATGCAATACAGGCAGCAGGTATTAGCTACTAATGCAACATACCCAAATACGGTAAGGCATCGTTATGTTATAGATCAGCTTTCTGGTCTACCGTCTTTAGGTAAAGAGCAGTCTTGATGAAATTAGGAGATTACAACGTACAGAAAAAACGCATCTTGGCCCACTGAGGTTTACTCATGCCTGCAAACATCTGCTCTTGTTTTGTTCTTCCATCTGAAGACAAGAACAAATATTTCCATTTGCTCAGAAATGTTGACAGGTGAATCAGTGTTTCAACATTAAAGTAGGTCAGCCCATGTTGCATTATTCAGTGAAGCAACACGACACTTCTAAATGATAAAATATTGTCTAATACAAATTCGAAGCAATACAAGCATATATTTGCTTTCTGCAGAAGAAAAGTTGCTTTAATTTGAAATTGCCCCTCCTCCATCTGTAAGAAAAATGTGAAGTATTACAAATCAATTCTTTTTGCCTGCCTATCCTCTTCATCCCAGTCAATAGCTGGGCAAACACATGAAATAAGGACAAGCGCATGCCTGTTCCCAGGCAGCACAAGTGACAGCAGATTTAAAGGGACATCATCGGCTTCAAACATAGTCAAGTGAAAGCAAAAAGGAGAATAAAAGGTATTTCAGGTACTACAAACTTCCTGGAGTCTCCCCTACCAATTTAGGGAGGCATAACCAAGCCAGTTTCTCTTTCTTAGAATGTTTTCTCTCCCCCGTTTGCGTTTGAAAACTCATACCCCTAAGGGAAACGCAGTCTCAGTGTTCTACATTATCTGTACACAGAAATACTTGTCTGTGGGAAAAGTAAACAAAGCAAAGTTGGCATCTCTCAGTAATTCTGTGTAGCACTTTTAGTAATAGGAAGCTCGATACACTTTTCAGGAAATGTTTATCAACCAAATATTTGCCCCTGAAAACATTGAAGAGAAATCAAAATAGTATTTCTACCAATAAATCAATAATGTAATTTACACCAAAAATACCATTATATTCTCTTTTTAGAATATTTTATTCTGTCACAGATTGGTGACACCGTATATCTACTACAGAGTTTCCTCCATGGGAAGAAAATGATTTTTCAAGATTGCAGACACAGACCTTGAGTACTTACTAGCTCAAGTAGTAAGGTGATAATGTTGCAATTTTCAAAAAAAGGAAAAAAGTGTCTAGTCTAGTGTCCTATGTATAATCCAAGTAATTATTTATGAATTAGATCATTGAACAAGGTATTTGTACACAGTCTCAAGCACTAATTTTTGGAGTAACCAGCCTGAAACGCCATTTTTTGGCATCATGGAGAACAGGCTTCACAACTTTAAGTATGTTCATTCATCTTTATGTGCAAGCAATCTGGCTATTCAGCAAAGACTACACATATGCTTAAAGCTAAATGTACCTGAAAATATCCTTGCAGATGGAACAGCCCATAATCATAGTTGCAGTGGATATGATGGAAGAAAAACCCGACAACCTCTTAAAGCAATATTAGCAGAGGAAACTGATGTGGATTTATCCAAGAATGGAGAAAGAAAAGCAAAGTCTCTTATTATATTATATAATATACTACCTCCACATTAGCAGCATGTTCCTGTGTGGTGGTTTTCTTTGCCTCTGACCCTTAACAGATGTGATACAATAGATTCAGCCCTTCTCTGCCACACTTCATAAAACCTCCAAAACGACAAATGGATCAGAACTGAGTGGAGAGAAGAGGGAGGGCTGAGCCTCTGAATGTAGAACAACGGTCATAGAAGCCCACACTTAAGTAAATTGATTTCTCTATTTAAAAAAAAAAACACAAACCTAACTGATTACAATAAGGTCTTTTTTTCTATTTTTAGAACGATTCAGATACACAAAAACCACCCTTAGAAACCCTTCAAAGACAAGCTTAAGATCAAACTCCAAGAACTCTGATCTAGTTATGTGTACACATAAGAGCTCCCTCCACTTTCACACTTTCTGTAGAAAAGGAAAAAAGAAAAAAGGCAGTGACTGTTCTTGGCAGCATTAAAATTTTGGTCAAATGTGGGGGCAGGAGGCTTGGTTCTGGCTGCTGATACTAGTTTTCCAACTCATAGAAATTAAGGGGAAGGAGTCTAGCTGAATCAACAGTGAATAAAATCTCTGATATTCTTTCTCTCAGTCTTTCCCCAAATCACAGACCCTGTATCTTCCAAATGGTCATTTACAGCACATGCCGAATAACCCAAAGCATAATATTACTGCATGTGTGCTCCCACACGCTGTTGATAACACACTGGTAAACACAGTAGCCAGCTATTTTGATGGCATGAATTTCTATGGGTCTGTCTTCTTGAACATGAACTCTTGCATAAAGCTCAACAGTAAAGCTGGAGAATAAAGATCTCCAAAATTTCAGCAAGCCTGTGCATCCTGTCTTTAAATACATTTTGTTCCAACCAACACTCCTATCAAATACTTATCTACATGAAATCACCAACATTTTAACTCTGTTCACATTTAAGGTTAGCCACGCTGATCATTCTTTTAAACTTCCTGATCAACTACATCTTAATAGATTTAACATATGAACAGGCTTCATTGCTCTATCTGTTCCAGTCACTGTATTTATCAAAGAGTTAGTCTTTTTTTTTTTTTTTTTTTTAGCAGTCTCTTGTTTCTCTATTTAGGTCACTTATCACAGCGATTTAGAAACTCAAAATGTTGTATACGACCATCATGTCGTCAAGCAGCACCAGAGTGTGAGCATTTACAATGCCCAACAGCTCTCACTTCCATCCAGGTGATTCTAATCATGATGCAGAGAGATATTTCTTCAATATTTACAAATTGATATATACTATCATCAAAAAGCGTGGATGAACAGGTTCAGAAGCAGTTTTTCCAAGCAGGAGTTGGCAGTGCCCGCACTGGAAAATGATGATAGCATTTGTTTGACGGTTTTTTGCTCAGGTTTTGCTAGTCTTCCCCCCTACACACACACACTTTTCCTTCACTAACGGCAGTGGAACGTATGGTATAGAATAATCACCTCCCTGCTGAAAGAAAACTTATGATAAAGTGACACATCAGTTACTAATTTTAATTCATTTGTTTTTATTGTGACTTGAGAACACCAAAAAAGATTGTTTTTTCTATTAAAGTGTGATTCTCCATAGAAAACTGACTAAACAGTGACACCATGGGGTGCCTTGCCTACTCATGCTAATTAATTTTCACCTAACATTACATAGCGTGTTAAGCATTTCAACTGCTACCCTTGTGTAATCAATCAGAAAAAAAATGTGCCTTCTTCACGTGACACATAACTAAACACTAAGGATTATTTAATAATTAGAATATAATTGTGATGCCAGTCAAACAACACAGCCCATTTGCTCTTCCACAGGTGTGCTGGACTGTCAGGGGCAAAATCACAAAAAACAACCTGTGGTGGATCTGGATCCCAGGGTTTATCTAAGAACCAAAGCGATTAGAGCCGTTGCCTTGGGTTAGATAGATGAGAATCAAGGATACTCAGGCTGGTGCTGAGTAAGCAGCTACCCTACTACAGCATTACGTGCTCAAATTGTAGCTTGCCTTAAGCAGAAGCGCTTTACCTTCTGTCAGCAATTATTCAAATGTTTTTGTGATTGTGGCCCTTACTGCAGCCTCTCTGTGCTATCTGGCTGGCACAAAGCAGAATACTAAATTGGCTTCCAGGGCTATTTTCAGTGGGTGGTGGGGAGCCAGACCAGCAGCTCCTGTGCTACCCTGATTTAGGAGATACAGCTACGAGATTAGGAAACCACGTCTGGCCAGTTGCCAGTCACCGTGACAGACCAATACCTCTCAGGTTAGCGTTGCTCGACACGAATGACAGCTCTGATCTCTATTTGCAAACTGTTCTTCACGTAAGCTTTGTAATTGCCCTATGTATCATTATTGTTATTGTTAGGAGACAACAACCCCTAAACAAGAACTTTTCTTTCAAGAGTTCAGCTTACTTCTGGGAGTTGTAACCTCTGATCATGCCATTACTGTCCAGGTGCAAGGTTAAAGAGTTCAAGCCCGGCTGAAATGAAGACTAAGAATCCTACTGTAGAAAATCCTGCTCCCCAGGCCCCGGGCTGAAAGCTGGCCCTGCTTTAGGCACACGTGCAGCAAACCAGTCCCCTAGAGAGCAAGTAGCCAGCAGCTTTGACACGCTCAATTTCAAATTACCACTATTACAAATGGGATAGTCCCCTCCAGAAGGATTAATCAGAAGCATACATTATATACACCAGGCCATGACACCTTTATAATGACAATATTTTTGCTGAGGCATCAGTGAGTCCCTGTACTGAGCAACTCCATGTTCACATTCTTAAGTTTTCCATAGATACTGTATAAAAACTGTTTATTGCTTTCTCGACCAGTACTTCCCTAAATAGCAAAATAATGCTGAATGCAAATCAAGCTGAGGAAGCTGAAATGGAGCTAACTTCAGAGATAGCAAAGTTGTAAAGTGATCATTAAAATGCTGGTGACAGGCAGGCAAACAGACATTTGTTTTGTTTTGTTTTTTTTTAAGCACAAATTGTTTGCATTAATTTTCACTTTTAGGAAAAAAAATCAAGTTACAAATGCAGTTTTAATAACAGACATGAAATGATACTTCTGGAGATGGAGACAGAAGTACAGATTAAGTTCTATATTTTTAAAACAGTTTTGATAGCCACCTTTATGTCCAGTCCATTAATTTTAAGGTCTGTTATAATTACACCCTTGTCTGTAAGCTTGATGCCTCTGATACAATTTATGAGTCCAGAACCAAATTAATATTTATTAGTTTGATTTTAGTCGTATGGATGAATCCCAAATCAAGACCTAGGGCGACATTGTACTTGGCATTGTACAGCTTAACATGACCTAAACTCTTACTACCAGACACCTAAGCATGCTTAAAACAATAGAATCATTAAGAGATAAAGTTAAATATAAAACAAAAGCAGAATGTACAGCAAACTTTTTTTTTTTTAGTATAGCCAACTGTTTCCGTCATTGCTCTCGATCAGAAGTTTTTCCATTTCAGTGGAATTTTCAGTTCTCACTTGCTTAGGTGATAAAAATGAGGTGGTTTTTCACAGGCTCAACATCCTTCAGAGACACTTCAAGTGTTATGTCTTACCCAGTTCTCACTTTAACAAGCTGGACAGCTTTCTTCAAACAACTTCAAGTTCTGTCAGTACCTAAAGCACGCTCCACACGTCTGACCTTGCCCTGCTGAAGTAAATGGGAAGCTTGGTACTGACTTCAGTGGACCTCAGATTTCATATGCTGTTCCAGAGGTCAGGGAAGCTAAAGCTGAACACTGGATCACTGAAGTCAAATAAACTTGGGAAATTATCAGGTCCAGTTGAGCACTTCAAATCTGAACTCTCCCTCTAGTGATAGGAAAAATCATCCCTGCTCTGATTACACATCAAGGAGTATGGATCCAAGCTGTTTTTGCAACTGAGCCATTTCAACTGCAGCAGCTAAGCTGTGAGAATAGTAAAATACATCCATAAATGCCATCAATGAACACACCCAACATGGAAAGAAACCATGACATAGGCACTACACAATACCTCCCAGATTTCCACACATTTAAAGTATACTGCCTTGTGGCTAGTTGCTTTGACAATCTCAATGTCTGAGAGCCAAATACAAGGTATCTCAGATCCACTCCTTGAAAATAGATGCATTCAGGAGGTCACAAGTTGGGTATCCCAAAAAGAAAAACACTCAAAATAACTTTTTGAGATGTACATCATTGTGCTTTAGGTGAGGAACACAGAGAAATTACTACTGCAGAAAGTTGCGTTAACTCTTTTATAAATGAGGTTCATTCAAGTGGGCTGAAAAAAACATTATCTGCCCTAAGGAAATGGATTTAGCACACTGGTCTTGTTCTGTCCAGAAGAACCCACTTGTTTTGAGTGCACATTTCTAGACACAATGCCCTGGGTTATTATTTGTTTTCTAAAACAACCCTTAACTGTGTTTTTCTGAAACCTGTGTCTCTTTAGATTTCTCAGGGTGACACAGTACTGTGAGAGACATCATGTCTGATTAAATCAGTCAGACTGCATTAAGCTGTGTCAGTAATGACTGCCAATGTGACTGATGTAACTGGGTGTGACACACCATCACACTGTTTCCTCGTCTGTGAAATATGAGATGGATTTGGGGCCAAGGAGAAAAGGAAAAAGAAAAATCACAAAAATTTCGTACCGATAGAAAATGAATTTCAAGAAACCTGTTTCTGTGCACCCTTTCAAATCCAAAATTGACTGAGAATCTTTTATTATGTTAGGGACTAAAATAACAGTAGTGAGGTATAAGATATGTCTCCAGCCAGTTGTGCAGATGTCTGTGTTGTACTGAGCACACCTTTTTAAAGGAAAGTATGAAAACTGCAGGATGGAGCCTATAGAGTTTTGCATGTAAGGAAGTACTGCTTATTCAAAAACCTGCATGGCCACCCCTTTGACACCTCTAGAAGAATGCTCCCTCCTTTAATAATTCTGAATATGTGAACATGGCAGGTAAAACAAAGCAGTCTAACGCTTGAGCACTTCTGGAAAACTGTAAAAATTTGGTGGACCCTAAGGGCTTCTGGTTACTGTTTTATGATTAAGTATTTTAACATTATTAACATGCCAGTCACGAACAAATTTCTAAGAACTCTTCCTATGGCCATCTGATGCTTTTGGCACTGGCTCAGGGCCGTCAAAGGCATTTACTTCCCTTGGTCACTGACAGGGAATTATGATCTGAGTGTGCCCAGGCTGCAGAGCAGGGGCCAGGAAAGCCTGCAGTAACAGACCTTTAAAAGCCTCAGTCTTTCAGTACTAGTGTAGGCTCACAGATGAGATTTAAGCTGTCTTCAGCAATGCCAATATTACAGAAGCCAGCGTATTATTGCCATGGATGCATCCTCCCTAACCCTCAAAAAACTAGGCAGACATGAGGATCCAAAACAAATCCCAGCCTGGAAAGCAGCTAGAACAGTAAGACTTTCATATGGTATGCAGCAGAAAAAATCAGCCTCTTTCAAAGCAGATCACTTTCTAAATCCCACACAAAAGTGAGGCACAAAAATTATGAGTAGTAACAAGTACATATGGACCATTAATCCTTTTAACTTCCTACTACATCTTTTTTTTTTTTTTTCCTGGCCAGTTGGAGAATTCTCACAGCCAAATCCTCAGAAAAGCTAGCTGTATATGAGCTGCCACACTGCTATTTCCAATATAAAGCACTCAAGTAGAATTGGCAGTGTCAGATCTTGAGCAACAAGATGAATCAGTGGGTCTTCTTCTATCTTTGCCTCTCTGCTGAAGCTACATGAGGCACACGTTGAAGTTTTTTGTACCACCAACACCAGAAACGGGAGTTACCAAACATTTTGTATAGGCTGACACCCACCTGATCATAAGAATTAAGGAGAGTCATACTTTTGTAGCAAAAAATATCACACATAATCGAACGTCTATGCTAAGTGCAACCTTACAGTAGTGAAGGTTCAGAGGAAGAGAGTAGCCTTTTTGTAGGCGGCAGCTGACATAAGAACCCCGAGTATTACATATTATTATGTATTGATTATACATAGATCTAGCTTTGCCCTCTAATTTTTATTATTTTTTTTTTTAAGTAACAAGACCCATCAAGGCACCTCTGGGTTTGATACTACCCAGTGCATGGCAAAGAGAGTGCAGCACTGCCAGATATATTAATTCCTACTAATTAAATCCATTACAAGCAGCAGGAATTACATCCCATGTAATTCTGAGGAAATATAGTCTTTTTTTTTTTTTTTTTCCCAGTTGCCTCAACAGTTCAGAGCATTGTGACCTACCAAAACAGTACAGCAGCCATGCAGCGGGGTAGAGGAAATGCGCCTTGCAGGGTCTGGAGGAAGACAAAGTCACACATGCAGCAAACACACACACACACACACACACAAAGAAATGCATGACTTGTTCCAAGCCAACATATTGATCCTTGGTAACGACCCTTACAGCACACTCTCTGCCAAGTGCTCAATCCTGTATTAGTTGCAGCTAATGGCCCACCCGCAGGGGTAGATACGCCTGCCAGTAAACCCACAGGTTCATATGGCAGTGTGATTTGCAGGGAGGAGGAGATGATTGTTTGAGTTAAACAAATCTGTGTTCTGTTTACAGCAAAACAGTCGACAAGATTTTTGCCCTTTATACAAATGACTGTGTGCAGGTCTTTAAGCCAGTTTTGTGGTGCAGTAGGAACCTGATCCTATATAAGCAACAGCTAAAAAAAACTTTGCTTGCTGCAGAAATAAAATAGACTGAAGTATGTTTTTATATATGCACAAAAATGAATCCTTTAAAAAAAAAAAGAGATTAATTTCTGTTAAAGCGTTCACTTTTTTAAAAAAAGTTTTCACATTTACACACATGGAAACACCTATTCCAGACTACACACACAAAGGTCTTTAAGTACCTTGATCAGTCTGAGCTTTCACCTCAAAGACTAGTTGACAAGTGGAAGAAAAATAATTGGCCAGGTAATGTTTAGTGTCACACAGGTATATGTGAAGGTCCATCCCTGTCCTTAAACTCCATTTCTAAATGCATCCAAGTGTTCTGATAAAAATCAGCCCTCAGTGTGAAATAGGTAGCGAATGCATTTTTGCTTCATTTCAGCCTTATCTCCCAAGGTCATCTCTCCCCCCAACACATTCTGCTTGCAACAGAAAAGAGACTATATTTTCCATGATGTTGCCTCAGTAAATTGAGTGAGTCAAATTAATTTGTGTGTCTGTTTTCCACAAAAAGTTTCCTGAAACCTAGAGCTCTGTACAAGAGAATATGTGTAAATTAATTGTCTTCAGAAGGAAATTATGCGAATATTGAAACTGGGAACTCTGTATGTAAACTTCAGCATTAAAGAGCTGAACAGAAGGCAGAGCATAAGACTACAGGTGGAAACATAATTTGCTACAAATGGGTTTGTATCTAATGCAGAATAGTTGCAATTGCCACTTCTCCAACTTACACTCTGCTGAATAGAAATGGAATTACAGGATATTGCTCAGTGGACTTGTGGTAGGGAAGAAATTAGTGATATTTCTAACTTTAATTGATCAAACTTTAATTCTAATTTATAGTTCTAATTCTGCTTTACAATTTTACAACCAACCTTGGAGAAACAGAGTTTTTAAGTCTGTTTGAATACCTAGTTCCAGTGACACTCAAACACCGTTTCTAGGACATAAGCAATCCTTGCTGCTTTCAAGAGCTTTTCCTATCCAGAGCAGTCACAAGGCTATACAAAACAGTGCCAAGTACCAACACATTAGACAGCGATAAGGTCGTGAAGTTGAGAATTTACGGGCTACATCTTCTTATCCAGCGTCATTCGGGAATCAGTCTATGGTAGCCACGTTTTCAAAATACTTGTCCAGAATTTTAAACGAAACAACAAAGCTACAAAGGAATGAAGAAAATCATCTCCTCTGGACAAACGCAATAGTCATGCCCTCTTCCAGGGCCCTGAGCAAACTCATGGTTTATTTTGGTATCCTTTGCTCAACCACCAATGAAAGACTGACACAAGTTCTTGAGTAAGGATACGCCTTTCGCTTAGGAAACTAATCTGTAATCAAGACATGATGTATCTTCAAGGTAAGGCAGGGTGAAACAGAGTAACCAGAGTTCTTTAATCTAGTGCGCCCTATGGCATCCTACTCCTTCACCCAAAGGCGTCTCACCTGGTTTCACTCAGAGGCTGCTATATCAAAGAGCACCTATACATGCTACCAAACAGAAACCTACCGCAGTTCTTGGAGGAACAGCAGGAAGACCCAAGACTGTGGTTCACAGTCTCCTTTCTGGTGATGTGCTAGCTGCGCCAGCTGTGTTTTGTTCCAGGTGCTTTCCGTTTCCAAACATTGAATTCAATTTCAAACACTTCCAACAACAGTCAAGTAAGATACACTGATGAGACGTTTCTATGAACGTCCCTAATTTGCCACGGACCTAGAGTGGTTTTGACCACACACAGAGCACAAAAGAAGCCATCAACCCTGTCCGGAGCACATGATGATCTAAAGAGAGCTTTAAACATGCTAAACAGTAGACCAGAACTTACTCCCTAGAAAGGCACGTACTAGAAAGAAAGCTCCTTGCCGCTAATGTGTATGCCATAAATGAAGTTGTGAAAAGCTAACCAGCCCAATGACACCTTGATGCCCAACTACAAGCAATGAACACAGACACAGCTGAGATGTCTGCCTGGAAGCTATCTTCTAACCCAGATGACAGCAACAGAAAAAAAATACATTCAAGAGCTTGGCATCCGAGTCTTGCAGCTGTCAGAGCACAGAGTGGCCACAGGTGTTACTTCCAACCATGAAATCCACGAGGGAGGGAGAAGGCAAATGCGAGTACAAACGCTACCAGCAAAACGGGGAGGACAGGGCAGATATAAAACCCCTTCAGCTGCCAACATAGCAGCATAGATGTTTTCTGACGGTGTTTACATTGTGACAGAAATGGCAATCAAATTGGTAATCTTAACCTGCTGAGCATGTGCCTTTCATGCAGGCAAGTCAGCACCTGCCAAAGAGTCTTAAAAATAAGAGCGGGGGCTGCAGGGAGGGGAGAGTAAATACATATATATAGTCAGAGCATTAAATGACTGAGGGGAGAACACACAGCAGTTTGCTTCTTTCCTCAGCGATTGCTCAGTGATGTGGAGATGTACCCGTTTCTATCCGTTTTTCCTCTCACTCTGTTTAGACCTTCTCCTTTCATCCCTGTGGTCAGCTGTCATTTCTCATTATATGAGCCACCCACGGAGGATGCTACTTCTCCGAGTGTCACCCTTACAACTGTACTCATGTCCTCTATAGTACTATGTAAATAGCTACATGAAAACTAGTGATATTAGAGGTGACTCTGTGAAATGGCCAAGGAACTCATGTTAGCTTTCTGTAGTTAGAGAATTAGGGTAACGGGTCATTTGCAGCATTCATAACAGAAGAAAGGTCACTCCCAGTGAACCCAAGTAAAGTCGTTCCCTCCCTTTTCCTTTCCTCCCTCCAAAATACACCTATGCATAAGGTAGAAAGTTTCAGCAGCAGAATACTGGGAATATTGTTACAATGGTGCATTTCTGCAACACACAGAAATAAATCAGACGGACTTGCTGTTGCAGCCAAAGGAAGATGGAGGTCTCAACTACCCTCCTATAAGCTGCTTACTCGCTCCAGGAATGGAATCCACCATTGTCTTATCTCCATGTATATTTTAATTCCCCCCCTTTAAAAAACAGAAATTAACAGAAGAGAGCAGTAAAAGACAATATTCCTCGTGAAAAATACCTTAATAGCTATAGAAAGCATTACTTCCATCTCATGGAATTTCAATTTTAAAAAATTCCTTGCTTTTCCTACAATGTGCTAAATATGGATTTTTTTTTTATTTTACCAAATCCAAATGTTTTTTTAGCCAGCTTTTACTCCCCTTTCCCTTTGTTCCCTTTATTTATAAATACATCTATAATAATCAAGTATATACACAGTACTAACAGACTTGATTCCTTAATCCACATAAATTCTGAAAAATTAGCTAAATCCCTTCCTGTTATTTCCCATCCAACTTAAAAAAAAAAAGAAAAAAGGCACATTTGCCCTAAACAAAACAGTTGGACCTAAGCTCTTCCATGTAATCTTTTGAAAATGCAAGAAATCAGTTGCTGCGTAACCTAAATGGTTGGATCATAGATAGCCCTTTAGATATATGAAACAGGACGTGGCTTAAGTGCCTTAGTTTTTAACTATGGCATGTTCAAACTGTTACGGTGGATGATAGACCTATGTGAACCCTTACAAGTGTAGAAGTAAAACATGGATTAATCTCATGCAGAATTTTCTACAGCTACATAAAAGAGACTAATTCCCTTAACAGCCTTTACATTGTGATGGTCTCGTCCATTTATTCCAAAGCTTTTCCATTTAGTAATCGCACTTTGCAACTTAAAGTCTGGGAGCGTGAGCACCGTTTATACAAACTGAAAATCTGATGCTGATGTTTAGCACGCAGTTATTATCTAGCTCCTAGTTAGATGATTTACCAAGGTGATGCCTGCTTAATGCGATGGTATGCACAGGGTCCACACTGCCGGAGTGGCCAATAACACAGAACTTCAAATACCAGCCCAAGAACCCATGGTTGTGAATTTCGCTAGGCATCAAAAAGGTCTGTAGCAACTAATGGTTAAAAATATTTCCATGGCACTACTAGTACTTATGACTCTATACCTCTAGCATAGCAAGTACTAGTACTTCAGAAGATACAGATGTCTGTAGTGTGTAAGAGGTTTACAAACTCTAAGTTTAAATACCAATGGAATTTATACATTCAACTCATTTAGACATTTTGTTATCTAACCTGTCACCAATTTGCAACTAACAGTGCCTAAATATCTTAATAATAAACCAACTTTATCAATTTGCATTACGCAGCCCAGTTTCCCTTTAAGGACAAACTATTTTCATGGTACGATGTTACATTTGTTATTACATGGGTTTCTGAAAGTATGATGAACTGAGAGAGACTTGCAACATTAAAGAAAACCATTTATGGCTTTCAAAACAGAAAAAAAAAACCCAAACAACAAAAACCAGGTATTGTTGTTGGCTTCATCGATGCCTGTCTTGGGATAACAGACAGGCATTCATTAAAGCCACAAAAAAAGTCTATTGCTGCTTTCCTGTTTCATTCTCTGTGCCCCCCACCCCCCCAAGTTCCCATTATAGACTACAGAACAAGGTTTTCCAGACCTCATGCCTGACGATGAAATGGAGAGACTATTAAAGAATTGTATCCAATCACCATCCCAACTCTCATTACAAGTTAGACATAACCTACAGCTTGCAAAGCCTCCTATTTTCAGTGACTATGAACAATGGACTAAACGGGGTGCATTATCAACTTATATTACCAACCTTTTCCAAAGCTACAATGTATTCTGCTTCGTCCAGCATCTTTTCAGCGACAGAGAAAGATCTGAACTACGCAGGCATCAGGCTCTGCAAAAGTCAGATGGGCAATTTACGAAAATGGGGAATGCTGGAAAATGTCAAGGTAGGGCTGTTCTAGGGAGGACATGACTCATAAATCTACGGATTTCCAAACATTTGCTACCATTATTCATAACCATCTAAAAATGTAAATGGTAAAATATGGAGGTCCCTTTACAACCTATTAAGTCCCATCTTAGTGCAACGAATATTTTTTCCAGAACAAACCATAGATATTTGAAAGTAACGTCAGGTGTTTTTTCTTCCCATCCCAATGGCACATAGTCGCACTGAAATGAACAAGGAACAAGGACCTGAGCGTCACTGTGATGGGACCCGAAGCCAGCAATTATCCTTAAATGAGGCTGCCCCAGTCTTTCTTGAGAGTGCATCTACCAAAACACTCCAAAGGAAATATGGTATTTGTATTGTTACCCCCATGTCTGCGTTGTTTTTATCACAGCGGGGAGGACTCTGTTGCCTATCACTGTTAGAGATGCCCTAGGGCATCTGAGACATCTGCATGGGATCAGATATAAATGTTATCCTAGGAATTAGTAGCTGTACCCAGGAATGCAGGGTTAGGAAAACAAATATCAAATCACCATTATCTAAATAAATGCCCCGATAAAGTAGGGTTTCTTGCAGAAATTCATAATTTATGTGACTGACAATTTTATTTTAGAGATTGTTATGTTAATGAATAACAACTAACCTACTGTGGATTTCTTACGATGAAATATTTTAAAATGTGGTGATTTTCTAGGAAATGTACCTTCTGTTTCCTAAAGCTAACTAGCTCAGATATAGCTCTATTAATTCATTAATATGTAACCAAGGCTTCAGTGAAACATTACCATGTTAATTAAGTATTAGGTGCTTCAAGGTGCCAAGTCCCTTCGATGGAACAGTGTTCCTCAAATTCCAAAAGAGCAAAATAACTTTGTTGCATCACCCTAACATCCATATGGGAAGCCGTTCACAAAGTAACCACGAATTATATCTCAGGAAAGAAGGGATGCCGCCAGCAAGACAGAACACACTAGTTTGTAAGGATAAGAACCAAAAGTAATAAAATTTGAAGCCAATAATTAAAGTAGGAATTAAAATAAAGCTTGCTTGGAAACCTTATATTCTTGATCAGATGGGATTAATGCTTTTCCTCTTCAGTGTAGACGAACGCAAAACTCAATCAAACAGATTTCACTCAACCTAAGATTTGACATGCCACTAAAACAGCACTTAAGCAGCCACCTGTCCTACCTGAAACACATTGAAGGGCTTCGTGTAAGCAAAATTCTCTACTCTAACAAGAAAAAATAGCATGACATTAGCGCTGTGATTTATAAGATACCTGACTGCTGCTATATGGCAACATGTGATGCTGCACATTTCAAAAACCACTGTTAAAAATATTATGCAACCAGTCTAGACACCAATCTTTAATTCTTTTTGCTCCATTTGTTTTCATGTTGGGATATATATATCATAAAATATGGGGTGAAATTCACAACTGAGGTTAATGCAGCTCTTTAGTTTTATACTTGCCTGATAGAAAGGAACACGTTTCAGATAAAGAATTATGAAAGGTGTAAATTGAATTGTAAAAACCCTTAGATACGATATTTTAAATACTGTATTATTTTAAAACGCAGAAGCATTGCTGCAAGTTGTACAGGCAAGTAGTTCATGCAACTTAAACATTACAATAATTGAGAAACTGTCTCACCCCTTCAAGAAAAGTAGAAAGCTGAACTATTAGCTTTTATAAAACATGCTCTGTTTGTTTTGAAACAGAAGTAATAAAAACACTACACTTGGAAAAAAATATTATGAATATACAATAGAGATAATTGTCTTCATTGGGGTAACCTTTGGTAAGATCTAATCTAAGTGACACATATTTTTTGTTCACTCATGTGTAGGTAATTATTCTTCCATGGAGCCATTTTAATGGATGCTGCACAAGCCAGCCACCCTGAAGCTTATCACTCCCTAAAAACTTTCCATTGCATTTCCTGACAGAAAATAACCTTAAATAACAAAGTTTAATTTCCTTGATGACCTGCATTCAATTAAGATCTATGTTATTAGATAGGATGGGTATCTTATTATAATAGCAAAAAAAGTTATTAAGACGCTTCACAGTGAAACTAACAGCAACTGCATAATTTTTCCATATCATGGAATTTGATTAAATACCAATTATGGTCAGATACTGAATTTACTCAAGTTGGATGGGAGCTTTGTTACTTGAATTCAGACGATCCGGACAACACCTTGAATGCTTTGAATCTTAAAGATAAAATTCTGTGTTCATTTAAAAGGCTCTTTACTGCTGTGCCCACGATTTTTAGGAATCTGAAGACGTGCCCAGTGTTTTTAAGCTGTAGAGGAGCCTCTTCTTACTTCAAGCTTGGGTGGCTGTTTTAGATTTTGTGTATGCCTGCTGTATTTGCTGAAGATAAACAGCTCTCTAGTCAGGCTTTGTCTTTATGAACCATGACTAAACACTATGCTCAGTTTCAATTTACCAGATGAAGGCCCTAAAAATGCATTTTTCAAATTAGTTTTTTCCTTGTTAGCATTTCCATTTGTATTCCGGTGTGAGTGAAATTCATCAACTAAAAGACTTCTAACCTATGTAAGCCCAGGTAATGAGGCACATGGTATTGGGAAAAAAAAGACGAACTGTAGGCAAAAGCATGTGTTAGCTACCACATAGCGTCCGGGAGAGCGTTCAGGTGATCTCTGTGTTCAGGGACCTACGGGGCTGTAGTGAGAGTACAGCATGACACAGTTCGCTCAGCCTGCAAAAGCTATTCCATTCTATTGTCAGAAACTGGGACCGCTGAAATTTTTAAAATGAAGACCAAAGGCTGCCATAAGATTTGCTAGCTTACAGGTTAACCACCAGTTCCCAGCCTGTAAAATCAAGAACATTTCACTAGGTGAAATCCAACTGTACCAGGGCTGTCTAATTTGAAATCTACGGTCGTCAAGAGTTAGCATTACAAAAGCTGCAATTAACTAAAGCTGCGTCCACAATTGCTCTTTTTGTTTGTTTGTTTGGCATCCACTATGAATGACACAATATTTAGTTCGGAACAACCCAAATCTGTGATGCTTCAGTTTTTCCTCACACAAGACAGGGGAAAAAAATATTTACATTTGATATGAAACGTTCCACTTGATCAAATGTAAAATATAAGGACAGCTTTGGATATAATCATTTGGATGAAGGAAACTGCCATACACAACATCATATTATTTCTGATCATTTCTCCTCTCTAAACATCTGCTAAACATTTAACAACGCGACAAGCATCTTTTTTGCTATATACAGAAAATGTGTACAAGCAACCTCTTGGCTTCTCTGAAGAGAAGCCTTGAAAAAACTCGTAAGCCCCAGACTACCTGCATTCACCTCAGGTGCAGGAGATTATCAGGAAACCTGTAGCTATTCACTGCCCCCACAGACCTTGCAGGCATCATGGTCGTGACTTGGGCTACGGAATGATTTTGAAGTTACTGACGGCAAAAAAAGGTTCTATTTTCTATCTGCTTTTTCCAAACTATAGAACCTTCTCCACATTAATCAATATCTGAAATCCACCGTGTTTTAATGAACCCATAATACACTGTGAATAGACTGACACACGAAGTCCAGGGTCTTTTAAATAACGACTAACTTCCTGCATGTCAAGATCGCTTCACATGCAATGCAAAAGGCAGTAGAAAGGCAGTTACTTTTGAGGTGAGACTCGGTAACAAAGCTGCATGGGAAAACTAGTAAAAATTAAAATAAAAATCTTTCCTGTCATAGGAAAGTTCTTATAAGTTTTTTTTTATAAGATTCTTTTGCCGACTCCAAAAGCATTACACCTGTACCTTTCCCTTATAATCTCTCCTGAACCCCACACTCCTTCCCCTCTCAAGTGCTCTGCTGCCTTTACTCTCCCATTCTCTTTGCTCCCAAGTGTCTGTCCTTTATTACCTCTTGATCCTTACTCAATTTCTTATTTCTCACCAGCTATCATCTCTACAGAAGCCTTTCCTTATCAGATGAGCTTTCCCGTACGTAGTTCTATAAGCCGTGTTTCTCCAGCACCTCCCTGGGGAAAACCTGCCTACATCTTAAACTAAACACAGAGAAATGGAAACTTTCCTGTAACCTGCAACGGGGATTATTATACTACTATGCCTGCTTTTTACTTCTTATAATGTAGTTCCACCAAAGCAAACACAGAGAAGAGAAATTAAGTAAGATTTTTCTACAAACTAGAGCTTCAAAATGCAAGAAATATCCTTGTCTGAATCAACCAGGGCAGTGGTTTTGCTCAGCTTACAGATTCCCATGCCCCCAGATAGATTCCTACAAGTTACCATTCAGCATTCACCGCAGGCACAAAGGACAGAGTGTGCTGGACTCTCCAGGACCAGGGCCAAACTCCATTTTAAGTGACTAGAGTTTTGCAGCACAGAAAACACCTGTACAAAGATCTGAAATCCCCAGGACCTAGACAATTAACACGATTAATATTAACATAGGCATTTGTACATTTTCTGAAGTAGTATTTGTTTCTTTTTATATCAAATTTCAAGGAGAGACTTAATATTTGATCATTTACCTGTAGAGGATTCTCTAAGTATACTACCTCTTAGGTGCAAATTTCTTTACCGTAAGGAACTCATTTATTTCGGGGCAGAATTGTTGATAGCTTCCAAAAACAAATAGTATTTCTGACTTAATAAAGAGATTATGTATCTATCAGATTTATGAGGCTATAGAAAATATTAAACCCATGAGAACTTAACTTCCAGTGGTTCATAAGTGCTATTTCCAACTGCTAAGTTAATGTCTTATGGTATCATTATGCAACTTTTTCAATCCCATTGGAGAATTTCATCTATTCTCACTTCTTGAATAAATAGCCTGAAACGATGTACTCCCAAACTGTTCTGGCTGAAAATCTTATGACACCCTGTTGAGAATCATAGTTAGAGTATTATTTCTTGCAAATACAAATATTTGCTCCTCAAAACATCCAAGGATGTTACATTAGTGAACAGTTATTTCTTATTCATCTTCCAGCTATCTTATTAAATCCTAAAGAAGTTGTTTTCAAAAGACAACTGAAAAAGAAGTATTACCAGCCATCTTATTGTTAAGCTTAAACTTTATGAAGAGCACAGGGATGATTAGTTGGTCTTTGCTTACAAGGTGACTGACAGGCAGGTTTTTCAGTGTTTGTGTCATGTCATAGTGAGGCATTGCAGTGAGGATTTCCACATGTAGGAGGTGCCCTCTTATGGCAGTGCCACTGGTCACGTTATTAACTCTTCAACTTACTGCACCAGGAAATGTTGCATTTTGGAAAGATGCACACAATTAAAAAGAAAAAAAAATAAATAAAAAACAACTAAAATTCTGACTCAGTTTGGAGACAGACCTTCAGTCAGTAGGAAAGTTTTCTTTCTTTTAACTGCTGACAGCATTTCTGCCCCCAGAACAGACGTTAACAGATTAGTGGAAAGTTACACTTCCTTAAAAATGGATCATTCTTTCTGCTGGACCTTTCAAAATTAGGGGGCTCATGTGACTATAACACCCAGCTTGAATCTAGCTTCAACATCAGTGAATCCATGCCTGTGAACCCTGGCATCTCAAGTACTGAACCCAAGTGCCACAGGCTCAGGGCCTTGTCTAGTCAAATCATGAGTATCTCCATGGATGGAGATACTACAAAAAGCTCAAAATAGTCTGCTCTGTTTGACCACCGTCATGGCTTTCCCATCTAACCTGTGTTCTGTCTTATGTCCATTCCCTCTCATCCTTTCACTGTGCACCTCTGAGTAGAGTATGGCTGTCGTCTCCACACCTTCCTATTAGGTTGCTGTAGATGCCAGTAAGATCTCCCCCTTCACCTTCTCTTTTCCAGGCTGAACAGACCCAGATCCCTCAGACTTTCGTATACCGTGTGCTCCAGCCGCCCACAGTCTGGGTAGTCCACCATTGGGCTCACTCCAGTGCGCCAACATCTCTCTTGTACTCAGGGACCCCATCTGATTTGGGATCACTCAACGCGTCAGCCTGAAGTGCCAGACGAGGGGGAGAATCACTACTCTCAGTCTGCTGGCTATACTCTTGCTGTACAGTCTGGGCTAATGCAGCCATGGACGTGGCTGGCATTCTTTGCTGCAAGGTCGCATTGCAGCAAACACGTATGCATGAGTCCCGGTTCGTCAGGATTATCTGGTCTTCTGCAAATGTATTCTCTACTCAGTCACAAATCCGTATGGCCGCATGTGGTTTTCTCATCCTAGACAGGGGTTCTGAAGCAAGTGCTCTAAAACAGATTACAGCACCAAAACCATCATCACCACCCAAATGGCCTCCTTACTTTTCCTCTTACCAAGCATACATTTGCACTGGCTTTGGTCATGGAGAACACTGAAACAACTAAAGCGAACAAAAGGACACAGAGAAAAGACTTGGCAAGAGATAAATAACGAATCAGAATCAGTTGCACAGGTGTTAGGGTGGCATTATTTAACTCTTCTGTATTTTAAATTGTGAAATTTTTAACTTAGACATGGTTTCTTTGTAGTTTTGTATTGCAGCCATCAAGACCATGCTGTCATTGCCCCTATAGCCTTTAGCTAGTTTTATAGTATAAATAAATTGAAGATAAACACTGAATGTAATAGGTCCTTGTTTGAGAAAGTTTTCTGCTGTTCCGGCATTCAGTCACTCCTGTTAAAGGCACATACTGTGTTTCCTCTCCTGGCAAGCTTCCCACATCGGGCAACACAAAGACACGCACAGAGCACCACTTGTTAGTCCAAATCTAACAAAAAGCTAATTTAGTGCATTAATCTGTGAAGTAATAAAATGTCTTTTGTATATGCGGCAAATGAATTTATAGCACTCTGAAGCTGACTTCTGATGAAGTAAAATTTTCATCCAGTACCTTACCCATCACCACTTACTGAGAAAGCTGGCTGCAGTTCCGTATCATCGCCCTGCTAGAAAACTGTACGCTCAGTTCTGGTTGGGACAAAGATTACAAACTACCAAGAAAATTTTAATTTAAACTAACTTTTTTTCTTGTAAATGTCTGTTAAAGATCAAATACATGGAAAGAATAGTCTTCCTGATAAAAGCATCATGTTTATATCTAGAATATTCATGTTATAATGCAAGAGCAGTTTAATCTCTGTAAAAATATGCCCTTGTCAATCTGTTGTCCTTGAAGACTTCTGTGCATCTTATCCAAGAAAAACTTCCACTGAGAAAACAGAATGCATTGGCTTCTCTCTAGGAAAACTTTCCTACTATTTCATCTTTCTACATGTTCATTTAAAGGCAAATACTTCCACCTTCTTCTGGTAATCTTCCCATACTGTGCCGCATCTTAACAAGGGATGGACAGGGCACCACTCCTGTTCAAATTAGACAGAAAAATCAATACAGTGGATCCTTCCTTTAACCTTCCTTTTGAAATTGCACTATATTAGAACTTTAAATGAGGTCTATAATGTCGAGAAAAAAGTATTTCCAAATGACTATTTATATGAAGATGCAGACACAGATTAAACAGGTAACAGGCAAATAAAAATATGATAATAGAAAATTGGGTTCTAACTACTTTATCATTATCTGAATCAATGTTTAACACAAGATGCTATGAAGCACACAAAAGTAAACTGCCAGTGAAAAACATTTTTTGCCTCTTATGTACAAGTGAAAGCCAGCAATATCCATTAATAAGTTCAAAAACTATGCCACAAGAGTGTTCATGTAAATACTAACAAAATTGCATCATTGGTCCATCCACTACTGACAGTAAGCTTCATTTCTTTTTCATAGCAGGAAACAAATCCTAAAATACAGAAACCATGCCTACTTCATTTGGACCACCTTGTAACATTTAGTATAATATTTTCAAAAGAGGTACTGACCTTTTTTTTTAAAGCTCTTTTTACATAATAAGCATTAACTGAATTTCCTTATTTTTGTTAAGCACACCCCTCTACAATCCCATTTTCCTTTTTCCACCCAGGAAAATTATACTAAAGGAAGAGGAATTTTGACCACGTAACTAATGAACACAAGAGCACTCTGGCACACGAGCACCCAAGCACACATGGAGGCCAACACACAGTAGTAACCTATTCCAATGTAGGATCACTCTGCTTAAGATCAGTTGCAAAGCTAAGCAATAAAAATAATCATCCTAAATTTCTGGTTCTGAAAAATATAGCTCTGAAAGAAGTTACATTTTTAAGACAGGAGTAAAAAAATCAAAGTCAAAAACAGATTTCACCCAGAGAACTTATGCTTAATTTGAGTTAAAAGTTTGTCTTAGAAAGTCGCATCCATTCATGCAACTGCAGGCACATTTTTTTCTTATAAGCTTCAAATAGCTTATAAAGGAAAACACTTACAAGGGTTTCCCTGAGAAAGGACAACAAATAATAGCATAAATGTGTAGGAACATATTCACTACGGTAAAACAGAACCTAAAAGATTTTTAAATTCTTGCAGATGGTATTGGGGGGGAGGGTGTCCCTGAAAAAATGTGGTTTTGAAAAAAGAATTGTGCTAAGTAAAGCTTCTCAGTTGGACACATTAAAAATCCTTCGTGCTAAATCATACTAAATCAGTCAGTATTCGCAGGTTCCTGGTACCCAAAATAATAAATTAGAGAATATTTAAATCAAGGAATGTATGTAATTCCAGAAGAACTGCAAGAAATGGTACATTTCACTTCACACTGTAAAATCAAACTCAAATCTCATGGATCTAATTCGGTTTTCATCATGATTAATGTTGAGGGCAGAATCTTAGGAAAAATTGGGGGTTTAACTCATTTTACTGTAAAAAAAAAAGTTTCCTGCAAACCGTTTTAAACTAAATGTTGAAAATAATATCATTGAACAACCACAGTTGGGAAGGAAAAGTATAGAAATTTTTCCATAAAATCATTTTTCACCTAAGTAATAAATCTTAGTTAAACTAATTCAATAAATGTAAGCAAAATACCTAAGTCTTGATGGATCTTTAAAATACTGCGGTGCAGATTTCCTACCACCTGGTTATCTGTGAAGCATGGCAATTGCTCGAGAGAAGGAGAGGCCGGAACAATGATTATTTGAGACAAGCACAATAAGCATTGAAGGGTTTTGAAATGAAGATGTGGAAGATTTTTCTCCTGCTGGCCCCTTCCACCCCATACACACAAACTGCTGGGCAGTATACTTCAGAAGCACTTCTGTTTTCTACTGCATGACATTTAATCCAAATAGATTTTTAACAACGTTCTTAAATTCAACCACTGCAAACTCTTTAGGCCGTTGTTTGGATAAAAGACTTAGTTTAAAACATCGCTGACATTGGAATTATCACGCAATTCCTGTTGGTATAAATGGCAAACAATCAAACCCTACAGCTTGTAAAACTGCAACAGCCATATATTCCTAATATTAGAGCATCCAGTAATTTTTGTTACAGAACATCCTTTCCTAAAGTGTCTGGAAAATGTTGAATATTTTATGTATTAATACCCTCAAAATACTTTACTGTTTTAAAGTGACATCTTATTTAAAGTTTCAATTTTTAATTTTATATTTTGAATATTTTCTTTCAACTTTTGTTATTTAAGTCACCTGCTATATCTATGGTTTACTGCTTTGGGAAAGAGGAAGGCAGAACACATGAAGCATACATTGGGAAGTTGGGTTTGGGATTTGTGTCATATATTTCTTTGTATTAGTAAACCAGCAACAACAGTCTGAATATAGAGGAGCAATGCATAATTAATTTTAAGCATCTATACAGGGAAGAGAGTTCTAAAGACTTACACCTATTTAGGCTAGCGTAAAAATAAAAAAAAAAAAAATCACTACAACAGTACAACACTGCAGAGAAGTCAGACTGGTACAGAGGACTCAGCAGCTCAGCTCCAAGTCTTCTGAAGGCAGGAGGATCCAGGCAGAGGTTAGTCATCTTCCTACTTATGATCATGGGCTCCCAGGCTTTTATCTGAGCCCTTCTGTTATTTTGCAGTTCAGATATCACTGACTATGAAAACCAGTGTGAGACTTTGAGACGTGCATGTGCCTTCTAACACGCTCAGGCGAGTTCCCGTATGGTGATGCAGGAATGCAGAAAGTCCTTTACTCCACCTAAAGCCTTGGAAAACTCAGCAAGGTAAGTGGTTCCACCTTGTTCTGCAATGGTTTAAGTTTTTTATTTGTTTTTCTGCGTTTAGATTGTATTTATTGATTTATTTTTGTGATAATGCTCTGCTGCAAGTACTATTTTCCTGGAGTATTCAGGCATTTGGACAGAACTGAGGAACCTTTCTTAAATTAAGAGATGCATTTAATTCAGGGCGGAGTGAGAAAGGCATTATTTCATTCAGTCTGAATGAGATTTCATGTTTGGAAGTGAGAGTTAGATGAACATTCAAAAAGAATCATTTTTAGGTGAGCTGATACAGAAAACTTAAAAAGAGATCCAGAAATTCCTCATTAAAGATAATCAAGAAAGATACTTCAAGATTGAGACAAAATAACTTTATAAAGCTCACGAGTCCACAGTTTGCAAAGAATCACTCTAGAGGATTTTAGCAATCTCTATATTTATTTAAAAAAAAAACAACAGTCAACAAATATGGGCAAACCCTAATGAGATCCATCCCAGAGATGGTAACTGTTGCAACAGTTTATTGTGAAATAGAAACCACCTGTAAAATGGTTAGTCCCACTAGAACTGAAGTAAAGGGGATTTAGGTCATTGTTTTCAATGAAAACAACTTTTCTTCACTTATATAGTCGATATGAGTAATACTAACAACAAGCTTTGGGTTCTTCTTACAGCAACTGGTAAGAAAACATAAAAAAAATCAGACACATTCTGCCTTTGTGATTTTTTTTTTTTCTCCAAAAAGTATCATTCAAGAGGTGGGTTGGTTTTGTTTTGTTGGGTTTTTTTTTTATGTTCCCTGGAACAAAGTGTCATTATTTATGATCTGGAAACTTCATTCCTGCTAAAACTGATCTAGTCATTATTTTTTACTTACACCATGAAAAGCCTCCGTTGCAGATGACTTTCAGGAATACAGTAATTTCCTCCTCTGAAGCTAACAAGGTTACATGCCACTGTTACTTCAAGATGATATAAATCATAATAGTCTTCATTCTTTTCAAATTATTTCATATTTAAAAGTTTCCTAATAATTCCTCCCAGCCACGGAAAAATTACTGCTAGGAAGATGATTTTCTCTGCCAGTTTTTTTTCCACCTGTGTCCATATGCCTGATTCCATTTTGAAGATACATAATTGTATTTCTAAAGTTACTTTGCATTTTGGCTAATTGATTGTATTCTGTATGCAAGCAATGCAGTTTATGAACTGTTTACATTTTAGAACTGTTGCCTCTCTATGTTTTCAAAGAAGGTATAAAATTTCTTTTGTTATAGTCCTGAGGGGGTCCTGACGTTTGCTTTGTAATCTATCTGTACACTAAGTAAACATATACATCATCTTTTGTGCAAAGATGGTGTATTTTAAGTAGTAGCCACATATTCTACCACCTTCAGTTTTGATTTATACTGTTATTTTGTACTTTAAAAGATTTTGAGCTTGTAGACACGGTGCCAAACACTGAGATATTATGCTGGTGTGAACAAACAATCGACTGAAAGAATCAAGTTTAAAATGCGCTCTGATTTGATGAAGAAGTGACAGAGATCGAAATATATTGGGAAAAAAAGGAGTTTGCACTAAGCTGCAAAAAAGAGATTATAACTCCACAGGGGGCAGGGGGAGGAACCGAACAGGTGAATGTGAGAAGCTTAAGAAAAACCAAAACAGAACAGAAATTCACAGAACTTGGTCCGCTAAAGGTCAAGTCCATGAGAAACAGGCTGACTCCAGGGCCATACTTAATATGTAACTTTTACAGAAAACTCAGAAACCAACTTTCTTTAGAATAAACATGTCATCCTAAATTTATTTCATTCACTTCTGACCATAAAACTGAAAAATATAAAAATACCTGAAAAATATGCCAGGAAACAGAGGACTGAGCACAAACTCAGTAAAAACTTTCAGGAAGGCACATCAGTGCAGTAACCAGTAAGCTGTCCAGTTACAGCCACGCAGCTGACTACTGCCCCACTGGTTTTTACCCAAAACACGTTGCTTATCAGCAGAAAACACTAGGATTGGATATTACATTTGCCTGTAATGCAGAAATCCATGGCTAACACAAAGCACTGGACTACTTGTACAGAGGAATAATTACAAATACACAGATCTACTGGAGAGAAAGAAAAGAGAACAATACTGCATTCATTGATCCCCACTTGGCAGCATGGGGTCAGCAACTCAAATATTTTGTTTTATGAACTGATTACAGCACTTGGGCTTTTAATTTTTTGGCATTAAAATTTCATAAGAACTTTAATGTTGACTTACTGCACATTTACAATAGCCAACTGATCCAATCGACCGTGATGACTCTAAAAGCCTTTTAACAAACTATGTGGACTATAAACTAGCCTTGACAAAGGAGCCTTCGGAGACTTTCCAATGTAGTAATGTATGCTTTAATAGGGTTTGTTGTTAATTCTTTACAACAGTCTGAAATTCCATCAGGTGTTTCTTTTTGCTAAACCTCGCCAAACTTCAGAGTTAGTGAAAAGCTACGAGCACAGGGTAAGGTGTGGCCTTCTGCAGTCAGCTTTGAAACTTCTCATAGCTGCTTTAGCTCTTATCACCCCAGTTGGAGTTGAATTTCCAGCTGTATATCTTTCAGGATATACAATAACAAGCCAGAAAACAACAAAATGCTCTATTCACACTCCTCAGTAACTATGCATAATAATTTTTCCAATTTTTGCCTCTACCCATAAGCAACCAATTCATGAGCAGCTGCTGGTGTTCTTGAGTGTATTCATCTCTCGTCTTTCTTCACAGCTAATAACTTAAATGCAAGAAATTTTTAGTTTAACTACTCAAAATTCATAGTGAAAGAGTTCATTCTAATTGGAGATTCAGCTCACATGGTATTATTTCTCCTCCCAAGCTGGATTAAGGTAATTCTTGAATTCAATGTGCAAATACCTACATTTAACACATGCAATTTCAACTTTTTTTAGTATTTGCCTATAATTTGCTACAGTTTATTTTTCTTCAGTTTTTATACTTGCTTTCCACAGACTTGGTCTTACATAGAGGAAAAAGTCTGTCTTTTTTTTCTTATTTTACAATGTAAACAATATACACAGATTAAAACTGGTGGTAATAATAGCAATCTTAACTCTTCTGTAATTTGCACCTTGACAAAAAGATTTCACAAACCAAGTATGTTATGTTTCAAATTTTATTATTATTATATATGGAGTAGTCTAGGCAATCCTCAAAGAAACTAAAAGGGAGGACTGAAAAAAGGCAAATGTCTTTTAAAACTCCCTTAAAACTTAATACCCAATCACATAACAAGGAGGCTGACACATTAATCAAAACAGGTCAAAACTGTTCCATGTAAATACATGACCTAATAAAAAATGGACAGTCCCACCACTTCATTCAGGGCATACAGGCTTCATCCTAATTCATGACATGATCCTTGAATTCCCCAGTCCACTTCAGTCAGTCTACATCACCCTCATCAGCCTGAAGGTTATGACTGTTCACATAAACCCTGCCCGTGGTAAACTACTATCAGAGAACTGGTTTCACCCAGATAATTTGTACCACATTAATGAATGCAAAGTGCTATCTCAGCAAAACCTTTCTTTGGAGAGATAAATAATGGAACAGACAAAAAAAGCACCCCTCTTTGTGTTTCCTACCACCCCACAGGCCATCACAAGTCACACAGAATTCCCGCATGTAGATATTATAAATACACTATAGTAATATTATAAGAATATACTATAAGAAATAAGCCAGTGTAATTTAGCTTTCAGAAAAAAAAAAATAGAAAAATAGCATCCTAGTTTTCTCTAAAGTTGACAAAGAGGATACCTCTCCCCCCAAATTATAATCATTCTCTTCATCCATATACTTTTTTTCTTTTAAAAAAAGGTATTTTTCATTAACTATCCCACAGCATAATAAATGTACTAGCAACATTACAAGTAGAAAATTTGTTTCTAAATAGGATTGGGAAAGGCAACTCAAAGACAAGTGGAAAGGTGAAGAGTTGAAATATCTGTTGGAGTCTTGTTTGCTTAGATTAGCAACTGATTACCACTTGCCCACATCAATTGCAATCAACAGTATTTATATTTATCCTTGGCATTTCCTTCTGAGCTATCAATCAAAACTTTTCTTTCTGGTTTTCATGTTAATGCCTGCTTCTGATCTCCAATATATGTGCACTTAATCCCTAATTCAACAACACTTAAACATGTATCATTAAAAGCAAAAAACAATGAAATAGTTTAGTGAGTATGGGTCAATTTATGTTCCTGACAAAAAGCTGATCCTTTCCTTTAGGGTTTAACTGAACTGAAGCTTTATTAAGGTCAAAATTGCTTCAAATATTTGAAAATTTACTTTTCCAGTAAGGGCTAATATTGAAAGGCTATAATTCTGTATATAGCAGTATGTTATCAAAAAAACCCCCAGCTCTTTCATTTCCTTAAAATAATTTTTTAACTCATAAACTTTAAGCTGTAGATCCATCAGCCCTTCATGCCAAGCTAAAAATGGTCCTTCTTTATGACCATCCTTTAAAAGTCAAAAAAAGCTAATAGAGATTATTAGTTTCTATTTACTATGAAGATTTAAAATAAACACTCAACACTTGATTTCTACTTTCTGGAACATTTCTGGGCGTTTGGTTGTCTGTTTGGTTTTTAAAATTCCACTAGTCTATTTCTGAAGTACTCACAACTGTTGTCCAAATATGAGCATACGAGAACCTACCATTCTCAAAGATGGCAAAACCTGCTAGTCTATTTCCCAAACACAAGACATTCCACTTTTCGGGAGAGCTGCAGTAGCAGCTGTAATAAAAAAAGAAGTGCTGCAGTATGGGGTAGACAGAAAATCTTTTTGAATGTTTACAACTTTGCGGCCTGTTCTTGCAGTTCTTGCACCAGCAAGCCTCCACGAGGTACTGTAACATCGAGAATGCTCTACATGAGGAAGATAACAAAGTGAACATGCTCTCTCTATTTAAGAAAGCTAGATTTCAGTTCCTCATATCTGGCGATTAAGAATACCTGAGCATAAACTCTCTTGGTCTTCGGCTTACTCACAGATGTTCATTGAGAATATTATATTCACAACTCAAGCTGTTCATTGTACGTAAGGCACATTTGCAAGCTTCTGCACCGTACGTACTATGGAAAACTTGCTACGGCAAGGTTTCCATTTAAAACCCCCTCATTATAAATTCACTCTTTCTACCTTTAAATCTGTATATTTACAGAAAACATGGAGCTTTAGTGAATATTGAGTCTAAGTGATATAAAGTGTAAATTCTTTTGCATCTTTACTTCATGCCCCTGGGTACACAAGTATATCACCTCCTTTTACTATTTCCTCCAAGTGAGTTGGAACAAGCAAAGAAATTTCCTTCTGGTATTGTGAGAATTATCCTAGATCTCCTAATTTGTATGATATTCAGCTCCTGATAATGCACTGAATTATTATTTTAGACACAAGTATACAGAACTTTCAAGCTGACAGAACCTTATGAATGACTTCTGAAAACTTAAAAGCCAGGCAAAGACTTTGCATTTAAATTGATTTTTTTGAAGGGTTTCCCAAAAAGACCTATTTTCATGGCGATCTTAGTGATATCTAGCAGGATACCATAAAGCATGGGTAACCCAGAATAGAATGACAGTCATTTACATACAAATGAGCTCATTACTATTGAATTTTTCACCAGCTGTTGATTCAAAATTTGAAAGATGTTTTATGAATCTACATAAAATATTAAGTGATGGCCATTCTATTATCAGTGTCCCTTATTAATTCTTTGTACTAGTTTTTATCTGCCTTTTAGTAACTGTCATTCCATACGTTGATATTAATCAAAACCATCACACACTTAAATTTTAATCTATGTTAGGAAGTATTTCCAACTGTAAAGCACATTGCATTGCCTAGTCATGAGAAGTTTAAGCTATGACATGACAAGCTAACAAAACATACACTCATATTTAAATGGAACCAATATGCTACACTTCCTTTCAAGGAAATATGTATTCTACCCATCGCCTAAAACAACATCAAATTTATGGGCAATCTCTGCAGAAACTTCCTTGAATAAACATTCACTTCAAAAGGATTAACATGCATCTTTTCAGAAGCCAGCTCTTCATCAATATTCTGGTTGTCTTGTTTTGAAGCAGCAGGAACACTTATTCTTCATCTACTGCATAGCAGGTGATATGCTAGACCCCCTTCCAAAACCCTCACCTGGGTAACTCCAGGGAAGATTTAATTTACACACACACACAGAAATCTTTATCTAGTCATTAAGAATGACTTATTTACAGAATTACCCTTACATGGTAATAGCATGAGTAGACCCAAAGGACTTGCCCTGGCTTCGGAGAAGATCTACTCAGCAGCATCTGCCAGAAGGATATTGCATGCCTTCAGTGGTGCTGTCAACACTTCCCTCTGCAGATGGGCCACAGTAATTAAAGCAGTTTATTGATCATTTAATATGAAAAACTTAAAAGTTACCCAGAAAGAAAAAGAGATTCTGTCCTAATGCAGCAGCACAAATTCTGGATCATATGCAATAAGCGACCATCGTGTTGAAAACTATCCCTAAAGAAGTAAGGTCCTCCTAAGCAGAGGTGGTCTAACTGAACTAGGACTACAATGCCTCAAACAGCAAAAAGATGATGCCATGACAGTAACAGGAGGTAAAGGGAGACAAATGCATGCCTACCCCTGCTCCCAAATTAGTACCCTTAATCTGAAGCACCCAATGATGACCGGTAGCTCTTCATGTCCAACTTTCTTACATCCCAGAGGTAGCAGATTTCGTTGCTCTACCATCTCAGAAAGCCCAGCTCCTCCTCTTGCCACACTTAGATCTCTCCCTCATCTCCCTCGTTGATGGGGATCTTAGCATTGCCACTTTCAACCTTAAGAAAAGACGGAGTGCAGCCCTTCACCACTACGAGGCACAATTTGTTTAAGCAGCAATTAGGCACACTCAGAATCAAAAGATGAACAATGCGGGACAAAAGAAAACAAAAAAGGCTTGGAGCCTTCCAAATGATGACTAAAAAATAGCCCAGTCTGAAGGCCTAACCACAAAATTTCAGAGGAATTTCAAAAGGCTGTATAGACACTGACACCCTTCTTGCATGCCAGATTTTGATTCTCATAAAGCTGCAGCAGCATATCATCCTATTTGGCTACTCTTTGGACTCCCCCATCACTGAGCATGAATTAATAATTTCTAAAGTGGTGGATTTTAGTTCAAACGTTGCAGCACATTACTGTTAACGTTATAGCCTCTGAAACTGCAGATTGTGTACTATTGTTCATGAGTTTCCTTCCTGCGGAGTTTTTGGAGGAAACAAGCATTCATGAACAAAGCTTTGCTAATTATCTTGGAGCCTGCCTGTCTGAAGGGGCCATCAGTAATGAAAAATGAGAAGCAATCAGTGAGAGACTTCAAAACACAAGAAATTGGCAAGAAGAGCACAGCAAACCAAAACATAATTGTATTCTAAATATTGCATCAGCTCCAAAATTAAAAATATATAAATATAGGAAAAATCTTTAACAGAAGATTATAAGCATAATTGGAAAGTATATAGAGCCAATTAACACATTCAGAAAAAACCTTTATACTTTGAATAAATTATTCTTCTCATGTACTGCTGGGTATGTATCTAGCTTTAATTTCAACACTTTTCATGAATAGCCAAGCTAGAACACCATTGAGGGCTTCAGCAAATACTCACTTGAAATTCCATCTTATGCACTTAAGATGTAGCTTATGCAAACTCTGCTTGTCATTGAGAAGATCTTCTCATATGCATCAAAATGTAACATTACGCCAGCAAGAGAGGTTGGTGCAGTGTTAAATGGAACATTTCAGAGGAGATGGAAGAATATTTACCCCTGAAAAGCCACCACACACAAACACAATAAAAGATGTCATCCTAATATCACACTGAAATACTGATGCATCTTCACACCAACATAAATTCAAACTGATAAATTAAGAAATATATAACCAAAATCCTGCTGTATAATCTGATTAATAAGGGCATACAATAGAAGATCCTGCTCTATTTCAGGAATTAATCAATGAAGTGATTAGAAACTTAGAGTACTGCGGAAGTAAGTCATTTAACTGTGATCCAGCATATCATATGGCCCTAATACACATGCCAACATCCAGATATATCCTGAATTGTTTCCGAGAAACTGTTTATATTTACATAAAATGCTAGGGTTATCCAGACACTTTCTAGACCTAAAGATTTTTCTGTGTTGTCTTTTTTTTTCTCCCTCTGCTAAGTTTCCCAGTTAAATTCAAAACCAAACAGAGGCATCTCCATCAAAAGACATTTGCTTATTTTATGCTCAAACTATTCCCCTAAGAGATAAGTGTTGTCAGAGGTTCAGCAGTGGAAATTAAAATATTTCCGCTACATTTAACTTTCCAAAAACATTCTATTTGAGCCAGGACTGTTGCCCCTGATGAATAAGACAGCTAAGAATTGGACTAGGGTTTGAGAGAAGAGAGTATTTCACTGTATCTTATACTTTAGTGATATCTATACTCATTGCATGTAAATAGGCTGTGTCAAACCAGACATCCAAAATACTAAAAGAAACCATTGCCTTAAATTTTGAAGTCCCAAGGAGAGAGAAAATAAATGTTAATTAAAATCTCAGATTTGGACTCTTCAGCAAAGAGTCACATGCGGGTATTATTTTTCTAGTATTTATTCAAAGCTTAACTGAGTCTTTAGACCTGTCAAAGTTTGACTGTGACTAATTGTCTGTGAGATTGCTGATCATTTTCTAGAAGTTATCAAGGACTATTGCATAAACTTCTTCATGGAGTTGGAAAATCCATATTATTAGCATGATAGAACATAAAATCTTTGAAATGTAAGTGGCTTTGGGAATAGACAGAAAAGGGAAGAATTTAATACGATCCATACAGCTCCTTAACACAGAAAATGGCTAATAATGTAGAAAATACTATAAGAATGCAGGGATTCTGCCCCACCCCCACCCTACCCCCCCAAATTACATGGAAGTAAGGAAATTCAGAGCAAATTGTGTACTATAAAGTTCAGGCACCACATGCATTTTTATATTTACAACTGTCTGGCTTCTGTCATCTTTTACTTCAGAGTCATTGTGTCAGTTCTCTTGAAGGGCACAAGTATTGGCTTGCCCCTCCTATATTGCTAGCACTAAACAACAGTCCCCAGGCTCCAGGAACTATTTTCAGAAATATCACAAAATAATATTTATGTACACACGTATACACAAATATAGATGTGTATCAGGTATAAGCACCTCAGACGATGGGTCATTAAGTTGGATGGAAGTGACAGAAATGAGAGAGAAATAAAGTAGATTCTGCAATTGTAATGGGTTTACGTGGCAAGGTTTTGGTAGCAAGGGGAGCCACAAGGGCGGCTTCTTTAAAGTTGCTAGAAGCTTCCCCTGTGTCCGATACAGCCAAGGCCAGCCGGCTTTAAGACGGACCCACCGCTGGCCAAGGCCGAGCCCATCAGCGATGGTGGTCACGCCTCTGGGATAACAGATTTAGGAAGGAAAAAAAGGTTGCTGGCATTCAGAAGCTGCAGCCCAAGAAAGGAGTAAGAAAGCGTAAGAGAAACAACCCTGCAGACCCCAATGTCGGTGAAGAAGGAGGGGCAGGAGGGGCTCCAGGCACCGGAGCAGAGATTCCCCCACGGCCCATGGGGCAGACCCCGGTGAGGCAGGCTGTGCCCCTGCAGCCCAGGGAGGCCCACGCTGGAGCAGATCTCCCCCTGCAG
>JAVKLA010000039.1:5678312-5692116 GCA_034782735.1 Sagittarius serpentarius | reverse complement strand
TGCCCCTGAAGAGGAAGGAGCGGCAGAGACAACGTGTGATGAACTGACCGTAACCCCCATTCCCCGTCCCCCTGTGCTGCTCGGGGGGAGTTGGTAAAGAACTGGGGAGTGAAGCTGTGCCCAGGAAGAATGGGGGTGGGGGAATGTGTTTTAGGATTTGGGGATTTATTTCGCATTACCCTGCTCTGGTTTGACTGGGAATAAATTAAGTTCATTTTCCCCAAATCGAGTCTGTTTCGCCCATGACGGTAATTGGTTAAGTGATCTCTCCCCGTCCTTATCTCGACGCACGAGCCTTTCATTATATTCTCCCTCTCCTCGACCGGACAGGAGAGAGAGTGATAGAGCGGGTTTAGTGGGCACCTGGCATCCAGCCAGGGTCAACCCACCACAGCAATCTGTATTATTTTCTTCATGTAATTCTAAAATACTAGAGATCATTTCTGTAACAGTGAAAAATCATAAAGTCAAAGGATTACTCATGTGAATAACCAGTTACAATATCAGTAATTTTTAAGGTAAGGTCAGTAAGAAACAGTGCATATTCGTCCATAAAAACTGATTTTTTTCCTTTTTAACAGTCATTCCCAATAATCAGGAATCCATGTAACCTAAAATGCAGCATTCTAATCCAGTTTTTAAATTTTGAATTCCAGCAGAAATACAGTTTTCCTGTTCAAAAATAAATATAACAGTAAACTCTGCATACTGACAATTGTATGTTCAATTGAAAGGCTTAAAATGCTTTTCAAATATTTTTCTAGATTGTAAGAAATCATAGCTTTACAGAAGCCTGTCCATGTAGGGATCTAGAAGCAGCTATTATTAAATAACTATACACAGTCTAATCTATGCACTGTTTGCCTTTATAAAATACTTTATAAGCCAAAATACATATTTTCCACACAAAAAAACAGCTACTCTGTAATTGTAGGTGAATAAAAGTGCAACATAAGCACCAAACTTTGATAGGATGACTTCATTTTTACTTATAGATGCAAGTAAGAACGTAAAGAACCAGGAGGGAGGTAAAACTGCACGCAATACTGGTGTCAGACGGCCGGGCACTGAGGAATCCCCCACACTACAGGCACTACTCATCCTCGTTAAGACTTTATCCCAACGGACACATGTGTAACATCCCAAAATATGTATTCACATCTTCTAGCATGCAATGCTTAGATGCATAAGAAAAAAATAACACCGTTCTCTAAAAGAAAGCTGAGCTTCTCTTACGTCTATGAAAATTCTTATGCATTACCAAAAGAAAAGAAAATCACCTCAAAGAGTTTATTTACAGAATAAGAAGGTACAGCTATTTGTAAGATTTAAGGCAAAATCTAACCACAAGTTGACTGATTTGAACCAGAATGCACTATAGGATAAAATAGTTGATTCTTTTTAAGACTAAACTTTAAATTACAGGGAAGGCATGTTACTGTGTATACAGTTTGTAGGGCAACAGAAGTCATCTTTAACCGAGCTGAATTTCTGGACACGACGAGTGCATGTTAGTTAACAGATAGCTTGGTTTAAAATACAGCAACCATTTCATCATGATATGATCTCAGTAATAAAAATTAAATAATTAAAATGCTACGAAAATAAATCCATATTTTTCAGGGTACGACTAAGCATTCTGCTGATGAGTTTATGCTGTTCTTTATATAGACAGATTATTTGACAGACTGTTTTAGAGTGATCCACGTCAGAGACAGCATACCAGATTCAACAGACCACTGCTCTACTTCATTACAGAAATTCAAGGATTTCTAAAGGGTGTTTATTCCAACCGGTAAAGTACAAGCCTTTAGTGTTGTCCCACAGGGCCCAAAATAACCTTGAATATTTTATCAAGATATTAGGATATAAACAGCTTCTAGCTTTTACGAAAAATGATGTTGCTCATACTGTTATCAGTAGGATACTTTCAATATTTTTTTTTCCAAATGAGAAAGAAGATTTATTTTTATTTATCATTGAAAGAACTTGTACAATTGCAAAGGATACACATGGGAAATAATGACAGAAACCATTTGCTGATAGTAACATTTTTACTAACTGCTTCAATCCACAGGAAGTGGAAAAAAATATCCAAAAGTTGTCGGCTTTAATCCCCTTCTTACATCAACTTTTTGATAATCGGCTACGAAGCATCCCCTTATACACTATGCTTGCATGATCCTCTGATACTCTGGCTGTAATACATAGCTCCTTTTCCTTCCTATTGTTTCCCCTTTGGAGAGAGAGGCTTCCCTCAGGGGGGTAGGTGTAACAAACTGACAAATTTTTGTGTACTTGTGCACTGAATTCTACTAGGTGGAAGGGCCCATTTATCCAGCACAAGTGGGGAGGTATCACTTCAACTTGAACATGAAGTTCTAACATATCTTCATCTTTGGCTGCTTTCAGAATAAAGATTAGACAGTTTCTTTCCAAACATCTGACTAAAACCATTTTTTTTTCACAGAGCTGAGGTACTTTTTCATTTATTCCATCCATGTGTAGGTTGTGTGCTTTTATCACAGAATCACAAAACAATTGAGGTTGAAAGGGACCTTTGGAGGTCACCTGGTACAAACACCCTGCTCAAGCAAGGCCACCTAGAGCTGGTTGCCCAGGACCACGTCCATACAACTTCTGAACATCTCCAAGCCGAGAGACTCCACAGTCCCCCTGGGCAACCTGTTCCAGCAGGCTCGCCCAGTCACAGACGGAACAAAACACTTTCCACAGCAGTCAAAGGGGACTATGAAGAAGACAGCTGATCACTATGGAAGTTTAAAGAAATATATGAAAGCAAAATGATCTTTTCTTTGGCCCTCTGGCACCGCATTAGAAAAAACACACAGGTGGCAAGCCTTAGCTTTGACATGGAACCTTGCTCCACCCTTGGATCTTGAGCAGATGTGCCTCCCAGTATACTGTCTTGGGGTAGTTATTAAATTGGAAAGGCCTTGCAACTAAGCTTGAAGATTGTTCTGGGGACAGATGGGAAGAACAGCACGTGTACAAATCTGCACCATCCCAAAGAGAATAACGCATGTAAACTCCATGAAGGAATTCCTTGACGTGATTTTTCTTGAAGTACTTTGAGAGCTTTTAATACAAAAGCTTGCTCTGGTTCAATAATACCACATTAAGAACAATAAGCATTTTACAGGCATCTGGTTAGTGCGTAAGAAAAACATCAAAATTAAGTTTTTTCTCTTTTTACTGTATTTACTTTTATTCCACAGCACTGCATGGAGGATGGAAAAACCACATGATTTCCTTAACTTTATGTGATTATACAATTGATAAAGAGAGTCTTCCTTTGTTTTTTAGGACTCCAAAAGGATTTAACATACATGATACAAAAAACCTTTTTTGCTATACATTCAAATAACCCATCTAAATCTTGTTCCTAGTTTTTCTCAACATGAAAATGCTCTAAATAGCATCAGAATATCAGTAATGTTTTGAAAAGTTACAAATTATTAAACCCTTTCTAAAAGCTTCAGATGAGTTTGAAAATATATAGGATACTTTATCTTGTACTTCATATAATCTTATTGTAGCAATTAATTCCATGTAAAAAATCTGTCATGATACTATGACAGTTCGTGAAACATTTCTAAAATATTCCATATTTTATGTTAAAAAGTTAGAAAAAAGTTAAGTGGTTGATTGTGGGGTTGTGTGGTTGGGTTTTTTTTAATGTAATTATGCTATTTATTTTTGAAACTACGCTGGCTTTCAGAGATATGCCTCACTTGGGTCCAGGATTAGTAAAATTACAGTTCTAAAAACTAGTATTATTTCTCACATGAAAGACCACGTGGGAGTCCTACCTGCACCATAGAGTCTCCTACCCAAACCTAGGGGCCACGTACAGTCTTGCTCAATAGAGGTGAAGGTGACAGGCTAAGCACACACAAACTAGCAGTGGGAACTTCTGTAGCTCATTCATATAATCCAATGTCTTTAAATTGCAGCACTATAACCTTTTTTTCTCCTATGTGGTCTATGCTTTGAAGATATAAGCAGCTAGAAAAACAAATACCTGTAAGTAATTGTATTATACTATTAAAATAAGAATCAATATTCTACTTAGAATGAAAAATTATAAAAATATTTGAAACATATAATCCAGTAATTAAAATTAAGTATTGCCTCTTTTGCTACTCTACAATGTCCACAAGCATTGTAATGGTCTTGTCTCTTGTTCTTTGTGGACCAAATTTTTCTACCTACACCCAAGAAGATTAACTTTCCTATGAAGCATTGTTCAACATAAAATTAAGGAGAGCCAAAAATCTTTTCACATAACATTGTTGGTGTTTAGATTCTTCAGGAGGGTTGATCACATACTACTGCTCTGTCTTTTCATTGGAAAAGTCCGGTTTGAGTCTTCAGGGAAGCAGCCAACTAACGAAGTGTGTGCATAGAATTAGTTTCAAATTACACAGCTGAAACATTAACTAAAATTTGTGCTTGAATTCTACAAAAGGCTAAGATTTTTTTATAGGGATCCTTACAGAAAATTTACGGGATTCTTATTCATTTTCCGAACATTTGGATATACGGTTCTAAAGTTCACTTGTAGGTTAAGAGAGGTTGGTTTGCTTAACTGGCGATAAACCTAAAAGGCCATTTCATAGAACATATTTTGAATCTAGTGAAAAAGTCATCAAGAAAGCAAAATCTTAAAACTGAAAGTGTTAGCTGGGAATACGCTCTTCCTTCCCCTCTTAACTAAAATCTATCATCTTGAACTAGGACAGGTCCTTGGAACTGAAAAGAGGGAATAATCCTGTTCATATTTTTGTACTCCTAGGCCTTTTCTTTGTGAAAAGAACCTAGCTGCCCTTTTTGGCTGACAATACATTTCTGTTCCAATCTTCTCTAAAATCTGGCCAGAAGCAAAAGGAGTTCTCAAATACAGGACACAGTGACACTTGACACTGATTTCCTGACCCCTCTGCATGCGTTATGACACTAGTTTATCCCAAACATGGTTTTAGTTCATCCACCTGCATTATTACAAGTGCCCAATTATTAAATACAGTAACATAGTATATCCACAGGCAACAGAGTCTTATTTTGATTTAAATGCACTGTAAAACAAGTATTAAGCAAATAGAGAGGATAGATTGTACTTCATACAAATGTTAGATATAGCTGTAAAGAAGAAATAGCCTAAAAATCATTAAAGATGGATGAACTAATTAAAACAGTGCTTTCAAGAACTGAAAAGTGAAAAACATTTTCTTTTAAACTGAATAAGTATCTTATTTCAATAAATTATAAAGTGCAGCTTTCAAGATGGATTAAAGATGATGCATGTTTAAAATGTTAGCTATAGCTTCATATATTCAAAAAATAAACTATAGAGGTTTGCCGTTGTTCAGGGCTTGAAATCTTGAATTCAGATTTTTGAAAATGGTGTTAATTTTTTCTTTAAGCTTGACAAATTTGCCAAAAATGTTAAGAACTCTCTCAAGTCCAGAGAGAAGAGATTTAGAGTTATTATTTGCGGCACTTTATTTCCCAGCCATAATCAGTCTCTCAGTCTTTTTTTTTTTTTTCCCCAACATTCCAACTACGTGCTTCGCATTTGATTTATGAAAGTACAAATACCTAATGAAGAAAAGGTCACATCCAATAAGGACTGGAAATACACTGCAGTTTTATTCTGAGAAGTGACAAAGCATTTACCTCCTCACTCCTCAATGCAAATCTTAATTTTTTTCTTAAGTGGACTCTGGAGAATCATGACACAGAGGACAGCTGTGGAATCAAGCAAGTTTTCTTACTTTCTCTCTGATTATTCCCCCCTCCCCCACTTGTATCCCTTACATATCTACAACACACAACTCCTTGTGATTTAATCAACCTGCAGTAGGAGAAAAAATGTTCACAGAACACAAACTGATTGCATCTGTATAAAATGAGATTATTTCAGGTTTCTCTCAGTTTTCATTGTTAGGTTCATGCTCAGGTTTCTTGCCTTTTTCATCATTTCATTCATTTAATGAAAATGATTTTTTTCTCTGTTTGAGCAAATTACATCCTAGAGAAAGTAAAATAACACTTAGAGTTGCTAATACATTCACACATAAGAGCCCTAACATTTCCTCTTAGGAATTTCAATTTCAGTTTTAAGAAATCACAATAGGCATTCAACACTAAGATAAACTCCCATGGAGAATCCTTCACCCTTGTTTGTACTTCTGAGGCTAAAGTCATCTTGTGATTTGACAACTTTTGTTTCACTTGAGATAGAAAGAATATGCACATCTGACATTTTACTCTAGTTTCCTCTATATTGATCATGTATAGCAAAAATACGTAAGCAGAATGAAATAGAAAGGCTCCATTAAGTAGGTTTTATTTTTAGGAACTGCAAGAAAAATAAATTGTTCAAACTGTGAAAAACAAATTGCACTCCAAATACTTCCCAGGAGATGATGATTTAGAAGAGCCAAAGGAAGAGCGAGGGAACACCTAACAGCAAGACTGGGGTGTTGAATATTCTTGTGCCTGTCAGGACCGGGGGGATTTGGAGAATACTAGGCAGCTGAATAGAACAGTTCATTTCATTAAAACATCTTGTTTCACTTAAGCTGGTTTGTCTCCTTTAGCTAAGACCCTACCATTGAGATGAAGAGGTTGTTCCTCTTAAAATGTCTTCCAAACCATGTAAAATTCACAGCATTACTCAGATTTCCTTGATATTTGACCTGTTGTATGAGTGTTGGATTTTAATATCAGAGTTATTTAAGCCCTTAATTCCTGAGACAGTATATCTACCTTTTTAAAAGCAAAATATGTGTTAGGACAGGGTTCTATTAGGGGCGGGAGATGTTAAGCTTAAACCCCAACATAGCCCTTACCAGGCTCAAAAGGGGTTCAGTCAGAAAACCTTTGCCTCATGAAGATCAAGCAATGAAAACTCCATTTATAACTTAACGTTCGACAAGTTATTTAATAAGGAACTAAATGCTGTAAGTATGAGCAAACACCACTGCGCAGAGGTAGGTAACTTCTCTGCAGCAGTACAGGTGAGTTTCTCTCTGCTATCACCAGAGAGCGAGCACTAATCTGGAGAGATTTTTATTTACTCCGCGTGAGAAAACAGCTCTCAGATCCACGCATTCCAATCCATGACAAGATATGTTTTTAGGGAAGTTTTCCTGAAAGAAACAAGCCTTGCATTCAGATATACACAATACTATTTGCAGCCAAAAGTGCAAGACTTGTTAGGCACTAATGGTTTCTAAAGTGTTAATAGCTCAATTAAACGAGAAGAGAGAACTGGATATGAGGAAAGGGGCCCATATTTTCCACCTGCATGATGGAGACATCCAGTAGAGTGTACATCAGTTTTTTCTCATGTGCTTAAATGTTACTGTAACCATCGTGTAATAAAACTGCTAAGTTAGTGGGACGCGAAGTCCCAATATGGTGATTTCTCTCACCAGCCCCCTTAGCAGCTCCAGACACTTCAAACTATAACAATGCATGTGATGATATGAGAAGAAAAAAAAAACTCTTATAATATCTTTCACCTTCAAAGAACATCTTCACAGTCAATTTGGAAGATTCTGTGGAAAAATATCTTCTCCTTTAAAAAAATCCTGGAGAATTCAATAACATCATCATCAATGTGGAGTTATAGTTACCAGGGAAGATCTTCATCCCTTCTGAAACATCAAGTTTACTCAAATTCGGGTCCAGTTTAGTGAGTATATTTCTTAATTCTCTTAGGTCTCTGCTACCAAGCCACCCTAACACACGGAGTCACACATCTGCTTTTGAAAGGTACCCATTAAAATATTGTGTCACCCTCCTGCTCCGAAAATATAATTTAGCATTTGCCGTATTTTACAAGCCTATCATCCTTTTCTAAAACTCTTCGCTTTTAAGCATACGTTACTGTTTCACTGTTCGTTTCCAGTCACCCAAAATCAAACCTCAAGGGCTACGCTCGTAGCAACGTGACTGCTGACAACTACCACGAAACCATCCTTGCTGCTGACCCGGATCTGCAGTAAGGCCTGATGGGGCCATACATCCCACCTCTTCTTGAGCAGACGGAAACAAGAAAATAGGACTTGGTCCACCACAGCTCCGCCAGCTTATTTCAGGTAATGCTTCAGTATTGCTACCATACAGTTGCCTCCAAATACTCACTACTGATTACTTGTGCTGGCCAGTTCTGACACAGGAGAATTAACACTTTGTTTCCTAATATTTAGAATTTCACTTGTGTGAGTTTTATTATTAGACAACAGACATGCCCATACAAACTTAATTCTGTTAAAATGTTTGCCGTTGAATTTTAAGTAACTCAAAACTGCTGATGGTTTCTCATATTAAAACAGTATTATCATCTAAATTAAACTGACCTTTTATATAAGCAACAGTACTGCCAAATTCTTTATTTGAAGCATCATCTCTCTTGAATAATATAGATCTTATACTTAGGGTAACCTGAATTAAAGTCTAAGCCAAAACCACAATAAGATTTTCATACAAAGTAAGAATATAAAATTCATATAAATAAGAATGAGCAACACTTCCTCTCCTTATGCTTCTCTGAAAGCTAAAACAACCAAGTTTACTTCCCAAGCAAAGTATAATACAGTTGGGATTTCTAAATTACCATTTCCTAGGTTTGACACATCTCCCAGAGGGAAGGAAAGAAAGTTGTCTAATGCATTTCAGCAATGCGTTTGCTTCCCTGCCCAGAAGAGAGAGTTAATTTTAAAGCTCTGCAGCTGAGTTTCTTTTCCTCAGTAAAAGTATTCATGCACACTGAGGTCGTCTAATACAGGTGGTTATGTCTGCTTCCTGAAAAAAAAGACAACTGAAGTACATTTAAGTATGTGGCATACACTTTAGGATTTTTTACTTTTTAACAAGCATTACAGGCTGCATGATAATCTGGTTGAGAGAGCTGACAAATACGCACTTACACGTATCTATTTCTGGTTTAATAAAATGTATTTATATGAAAATACAGAGTTCATAGAAAAAGCAGAAGCCCTCCCAAACAAGTAGCACCTGATCTCACATGCAAAATACATCATCATTACAGATAAAATAGTTAAAAGTTTACTCACTATAGAAAGGAAGATGAAATTATAGAAAATAAAGCAGAAGCAAAAAACCCCTGAACAATTTATTTAAAGTACACATACATTCTCAGTCCTCATATAGCTATTGCAGCCACTAAGGTCACCCACGGCGGAGATGTGGCTCAGTGAAAACATTAGATCAATGCAAAAGACAACCCTGGGATTAAGAAGCACCCAAACCATCACAAAAAGATATCACTAGAAAGAGGGGGAAGAATAACAAAAAAACTACCCCAAAACAGGAAAAGACAATACAAAAAAACCCACCATACCCCAGCAGCTAGAGGAAGATTTAACGAGGTCTACAAAAGGCTTTAAAAAAAAAAAAAATCAAATATATATTAAAAAAAAAAAACAAACCACCAAACACTAATTGCCATGTACTTGAACACAGTATAAAAACACCCCAGAACTGGAGTATTATTTTTTTTAAAATCCCAGCCTTGAAGATATTAACTGCAGAACTAAGGTGAAAAGATACCATCATGAAACAACTGAAGTATCATTCTGCGCAATCTAGATACGTTGTCCCATCACATGCTTGAAAGAAATAGAGGTGAGACAGTGAATTACATGTAATTCAGCGCATGTAATGCAGTTTTACCTGTAAACCTCCAGTTTCCCTAAATGGTGCAATGACTTTTTTAATTTTTTTTTTAAGAAGGTAAATTCTCAACACTTCTGTTTTAGGGATTTGTAGAAAGGCTTATGTAGTTTTATAGCATGTCTCAAAAGAGCCATTTTAGATTATTTATTCCCACTCTTTTGTAGTCAAATCTTACTTTAAAAAAAAAAAAAAAAGGAAAAATTCTTAGTTCTTCAGGTTTAGCTTTTTTACCTTCCTTATTGTTCTCAAGATTGCCTTTCCTCAAGCTGTACCTGAGCTGCTGCCACTTCTCATCATTTCTCTAGTAAAACTTAGTCCAGACAAGATCAATCGGCAGACTGATCTAATAAAATCTGCTAGACCACGCTGACTCCACTCACCACTGCAAGGTACATACACTTTGCTTTCCTAGTAACTCTAATTCTGGAAATGTGGTGCAAAATCCCAGACTGACCCTGTATATACCCAAAACAGATCTAGTAGTGCATTTTTTGGCTTTTCACGTCTTGCACGTGATCTGTAATCGTCTTATGCCTTCTTAGGCGGCATATTCACCTGAACTAAACACCATTGTGTGTCAAAACGACACGTGTGGTTGCAACATCTGTAATGTCACTAATGATAGCTTTATTATAACTATCTTAGCCACCTATCGTGGTACGTGGCTATGGCTACACAAACCCACGCGATCCCCTGTCGGCAACAACATCCTCTGCAAGACAGATTGAAGATAGATAGATAGGTAAACCACCAGTAATCGCACCTCCACCGAAGACACGCTATAATGCTACAAATATTTGCATGAACACCACAAGCAAAAAAAATCCCTATTTTTTCTAGATTTGTATCTAATTGTGGACTGATTTGTATAAGGGGACTGATTTGTATAATGAATTGCAATAGGCCTGTAACAACGAGAAGTCAGAGAAATAATGCCTAAAAAAGAGAACTCTTGGAAGTTTGTGCCCTGCTGAACACTAAGGTATCCCCTCCTCAGTTCAGGTTTCATGGATTAGCTGTTGGCTGTTATGCTGCAAACTCCAATTAAAGCCTTGGCGTAGCTGGGACATCGACAACGCTTGATGTGATTGGTTTTTTTAAATGCCATGTGATTTTTTAAAAATATTGTTAATAATAAGAGAAATTTCACACTGCATATTTCCCTGACTGCCCAGAGTTAGATTTAAAGCAACAAAAAAAGTCATCCGAAGTTGCCAAAGAAATCAAAGGCAACACTGAAGAAGACAGATTTTTTTTTTCTCCCCATGTTTTTCAATGGAGAGTAAATCAGATCAGATTACTTTATCTTTTGAAACCTCTTATTTTCCCTTTTCTCTGGAATTATATGCATACCTACAGTCAAAAACATGAATTTATACTCCCCAAAACCTTTCTCAAATTATTCAGATGCTTAATCTCAAAAGAAGATGAACTTTAGATAGTTAAATGTATATGCTAGTCATAATAATTTAATTATTTTTCTATTGATCATTTTTATTGCTGCATTTTACACTTTACCTGATTATTTATTGGATACTGTAATGAAATTCCACTGCTTTATTGCATTATTTAGTAAACGGAGTAGCAAACTACAAAAGTACAGCAATAAAATTAAGGTGATTTAGCAATAAGGCTGAATTTTAATTAAGTTACAGGAAGATGGTTTTAAAGATGCTAAAGCAAGACAGTTTACTCGACAAAGAAAAGGCAGTTCCTTTCTGCATGACAGAAATTAGGAAAGCATTCTAGTAATTTCTTCATCTGAAGTAAAAAGAGGAGGGGAAAAAAGGAAAGAAAAAGCGGATAGTATTTTTCCTCAGCAGAATGAGTGTGGATTACCGCATATTATAAGGCAGTTCTGAGAAGAAAATGAAAATTAACATTCCAACAGATTCCCTTGCCATCAGCATTTCTGCAAGCCTTTATTCCCCAAGAGAGATATTCACAAAACCCACAAGTGATGATGATGATGAAAACCCCCTGAAATCCAAAATGCATAACTCCCATACGGTCTAAAAATATTATTGCAAGCATAACATTTATGCAGCTTTCCATTTATGTACAGGTGAGCAGATTTTTCAGCTTCACGTTCCCTTTTATAATATGCTTAGTATCTGTAATATTAATACTACATTTTGCAAGACAGCTTTCCTGGATTTCCCATTCCTTGGGAAAACTGCATTACCATAGCGCTCTGAGTCATGATGGTTTTTTCTGAGCCGGTGTACTTCACGCTGTCTCTGCCTTAATTTCAGTGGCCTGTTGTTTCTTTGCTAGGCACGGTTCTCTCCCTTTGGCATCAGAACCTAATGCTTCCAGCTAGAGAATGGGGTCATTCTCTGGATGCAAATTTGCTTTCTGAAACTCCTGAAGAAGCCAGCAGGTGCTCCCTGGAAAGCTTTTTCTGTATTCTACCTAATTAATAAACTAATTCATTCTCTTTAATTAAGACCTCAGCAATTTGATTTTCCTGCAACACACGTTGATGGGTTTGGTTCTCTTTGGAATGTCCGAGCAAGCTGGAGAACGGACCAAGCAGAGAGACCAGGCTCCTGCACTGTCAGGGTAAGTACAGTCAAATCCCAGAAGAGTAGCCCATGACAGTATAAGGCATGGGTATACTCTGTGCAGAGCCAGGTGTCACCGCGCAAGCGGCGTGTAAATGTCTACAATATACTGCTGTTACTCCTGGCTAAATATATACCTAGTATTCAGCTGGCACATACTAAAAAAAAAAAAAAACAAACCTGATGTTTTGACAGGTATGAACTAAATTCTGATTAAAAAAAATTGAATTATTTCAACCAATGTCAGGGCGTCTCCATTCTAAAAACAATGCCCACTGGTATGGCAAATTCTGTGAAAACCCAAGAATGTTAGATAGCTTTTTTTTTTTTTTTGATACATCTTTTCTCAGTGATGTTTTATTCTCTCTCCAGCCCTCGCTATTATTCAAACAGATATTCCAGTTTATTTCAGCTGCGGAATAAATCCCTGGGTTTTGTGAACCTAATTTACCTTCATTCTAGATAATGGCAGCATGAGATTATTTTGGTTATTACTATCACCCTTTAGCTTTCTGAAGACAGGAGTAAAAATTTAAATATGATATTTCAGAGAGACCACATTCTCCTGACTAAACCAAAATAACCCAATTAAATAGGAAGACCAAAGGCTTTTTCTGGCGAATGCAATGACATTGCATGGCTTTTATTCAGGAAGGAACATAAAGGGAAATAGAAATACAGCATACTCCATGGTCTAAGATAAAATACTCTTCTTCCCTAAAAGCATGCACCACTTGCAATAGGGTGTACGCAAAGTGAGTGTAATTTTTAGACATGGATCTTTTCTCCTAGGGACTAGTCTTCAGGTATGTTAACTCACGTAATTCATGAATCTACATACAAGATGAAGGACAGAAAGGTAGCAACACTGTGAGCAAATATAACAAACTGAAATGACAAAGTGACAGTGATGAATGGGATGACAAATGACAACATTCATATTAATAAGCGCTAGATGACATTCAATCACTGTCCAGTCCTGGCTACGGTGAAAGACAATACAATGTTTAGGCACAGCAGCAGAAGAGAGATGACAGGTTTTTAACATCTTCCACAACTTAAAAAGTCAGCAGGGAAGGGACAAGGTTACATGTATCTGTAAAGAGCTCTTGTTGGAGTTCAGCAATACAGAAATTACTCAGAAAAATCTATATGCAGCTGTACTGGGTTTGCGTGGCAAGGTTTTTTTAGCAGGGAGGGGGGCTACAGGGGTGGCTTCTGTGAGAAGCTGTCAGAAGTTCCCCCCATGTCCGACAGAGCCAAGGCCAGCCGGCTCCAAGACGGACCCGCCGCTGGCCAAGGCCGAGCCCATCAGCGATGGGTGGTAGCGCCTCTGGGGTAACAGATTTAGGAAGGGGGGGAAAGGTGCAGAGGGACAGAAACTGCAGCCAGAGAGAGGAGTGAGAACATGTAAAGAGAAACATCTCCGCAGACCCCCAGGTCAGTGCAGAAGGAGGGGCAGGAGGGGCTCCAGGCGCCGGAGCAGAGATTCCCCTGCAGCCCGT
>JAVKLA010000039.1:5653795-5677368 GCA_034782735.1 Sagittarius serpentarius | reverse complement strand
GTCCTTATCTTGACCCACGAGCCTTTTGTTATATTTTCTCTCCCCTGTCCAGCTGAGGAGGGGAGTGATAGAGCAGCCTTGGTGGGCACCTGACATACAGCCAGGGTCAACCCACCACAGCAGTATTTTTAATTGCCCTAGTTAGCTGTATTTTCTTTTTTTTTTTTTTTAATCCATAAATGAGAAGTTCTCCCTTCACGTACAAAAGGGATGAAAAAGATACGAGTTCTCACCCTGAAATGGGGGCATGAGAAGTCTCTAGGCTTTCTACATTACTTCTTCAATAGCTTTTTGCAGATTTGATCCATATACTTCATGGACCAAACTGCTCAGCTAATCCCACTCTGGCTGCAGACCACTGGTTTCGCAACAGGAACATTCAAATCCCCTTGCGCTCCTTGCTACCTCCCCCACCCTTGGTCCTTCCTCCAGGGAGTTACAGTATTTGTTTCAGCCTCCATGCCAATAACAGCATGGCAAAATCCTGCCCTGTCTTCAAAGTGGGTGGCCTTTCCCACTCTGCCAGCTGGGAACGACCCCACACCATCCATTGAACCGTACCCTTGTATAATGCTCCTTGGTGCAGGCCAAAACTGCGCCTAGGGGGTGTACTAACAGACATTATATATACATAGATAAATAACATTAAGAATCTGAAATTTGCCACACATCAATAAAATCAAACACCATACAGTTACTCTGGTCGAAGTTTCCACTGACATTATTTTCACATTTTTCTCCAGTTAGCCTTAGTTTTTCAGTAATTATAAACCTTTGCTATATTCTGGTATTGTATAGAGTATCATCAAGCAATTTTTGCGTATGGCCAAGAAGCCAAATATTTACTGTTACTAGCCTTAGCAAAAGGTGCGTTACGCAGAGTACCTTTTATGCATGGATAAATTCTATATATAAATTAGCTGGGAAATATCAAGAGCTAAGTGCCATGTTTTTCCAAAGTAGAAAGGAAACATATGAAAGCAGCTTGTATTAACAAAGCAGCAAGAGCTGTACTTTTTTGCCAGCAAAACCCAGAAAATACTTGTTGGCAGTGACAGATTTGCTACTGTAGAAGATAGAAAATCAAAAGAAAACACTGACTAAGAGAATAAACTGCTATGTTCTGCTTGTTACTGCTGATTTGTTTACAGCAGCTATTTACCTAAGAAAATTATAATTTAGGAATTCTGAGGCACGTACACCTAAAAATACTAAAGCAACATATATTTTTGATACATGTAGCACTGTGTTTTATTGCGCTCCCCTGCAGAATTGCTCATAGGACATCAATAGAATAGCCAGACACTTTCAGAAACATGTTAAGAAAAAAAAAAAAAGGAATGAACCCGTAGGAAGTTACATTTCTTTTAAAAGCCTGCTAATAATCAGGTCTCTGAAGTAGAGTTTAGCCTGAAAGAGATTGCTATACATGTTTTGGTTCTTTCCTCCCCACCATCAATTCTATACCCACCCCCCCTTTTTTTAAAGGGCCAAACTGACATCATGAGGGAAAAAATGACAGGACTCTGACTTTATAGCTTCAATGAGGTACAGAGAACATTTTATACGCAGTCTGTGTGGCTAACAAACAAGACGGCAGTTTTGAGTCTTGGGAAATGCTTTGGTCCTGCCTTTGAATTTGCTGTGGTCTCTCCATACTCAGAGCTTTGCTAATAGGGATAAATCCCACTACCAACTGAGTGAAACACAGGACGTTTGGCAGTATAGATAGAAGATTCTCATACAATACAGCAAAACAGCTCATAAAGACCGCAGAAAAGAGCACCCAATTGTCAATCTTTGGCCAAGTGGCCAATACGCCAAGATGTTGCACTGCACGCAAGGGCTTTGCAGATACCCCTTGTGCCAGCCCCTGCAACCCTGAGAAAATACAACTCTAACTGTACCGCAGGAGGTTTCTCTGCTGACCTGTATTTGGACCCTCTATTATAATGCATAGGCTTTACAGAACAAGGCAAATCAATGAGACCTGCTGTCTTTAGATGAACCTTTTCCCAACAAAATCTACGTGCAAGGATCCAGTCTAATGCTATCTAATTCCTTGTTGGCAGAAGAGAGTCCTCTAGGTACTTCTAGAGCTCTTTTAAAACAACAAAAATGTATATATCTCTCTCTATGAAACACTGATGAAGCAAGTCCTGCCGTGTCTAAGTAAACATGTAATTTAGATTTAGTGTAATGTTTTCTGAATATTCAGCGATGAGCTGATTGTGGAAAGCATTTAGAGTTTAATAGCTATATTAAAGTAAAACATACTTGCCAGAAAATTACTTAAGAAAAAAAAGTCTCATGATGTATTAGCAAGTATAAGAATGTGGTTTCTTTCTGACTGTATTTGAGTTCTCTTCCTTAAGAGATGAATCACCTATCCTTCAGCAGAGATCTTCCCGCCCTTTTCTTTTGTACTATACCAAAGCATGTTACATTGGATTAAAGAACAGCAGACTCATGAAATTATCAAAACAGCATTTGAGTTTAACATAAACATTGGGCCTAAATTTGACATTAACTTATTATTTTGCTATCACTTAGTTTCAAACTTTCTCATCCCAACAAAAAAAAGCTTTGCTGCAGGGCTGTATCAGCATTGCCTGTGTTCTCTGCCAGCTTCACAGTTCTTCCAACAGTCACGAGCCTTGCTGGCTACACAGATGAGGGGTTTCCTTCAAGATCACTGCCTTTCCTATGACAGAAATCCTTTCTTTCTGCTGCCACCTTCCAATGCAGCTGTTTCTCTATTGCTTATTCCAACCTGTATCCCCCGCCCCACTCTCTACCTACTGTTCCCATTTTGCTCAGGCTGCCATCTCCCAGAGCAGCTGCTTTAGTTGGCTGCTTTCTAAGAGCTGAAGAAGGTAATGAGGTCCTTCAATTCAATGTCACCTTCCAGACTGTAATTTGGAGTTGTTATATCCCATAGTATATGTCTTTCCACAACACAGTATTTTTTCATGGATTTTCCACTTTAGCTCTGCTAAGAACACTTTTCCCAAGCCAGAGTAAAAGACTCTGAATCTACCAGATTCAGTGGGGTTGTAGACCAGGGGTCCAATAAAATAAATGAAGCACTTCCAACAGAATAAAAATATCCCCACAGCTGAGAGAGTTTTTAAGCCTTAAGAAAAACACATTAAAACAGAGACATGGAAAGATACAGGCTTCTGCTCTACAGGCTCTAGGACAGTGCAACAAAATCTCAAAGTCAGCTTCAGATGAGCGCATAATCTATGTTAGACCGCGGAGCTACAAAAGCCTTCCTCGAGGCTACCAGCTCAGCTGCTCTTCAGCCAAGCTCCAACTACTTCCTCAAGCTTATCTGCAGGCACTCTCCACCTCTTCAGGAAGAGAAATCAAAAGAAATTGCTCTTCCTTACAAAAGGAAAACAAAATAAAGATATTTATCCTAAATTTCCTACACTGTTAGAGCACAGTTTAGCTTTCAGACACTATACATTCCGTTCATTCCTGAAACTATTTATTATTCCAGCAAGCCATTTCCTGGGAAAATACTCTTACAAAACAATGTTAACTATACCTGTTTTCCATATATTAGGGATGAGGGGAGTTATCCGTCATCTACCAAACTTTTCAATTTCTTTGTGGCATGAAAGCTATGAGAATTTGGTACTAGGCAGCTAGTATTATTGGGGGGGAGGGGGGGTGTCTATATGCAGGTAAAACAAACAATCCTCCAACCCTGTTTCATAAATGTGCTAACTCTGATTTTAATAAACATATAGAAAATCCACTGGAAGTTAGGTGCAGAGATGCTCTACAGTCAGAGTACTAATAGCTTTAATACTTTCATAAAGAAAGAAACCTGCCACAGGAAGAAACAAGGTAAATACTAAAATACTATTTATATATTTATGTATTATTTATATAATACTATTTTCAAACAAGATGCAATGGAATAGAGGATTCAGTGTTAACCTGAGATATAAACTATTTGTACGGCATATTTTCATGTTTTGCAATTACAGAATACGTGACCGATACTCATTTCAACATATAGGGCAGAAATAACTACTGACCCCATATGCTCTGGGTCTCCTTTTTTTTTTTTTCAAAATGCTGCTCATCATTTATGTGTGTTTGTATTTCCCACCAAGGGAAACAAAGCACGGTTACAAATGGAGTGCTTTAGCAATTAGCGATCATCATTAAAATACTATATCGAAATTATTGAAACCTTTTACATTCCCAGTGACTCCAGGGTTTTAATACTGTGGAAAATATTCTAAGTCCTGGATGTAATCAGATTATACCTATATGCTGAAACAGAGACTATAATACGTATTCTAACAGGATCAAAGTAGGAATTCTAACAAGATCAAAATAGGGAGAAAATGTTGAGCCACAGAGAAAAGTTAATTTAGCGTCTATATAAAGAAATTATGAATCAAGTGGACCAAAACCAATTATTCTAAGTAAATCAATGAAATGGGAAAACAGGCAACAGCTTACTTTATGTAAGTTTAATATTATATGGGGAGTTTCTAAGCAAAAGTCAAAAATATAGAACCCACAAAAGAAATACCAAACATACATTGACTACATCTACACAGACAGCTTAACCATCCAACTTGAAAAAATTCCCTCATCTATTTTTGATCAAAAAGTGTAAACCCATGTTTCATTTAAAGAATTGATACTGAAACATGACCACTGGTTGCTGGGAATCTTAAAAGTCTTAACACACTACATGGTGACTCATAAATGTACAAAGCAGCCAAAATTTGAACCCTGAGCAAAGCCAGCTTGTCCCATGCTCAGCCACCTGAAAACTACATGCATGTAAACAAACCATTTCATCCACTCTGCCTTAAGAGTGGATCAACTTCATGATCTTTCCCACCTGCTTTGTCTTTCCCAGGACTGTAATGCAGAGGTATTTGTGATCCAGAAGCTCAGCTTTTTTCCAGAAGATTTGAGAGATCTGCCAATTTGTCAGCCTCTTACGAGGTTTACATCACTCAATAATTCCTTGATTTTCTTCTGCCTACCAGAGAAAAATGCTAATGGCCAGCACCTGTGTGTTAATTTGAGTTATAGTCTCATATAAAACCACAGAGAAGACAGAAGCCTGTTGTCTTCATAAATTTCAGGAGTGCTACTCAAGCTGGTTAGGCATTGTGACGTTAGAACATTACCAGAAAGCCCCCAGTATACAGTAAAAAAAAAACAAAACCAACCTAATACATGCAGTGAAGAATGCATGAAAAAAATTCATTTTACATAGTCAAAACATTGTCAAGTCTGAGTGCTTGGAATGGTTAGGAAAGCTGATGAGCCAGAAGAGCCATGCAAACATTTTTTCCTGTTTTTTGGCAAAAGCCACACAGATAGGAATTTTATACCTAACTGATGAGTCCAGTGCGATACTAAATCCAGCCTGTTAGCACTAGAAAATAGCTTTTCATGTTGATGGGATGAATGCGTGATAAGCTGCGTGGGATGGCTGCAAATTCAGCACGGCTTGAAACTTGAAAGCTAGTTTGAGATGTACAGCACATCTGTCTAGAGTCAGCCACAATACTCCTTTGAGATACTCAGTGATGGTTAAGGATGAATACAAACCACACAAGGAAGACCAGCTTCCTACAGGAAAGGATGCAATATGTCTTTTCATACTCCACTGAACTGCGCAGGAGAAGTATGCAAAGATCGTGTTGACATTTTATATTAAAAGTTTTCCGTTTAAATACCACTAGTTTTCACTAAAACCACAGCGTATACTATCCATTACCACTGAAAAGCCTGCAAAAAATAGAAATACAAACGTGTTTTCTTGCTTACTCTCCTTCATAGTTATCAGGCCACTTACTTACTCTTACTGCTCTCTTTGATTGAAGTCTGAAGTTCTATTATTAGGCTGATACCACATTGAAACTTTTATAAACAGTTTCCTCTCAATGCTGGCTATGATCAATCAAGAAGGCAACTAATTGTAAGCACAATTACTTCATTTAGGTCCTAATCACCTGATTGCAACGGTGCATCATGTATTTGTATGGCTAAGTGCTGTCAGTTTTATCTGTAACTAGTTTCATAAATAAAATTGTAGGTGCTAGATTACAATCTAGGAGTTAAACCTGAAAAGAAAAAAAAAAAACCAAAACAAACACAACTGACCAACTGAAAAAAACCCAAATCACCGAAAACCACAACAACCTGCAAGGGATTGTCACTGTCAATGCGCTATTAGTCTTCGACGGAGTCATTCAAAGACACGCTAACATTTCTGACTCTCAAAACCAGACTTGCAGTAGGTGGAACTGGCTTTGCTTCCAGCCACTGGAGAGTTGGCACGGGTGGTTCGGGTCTGTTACGAGCCCTCGGTAGCAGGGATTTAAGCAGATGAACGGGTAGTGCAGACATGGCAAGTGGAGCAGCAGGGAGTCCGTTGCTGTGAGTGACGGACCCTTAAAGATTCCTAAATTTTATCCAGATTACAACAGGATCCAGGAAATCTCCTAAAGTCTAAAAATCTGACAGGTTTAAACTCATTATGTGTTTAAGTAGATTAAACAATAACCAGTTCCTTTCAGTCAAGTCGATTTAGATGAGAGATGGCGGGGGGAGGGAGAGATAACTGACATTCACTGGTGACTTTGCGCATACCACTTCTCCACGCTAGCTTGCGCCGTTGTAAAGTATCTTTGGCAGATTCTTCAGCTGTGTTGCAGTGCAAGTTTCTCAGCATTAATACATGTTCTGAACCTTATAATGAAAAGCGAGGCAGTCCTGAGCATACATTGCAAAACAATGTTCCTAAAGGCTATCGTAGTCCGTTCTATTCTCTCTCCCCACCCCCACAATAGCTATCCATTAAGTGAATGGCATTTGACCCAAAGGGGGGGACTGCTAAGTTTCCTTCTCTACGTTAAAAATCCATAACCAACATGTCAAAAGTATGACTTATGAAGGTCTTTTTCATAACTGTTGCCATATCAGTATGCTCTATATCCTTTTTACTCAAGTGACTTAATTCATTTTTTATCCATTTATTTTTTGGAGCTGACAATCTATTTTCTGCTAAGCAGGGAGCTATGTTTGTTAACTTTATTCTACCAAAAGGCGAACCCGAACATTTCTCAAACATGCACCTACCACTACACATATTCGCACAGACAAATCAGCTGAAGAAAGCAGAAGTTATTCCGCTATTTGCTCCTCATTTGTCCTTTCATCTCTGTGACCCAAAACCTGTATCGGGAGGATTTTTTTTCCTAGATACTGATTTACTCATCCAGGTTCTAATTTCTTCAAGCACTGTACATAAGACTAATGATTTAGCCAAGAAACACCATTTAGCAAAATCTCAAAGAAAAGAATTTAGGTATGGGTGAACCAGAGGCTAGAAATTCTAGTTAATTGCAATACATCAGATTTTTCTGATATAACTTCATTTTACAGGAAATTACCTTTACCATTTTGCGGAAAAGAAGAGCTTGTTTATCGGCCTCCCCTTCGTGAGGTAGAAGAGATGACAGTCTCTGGTCCGGCGTTACTTCTCATCCTTGTTTTCATCTGCTGGCTCAGCTGTTCTTAAGAGACCTTCTCAACGACCTGAGTTGGCACAGACATGTGAAGAGTGGCTGACTGGTAATCACTTTGAGTGAAATGGGCTGTGGGGTTCGCACATGAGCCTCTTCTACTGAATACCTGGCAGGGGGGTTAACGATAAGCAGCAGGACAAGATGACACAACTACAGAGAAATCAGTTTTCTAGCTAGCCTTGCTTACAAGAAGAAGTCCTTCTTATCTTGTGGGAGTGGCTTTTAAAAACTATGTCCTCCTCTCAGGAAAGCTATTATGAATCTTCCCTGCTGGTCAGCTGTTTCATTCCTTCTCTCCTGTTATTTGTTTTTCTCTAGCATTTGTCCGGAAAACACTTTAAACAGCAGATGGAAACAGTGAGTTCATTATATTGAGTGCTGGACAACATACTGAATGTAGCTGTTGAGTGGTATTTTTCACAGTGGTATTACTTTGAAAATAAGTTGTTGTATCTTTGTACTGTTCTGTCTTTCAGATAACACTGCTGCTGTCCAAAATATAATAAGCTACAGTAATTAAAGCTACAGGTCATCTAAGTATGATTCACAGATAAGAACAAAAAAAACCCTGTCAAGATGAACAAGTTGCAATCAAAAAAAACCCCTAGGATGATACATGACAAAGTTCTTTATGGCTTCCTCATTATCTGATAGACTAAGGTATACTGGTTCAATAAATCACTTCAGAAAGAGAAAGAAAAAGGAACAGAAAATATTACCACATTTGTGGCTACCTAGACATGCAAAAGAAGTGAGAAACAAAATCCAAATCAAGTGAATTAATAGCTATTAAAAGCAAATGGTTCACTGCTATTGATCTCATAAGCACGACAAGTGTTTCCGAGGTTTTGTTTATCCTGAAAGCATGAAAACCTGCATCTTCTTTTAATAAGTTGTAGAATTATTTGTGCAAGTACAAATCCCTGCTCCTGCAGCGGACAATGAGAGAACAAGAGTGAGCAAGAGAGAAAGAAAGAAAAATCTTGTGCGTTTTTTAAAAAAGAAAAAAAGAGATCGACTTGAAAGCCAAAGTGGGGAAGATGCTTGCCAAAGGCTAATCTGCAGACCTTTAGGTGAGCAAGAAAGAGGGCCCAGCATCCTGAACTCCAGTCTCGTACTTCATCCTCTCAATCACACCATATCTAAAATGAATAATTTAATGTCTTAGTGCTGCTCGACCTCATAGACATTACTCAACTTCTCTGCGTCTCGATTTCCCCTCGATTTCTGTAAATTGCATAGCAAATGTAAAAGGATGTTGCTATAAAAAAATCAAGAAAATGCTCAGTTGAAAATAAGCACTTTTAACTTCTAAAGCCAAATATGTCCCAGGATTCTCCTTTTGCCATTTACATAAATAAGCAAAAGAAGCTGCTTTTGTTTTATATGGAAAATCTCTGGATGTTGCTTTCAATAGAAGAGCCTAGGCAGTGCAATCACCGAACAGCTGCACCTGCTGACGACGATGGCTGTATCAAGGGCTGAATAAAGTATCTTTTCTCATTTCAATATGCTATAGTTTTCAAAAACTTTTTTCCTCAACTGATTGGAAAATCATTCCCACTCCCTTGCACAAATCATTACAAGTTAAATGTATTTAGTAATAACTTGTTGGACACAGCTGAAAGAAAAATCACATATGAGGCTGAACAAACTATCATTTTATGAAAGATATGGCTTTCACTTGATGAGCTATATGCAAAGTAGTCATATGGGAATCCTCACTACACTGTTTTGGGATTAATGCTACTTCTCTAGAATTTTAAAAATGACTTTACATCTGTTTGATATCTTTTACAGTCAGTCTCCCTCAGCTGAATATGATTCACAGCTGAATATGCCAGCAGTTATTAGCCAATTACACGTAGTTCATGCTTTCTTGTATATTCTTGCTTGTGTTACTTATTCTTGCTGCACTTCTAATGTGACCTGCAGACCACACTAACACTTAGCTTCTAAATCACAGCCTAATTTTTCAGAAATGCTGAGCTTTACAACTCCAGGGAAGATCTTCCACTACTTAATGTGAGATTGTCAGCCTCTTGCATTACCATGCATTTACCGCAGATGTACTTTCAACAGCTTCAACAGAGCAATACATAAAGGCTGCGACTTAAAATATCCTTTAAATACATGCTGCTAAGCAGGCATAGGATTCTCTGCAGTCTTCAGCTGAAACATAAGCTCATGATTAAATACTCTGCTAAAGAATACAACCAGGCTTATATTATCATTATTACTATTATTGTTACAGACCCTTGTAAATAAGAACTACAGAGTTACTCCAGAGAGCTCTGTATCAGGACAACAGAAATACCAACATTTTCTTTATTATACCATATTCTTTCAGTTATCACAAAATATTTGTTTATCAATACAAAGCATGATAAATATTTTATCACTATGGTTTATTTTACAGCAGTCACATTTTTCAAAGTATTTCTATAAAGTAGTAAAATACATTTCCCAGGCAATAAAAAAGGGTGTTATAGCGATATGCTAGTTGGGTGGTAGATGAAATCTTAATTTAATAATATATATGTAGACATAAAATGAACAAACCTGAACTGGAGTACAAAATCTAATTGAAGGCATTTATAAAAAAAAGTGTGCTTACACAATCCCTTAAATATTAATTAAAATCACTAATATTGATTTTGGTAAAATATGCTTTGAAATTACCTACTTTACAGCAAAACTAGAATGCTTCTTCACAGGGGTTCTCCTATGAAATGTTTTGGCTAACTCTAAAATTTCTCTTTAACATTATGACTGAGTGGTAGCATTTCCTGGAGCAATACCTGCCAGAAAACTGTGAAACTGGGTATTAATATGCAAAGTTTAGAACACCAGATACAGCCTCTAAACAATTAAAAGTGATAGAAAAGTTTTTAAGTCCCAAAGCTGAAGGGTGCGAAATTATCACACAGAGTAGTTATGTTGAGATACGAACTTTAATACTAAAAAGAATTTGTTTGCCTCTTTTATTATCATTGCTACCAAAAAAAAAAGGGGATGGGTGTTAAAAATGTTGTTAAAATGTCTTAGTTTGACTAGTTAGCAGTATTGAAGAAAGGCTGGCAGGTCACTAAAAAGTGATTTTGGTTTTCACGTGTTTGGAATTACACAATGAAACTTGATTCAACCACTGCAACATTATCCTTTCCATTTTTTTTTTCTTCCCCACCCCCCTCCACCCCCAGCATGAATAGTTCAGCCATCAATATTATTACAGCTGTTCAAGCAGTGCACATCTTATTTGTGAGAGATGTGTCATGGATACATCAAGAACACTGTTAGTTATAAAAGGATGATACACAGAGATGATGAAAAATCAATTCAGTGTATCACAACCTTCCATTTGAAGCTGTAAGGACCTGAGTCTGCCAGTTTACCAGATAAACTGGAAACCTTCTTCCTCCCCTGTTCCATTTCTAGTTTTCTATTAATGCTACTAGTTTTCTAGTTAATGTTACTACAGTGGAATTATCTGTTCCAGTGATAACTTGTAATTCACTGATTTTTTTTTTATAGAATATAATTTATTGCATCATGTATTTCTGTGCCTGGTTGACAAAGAATATGACTATTACAGATCCTAATAGGAAGCTTGGTTTCGATATATGACAGTTTACACCTTTAACTTCATATACATAAATAAATCCATGTTTTGGTGTCTTTTCTGTCAGCGAAGGTGATGGCCATTTTATCTATACAAAATAATCTCTGCTTCTCGGCACTTGTCCTGGCCCCAGTCTGCTGGATCTTGCTGGCGTATAACACTATACTTAGTTTTCCTGTCCCTGGAGTCCCAAATTCTAACCCAAGAGCTAGTCACAGCCTAAACGAAACGGGGAACTTATAATTGATCTAAAATCAATTATAAGCCACTTGCCCTTTTTCTTAACTGCATAAAAATTGTATGACTCAGCAATAAGCTTTCATCTTTGGCCCTAACAATACAAAATCCTTCACCCCTAGGCAAGCCCAGAAAAACATACCGACTCAGAATTTACCATAGCCCTTTACTTTTAACAATATTCTCCCTCACTGAAAACCAATGAACCTTTGAGAGCCATGAGATTACCTGAAATTTACTCTAAATCTAATCCTAGCCTGCTCTGAAACTACTGATAAACTCTTCTTGCCTGCTGGCATTTCACCCCAGCAAGACTTCTAGAATCTCAAACAAAAATTTGCGGATTTTTATAATCAAAATATACGCAGCATCTACAGCACCTTACAACCCTGATACTAGCCCAACACCTAAATCAACTCAAGGCACCCTACAAAAGTATAAGTGTAAATCATAAGCTAACAGCATCAGCTCCTCCCTCCACCTCCAAAACTTTCTGGTCAGGCCCCGCAATCCTTGACGATGACATTAGATGCATACTGGAGGCTTACACTGGATTTGAACCAAGCCCCAGGACATCTGGTTCTTTGCTCCAGATCCTAACCCTAGGTTCACACCAAGGTAACGGATTCCAGCCACAAGGCATTATTCCAGGCTTGTGGACCTTGCAGGATGGAGTGATCAAACTTTTGCTCTGTAATTCAAAGCCCTAACCCCAGAAACCCCTTTTAGTCACCAGAACTAGTCAAGAAACACTAGAGACGTCAGCACCAGTTTTGATCTTAGCCCCAAGGTCTGTCACCATTACCTAGTCCTTCACCTTTTAAAATGAATCTGAAGAATACCAAGTTTTATTTCACCTTAGGGATCTTTACCCAACCATGAACCTTAAGTTTTCCATCAGTATCATCATTGGACTTCATCTTATTTCTGTCCTAGATGTAGGCCAGAAGAGGGATTACCTGATCTTCCCTTTCAAAGGATTCCACAAGGTATTCTTAGGACTAGGCTTTGATCTAGGGCTCAGGAAAGAAACAGCAGAAGATACTGATTTATTATTTGATCTTGCAAGGCTGCAGGACTGACATGGACTGTGTGGCAGCAGGAAAAAATACGTTACTGTTATTTCTCAGAAGGCTGAGCAATGCTTATGGCTAGAGTTTGAAATAGGTTTGAATTCACTATGGAGGACAAACATTTATTGCTGTGTCTCAAAAGGCAGTCAGAACTAGAATGAATGCTGGTGCGAGGTAGGCCATCCAGTTTATGCTTAGCTTCAAGCAGACGTATATCCACTAGGCTGTGGTTACATCTAGAATTAAAGGTGATTTGGGAAACAGAGGTTGAGGATCTCAATTTACTGCATGCTTCTATACTTGTAAGTCTTCTGAAATCCAGGAATAAACTTAGCTGCTCGAACACTGTTTTCTCAAATACCAGTCCCTATTTTATCGTTAACTCTAAACATACCCTAAAAATAAAATTTGTTTCTTACTCACCCTCACCGTAAGCCTTTCATTCCCACCTAAACCATCTCCTTCACATATAAATCCTACAAGATCCAGAAACAAATGTATGTATTGTCACTCTATAGTCTCCAACCTTAATCTCTAACACATCCCTAACCTTAATCTTAACATCATAACAAAGAGATTTTGCACATGCTGGAGCTAAGCACAATCCAATTATCCTACCGTATATCAGTTCTGATAACCTTGAGGACTTTGTGTGATTCAGAAAAAAATCAAGCTCTTCAGCCTATTCCCCATATTGCTGTTTTTATAGATTTTAGAATTAATTTTTCTTTTGTGGTGTTTGCGCATGCATGCATAAATCTTGAGAGGTCTAGCTAAAAACCCCTATCATTTCTAAAACAGACATTAGTGTATATAAAGTTGGAATGGTTCAACTTCTAGCAAAATGATAGCATGTGTTTTCTAATGGCATATTTAAAGTAATTAATAGTGTAGAGCATTAATTTGCTAGCTTGAAGTGTTTGTATCTGAGGTAATGAGGATATGTGAACTTCAAATGTTCTGATAAGACATTTGTGGAGTCACTCAGTGTTAAAGTTAGGGTTTTTAAGATGGTTCCAAGATGAAGTTCTCATAATGATGTGTATGGCTTTATGCTGCTATTAATATCCACATAATGTGAATGTAGTGCTAACTAACAGAATAAGGTTTCCTAAGTATATATTATCAGATAAGTGAGCATGTAATTGGAAGATATTAAGGGATGAAAGTACATGTTCAAGAGAGCTGGTTTGAAAGGTCTTTTCTGCAAATGAAATCGCTTTTAATCTTATTCATCAAAAGCCAAAGGACTGGTGAGCATATGAAACTGCTTTGTTTGTTTAAATATTTGTTTGATTCAACTCATAGAGCATGAAGTTATAGCTAGGTTGTTTTTACTGTGAAAACATTCAACATTCTAACAAACCTAATTTTTTCGTATGCCTCTTCAAAGTTTCAACCTGATCATGAAATATTTAACTAACATTTTTTGGCATTGCAGCCAATAGATAGCAGATATTTAGTCAACAGGCATTTCTGTTTTCCTTTGCTTTATTTTTAAGACAATGATACAAAAGATATTTCAAATGTCCATGTGCTCTCTGTAACTCAGTTCAAAGCTTAAAATTATCTCTTTAAATTCATTACACAGAACAAGGATCCGCTAGTAGTTCAGTTCTGCAAAACAGTATACTCAAAACAACTGCTAGCTGACGTGCACATTATTATGTGTTCTTACCATTTAGCTAGTCAAGAATACTGCGGCTAGCTGGTCTTCAAACAGCTGCTCCTATTTAGGTAGGAATGAGAATAATTCAGGCAGGAATAAGGATATTCATCGTTAATTATTTTTTACTGTCTTGAATTCCAGTTTTCCCATGCAGAAAAAACACAGGACAGCAATTTATAAACTCAGGAGAGGCATGAAGAAGGTGAGTTGACAATGAAGAAGGCAGAAAGGTCTGCTCCAGCTTTCAGTAAAGGAACCCGATTCTCCACCAGCAGCGCATAGCATAGCAGAAAGAATTCAGGTTGGTTGGAGTCAGCCTTATGTACTTTTGTGTATGGTTTGATTTGCTTATTCCCTTATCTTTGTGTAGTGTATTGGCAAGGCAGGGGGAAGACAGACATGGGGAAGGGAATATAAGCTTGCTGATTTTCTTTTTTCCTTTCAGACTTCAACTTGATCAGCTAGTACACACCTCATTACAACCTACCTCATCAATACCACATACTTCCTTCACCCTTTTTATTCATTTGAAGGTGCTAAAGTTTTTGTAAAAAATTAAAAATAATGTTTGTTAGTCAAGGCAAGCCCAAATAGTCTAAAATACTAGACACTGAAGAAAGTATAAATTACTTAAACTTACAAATGGGCATGTCTTCTTATGAATTTTTTTGGGGGGTAGTGTAACAATTTCAAATTATTCTTTATTGCTACTGTCGGTCTGTTGGAGAAGTAATGAATCCACGCAATAGAACTAGCAGAACAAACCATGTACTGTAGGACATCGGTCAACTGTGTTAGTTCAAATCCATCAGGAAGGCTGTTTAAATTTAACTACTATCTTTCCTCTAAAGCTGATGAAGACAGTTCTTATAATGCTCCAAAATCCTAGTAGTAATTAGGTGGGGAAAGTCTCAAACTGTGGTATTCAGTTCCTCAGTGAACTTCTGACCACAACCCCAGTGTTCCTCTTCCTTGACTCGCAGTAGTTATCCATTGTGTCCTCCCTCACATTCACAAAAGTTCATCTTACTCCTCACTGCAGATGCTACTCAATGCATACAATAACGGATTCCAGTGTGACAGCACAAATATGCAATTACTACTAACTGCTACTCATAGACAGTTATCACAAATTCATGCAACAGTACAGAATTTGCATTCAGAGTCATAGAAGTACCTTCACAGACAGTAATTACATTGAATGCATTTCTGAAACCACTTACATGAAAAAAAAATATGGAATTAAAATATTATCAAATCACCAGCTGAAGATCTAGCATATACCAGACTATGTTCACTGAACAGTCACATCAACCAAAGCTCTGGCCCAATAGTTTCTAATAGTATTTTGACTATTTAAAAGAAGAACTTGGTCAGAGTTGTTTGAAATGACACAAAAATTTCCCTTAGTCCTTTAATGTAAAAATTCCTTTAACTACTTTAAACTGAAAAAACGTCAAAAGTTTGAAGTCTCAAGAAAAAAAAGTACTTTTGATTGATACTTATAATTCTATCAGTACCCAAAAAAAAGATATCACCAAGTCTGTCACTGTACTCATTCATTCAGAAAAAAACCCAACCAAACAAACAAAAAAAAGCCCACAAAACCCACACATTCTTAAAGGTACAAGCCACAGACAAAAGAAATCATTTTCCTCTTTATCTTTGTTTCCTTTTTCATTCCAGCTTTCTTTACTCCTTGTCTGAACACATCAGCCTTTTGCCAAGGACAGACAACATCTGAACAGACACCACTGAAAAAAAACCCCACAGGTTTTATGCCTTTTACAAGTTATATCCATCCAACTGCTCAGCATGACTACGGTGGCTAAGGACAGTCCTTTGTTTTTCTTAACAAGTCATAAGGAAGTCAACTCTGCAACATTATTTCCTTCCTGCTGGCCTGAAATACTGAAAATGGAAAAGCATGCTTCCTGTATTTTATAGTAAATTATGCAAATACCATTCACAACTCTCTTTTTTTAATAAAGCAAACAGGTTGTTCACATGCAAATGCCAAAGTAAGATTTTTCAGTTCATTGCAGTTTAGTATTTTTTCACTCTTACGAATGAAAAAAGCATGTTTTACAAAATTAACAGAAATATAGATTTGTGTATAGAAGAAACAATTTTTATCCATAATCTAAAAAGTCAAGATTTTCTAAACGATACATTTAAAACCATTACAATAGACATCTTTAAAATGAGAAATCATTCTAACTTAAGAAAGCAAAATGTCTAAGCTGACTATATAAAATATAACTTTCTGCATTTTTAAACCAACGTCTGACAAGATATGTCTTTGGGATGGCCAAATCTTCACTATTTTCCCTAGCTCTTTTAAAGGTGAGCTACTCAAAAATACCTTGGGACTTCAGATCAAATTCCATTTCAATTTACTTTAAAATATGTCTGAACAACACAGTGCAAGGCTGGGTAGGTAGCCAAGCTAGCCCTAAATAGAGGGCTATGGTAAATGTACCCCGCAACTCCAATAGCACGGCATTTCTCAGCAGAATGAATTAGGTTAAGCAGAGCACTGCCCCTGTACTCCTAATCTGCCTGGGATACCTCTGAGCCACACTACGCTGTGGTGTGCAGAAAATCCTCTAGGTACTTAAGTGACTTTCAAAAAGATTTAGATACTGATGATTAGGGGCCTAGACAACTTTTGAAAATATAACTCAAAATTTGTTAAAGCACTGAAGCATGTTAAGTGTTTTAAAAATAAAAGCAGACTCCCAGCAAGTCATTAGATGCACATAAAGAAAAAGCTTTTCCCTATCCTGCAAACCCCTTTCAGACTTCTTTTGCCATTCTTGGAGTACCTGTTTATTCTTTTCACACAGTACATTACTTTGCATTAATCAATGGTAGTATTTTCAAACCTCACAAGCCTAATTAAAAAGCAATTCACGGTTCTTTTGCATCTCACCTTTGGTAAACTTTGCATTCATTACTCCCTCAGACTTGGAATAATCAGCAAATTTGCTGCTTCATGTTTGGATTCCACTGCCTAAGCCATTTAGATAGAAACAGGACTAACAAGTAACTCCTACGAGAACACATTTAATTCTCTCCGCACTTAAACATACTGAATGAGTCCATTCTCAAGTACTCTGTTCCTACTATTTTAAAATCCAGTTCTTTATCTGTCTTCCTACTCTGCGCTCTGCCTTTAAAAAGTATATACCGTGTGTGGAAAACTGCCATGTGGAACACAGCTTTACGTAAACCCTAATGGTGTATGTGTCGCACCAGCTATTCTAATTTAAGGTCAAACTCTGCTTCCCTTCCTTGCATGTAGTTCTGCACAAGACAACAAGGAGTAGTGTGAAGCAAACTTGTTTGTGGTTTTGAAAAAAAAAAAGAAATGGATTCTGTTATACAATGAACTTCAAAAGAGGACTGCAGCAAGTGCATGTATAACAGAACACTTTGTGAAGAAAACCATCTACAAATGAGATGCATGACATAGAGCAACTCAACAGCATACTGGAATTAAAAGGAACTTTCCAGGATGATATAATTAGTGCTATAAAATATCACTGTGCAGGAGAGAAGGAAGAAAGTGCTGAGACTTTTCAATGAGCAACGTTTCAGAATGAGGCTCCAATATCTGTTCAAACAAGAGGTTTTCATTGTATCATAAAATTTTTCATTTTTTGGAACAAAATTCTCTGACTTCTTAAAGAGATGTTTTAGAATGAGTTTTAGGAAGGACAGTAAGAAAGTGGCACCTGTGTAGATATATGCTTTAAATATCACAAGGGATAGACTCAATAGTATAAAGCAAGCAGTCACGTAGGGCAATAGCATGAGATCAAACAAACCACTTCTCTGCTGCAATATATGTCCATGTTTACTATGGGATGTTTCTCAGATTCATCTTTTATTCAAGCTCTCAGCTTGGTAATTCAGGGACTTGCCCCTCCACTGCTTCTAAAAAAAGTGCAAAGAGCCATTAATTCAGTCCTTAATACAGCAGGCTTGGGAGGGCATCCAGCACAGAGGACTGCAAGTTGCTTCTTGCCTGAACAAGGTACTATGCGATATCAAGCTTAAAGTGACTCCCAAAGCTTCTTTATGGGTAGCATGTATACATGGTGCACAGCACCATCCTCATACTGGAGGATTAACAGACTGAATGAGCAGGAAGGAGAAAAAGATGATGATGGCACTCTATTGCAACCACAGATAGAGTTACTCCAACCAGCACTAACTACTCTTGTTCTATCTAGGAAGGACTGAACTGTTTTAAGCCCCCATCACATTCAAGGTAACGAGGGTCAGGTAGCCTTTGCGCATTCTCTGGTTCTCCAAGGTCTGGTGGCATTAATAATACACTTCTACCACAGAACTCACATGTGATGACCCAGCAGTTTTTCTCTGAAGCTACTCTCAAAAAAAGAATGCTTCCTCCTGTAACAACTTACTTATCATGCGCTGCAAAGTTGCCTTCAGGCAAGTCCTGAGGACCACTGGGAAGTTTGTAGCGGAATACGATAATCATATTTTTAAGTCATTTTAAATGTTGATACTTAATATAGGATTTAAACATGATAATCACAGAATGCATGAGTTCAAATGCTGACCATTATTAGTGTATATTAAATGAGATGTTTAAAATTGAAGTAATAACAGTATTTAGAGACAATTTTCTGAACAAATAAAGTTTCAATTCCAGCAAACACAAAACTGCGACATTTGCAGGCACACTGGTAGACTGTGAAATTTAGCTAGAGGAGCAGCTAAAAGCCACATGACACTACTTTTCAATGCCATCCATACATTTCTCAGTCTATGTAAACTTGTTTGGTTTCTTTTAATATTCTTACAACTCTTCAACTAGCTGTTAACTACTAATGCTTCCCATTGTTTTTTTCAAGTCAGCAGCTCACAAAAGAGCAGCTGTATTTACCTTCTTTTTTTTTAATCTATTGATTTTTTAATCTGTTGATTATGGAGTAAGTGCCTAACATTTCACTCCTGTTTGTTTCTTCACAATTACTATCTCCCAGCTTTAAAAACATAACTGTATAATTACTCCAGTATCCTAATAATGTCAGAACATTGCTACCATTTTAAATCGTGTTCTCATACCTCCTTCTGCCATAAAAAACTCGCGTGGTATGGTTATTCCTGTAATGTAAAAATTGCTTTATAGGAGAAGATACTATGAAGTCAATTCCAACACCACAATGTACAAAAACATCCTCAAGGCACAAGTGACTGACAAGGAGGATCAGGTGGCATGAAAGGACAACGTGTCTTGTAGTGGCAACATTTTCTGTGCGGGCATCGAGGCTTAGATCTCCTGAGGAACGTGAGTGCCATGCTGTAGTGATTCACAGACACAGCAGATGCACATAGATGTACAAATTTCTCATAACAAAATATATGTCAAAGTATGCAAATAACCAGGCAGTTTCAGTTCACTGCGGTTTTTACTGAGCAAAGGACCAAAAGTCTGCTACACTATCATCAGCACAACTCTTGCCAGGACCTACGAAGAAAAAAGGATGCCAACATCTGAGTTCTACCATGGAATAGCCATGCTCTGTGTGTCTTCGTAGTTACTGGCCTTCCTGTTGATGTACATGGGGAAAAAAAACTAGAAAGATTCATTGAATCCTTTTTCTGAAATGTAATCATATTCATAATCAGGTATTTACTTGAAAATTATTGTAAATATCAATTGGGTTTAAGAGGAAATATAAATGGGTAAGGTTTAGGCTCAAATTTTATAAACAGGCAAAGTAAAACTGATGTAGTACCAGCAAGAAATTTGAGACAGGTAACATAAGAACCTGAGAATACTCTTTTATATTTAACAAACTAAATGAATGCTTTTCTTGTCAATGACAAGCCACACATGTACACAAATTTCTAGGTAGAGCTGGGGCAATGACGTGGATGGGTAAGACCCTAGGAAGAGCTATAGCCAAACGTCCTCTCCTCATTTGCCTGTGTTCCTGTAGAAGGGCTGGCCATAGCCTTAATCCTTGGGCTCTGCAAGGACATAGTCATATTCAAAGATACTGACTCAACCTTTGGTCTTATCAAACAATATACACAAAATAATTGGCGATAAAACCTGGATTATATCCAGAGCATAAAACCAAAAACTACCATCTGTGTAAATACATCTTACTTATGGGAAAATTGGAATTGCGTCCTACTTTCAAAAGTAAACCAGGCAAGCATAACTGTATACATGCTTTTGCAAAGTGTTGTGAAATAAACACACATTCATGTAACACCTTTTTTTAGCATCTCAGGTAATTTTGCTAGTGTGGAACTCCTCAGACCTATTTCTAATTTTAAGGAATTCTCAAAGTTCAAGATAGCTCAGAAAAATTCTAATTTCAAAAGTAAAATGTGTCTTAAAAGCAAAAAGAGCAGATGAAGCTGTAATTACTGTATATGCTGACTGTAGCAGCACTGAAGTCTGCATTTTATTGCTTTGACTCTGATCAAGTGCATGCAATCAATGCGAATTATTACAAAAGAGATAATTTTGAAAATATGTCAAAAATGCAAAAATTTGAAAGTTAGATGAAGTTGAGACGGCTGTATTGATTGTGAAAAGGTTTGCAAATTACACAGAAATATCACCTTTATTCAAAGCAGATCTCAAATCTTTTTAAGCAAGCTCTAATATTATACACAGTTCCCAATGCTGCATTTCCAGCTGTGAGCAAACTTACTCTTAACTCTTAACTTGCCTGTATGTTTTTTTGGTTTTGCAAGTGGGAATGAGGTGCTGTGTTACTAATGCCAGAGAGCTTTGCTTTATGGCCATGCTCTTTTGGAAGCCTTCTAGACCAGTTTATTAAGAAATATAAGGACAGACTCAGTAGCTACTTAACACCCAATATTGTTATTTCATTTCTAAAGCCTACTGACACTGGAAAGAAGGTTTTCTCCTAAACTTAGATTACAACTACCACAGGAATAGCCACCCAGTCTGCAACCTAACCAGTGTGTATTTTGTTTATCAAAGGTTCATGCCAACGTTTTATTGAGCAAATTCCCTGTATCCGGCTCAAATCTTATGCAAATCTAATCAAGAACATCAGTTTCATTCAGGTTCACATACAATTAAGCTTTAGTAAGTCTTGCAACAGATCAAATCTACATTTTGAATTTTCAGTGAGATCCAACGAGAACCATATATCATGTCTAGCTTTCAAAGGAAGCATTTAATAAACTCTAGTTCCTATGTTTATGCCTATGTTTAAGATGTATGATAGTCACAGGTATTTTGAATCAATAGAGTCAGAAATAGAATAAAACAGAAAATTTCCAAGTGAAACTCAGTTATATCCATGCATAGCTGTAATCTTACCAACATCCTCATTTCTTTTGGCTATTATTGTAAAATACTGCATGGGTATTCACCTAGGCTGAAGAATTTTCTGTATTCTGATGTTCCCACCCTGAGCCCTCAACCTTTCACAGGAATCAGAGAGGTTCAATTGCAAGCGCTCTAAATCTTCCAAAATTTACCTAACAGTGAAGAATTGTAGCAAGTCAAAAGTCATAGATACATTAAACAAATAAATATACAAAAATGCAATTATCCTCACAAGAAAAATGGCAATCTAGTCTTAATCGTAGGATGAAATTTATCTGACCTTGTTCCCAATTGCCCATGTCAGATCATTCAGAATTTAATCATGCTTTGTTTTCAAATACATTAACAATAAAAAATTTTAGGAAATAACTCCTCAGATAAACCTATTTCAGTAGTGATAATGTCAAACAGAACATTGTGACCATAGTGTATTCATATAAAAACTTGCTATTTTGCCTTGTGACTAGGTGCTAATAAAGCACATGGAAAAACTCAAAAGACATGCAGTAGGACAAGCAGTATGTACTTACGCATGAAATCATCAGACTCCAAACTCTCTGGGGGTAGGGCATTTTATTTCATTTGACAATAGATATAATATATATTTATGGTGATCTAAACACGGTAACACATTATAATTAAGAGAGTGAAATAGGATGAATGACACTGAGACTGACTGGTATTTGCAAGGAGTGATATATTATAGTTACCATATGACTGTGGTTAGCAATTTGGATAACACTGAGCCTCCTGGCTTCTGCAAGCGAATTTTCTCAGAGCAAGAGTTCCAGCTTTCTTCCCCCTCACACCTTTATGTTATACTAGAAGAGGAACAAGATTGTAAAGAACAGTTGTCATTTTCCATTTCACCTTCAACAATTGTCTGTCTTCTAAGAATTTTCCTAACCCGTAAGAGTTATTGGATCATCAATTCAGCCTATTTTCAGTAGCTTTAAATTGCACGACCGCAAATCAAGAATCGAGGTCCAGAAGATCAGTAGTATAATACTTAACCATTTAATTATTACATTGGCTCAGAGAATAAAGTTGATCTGTTAGAAACATTTAAAATATACTGAAGCTATATAGGTAGAATGAACGTAATTTTTCAAAAAGGTAAATATATTGCTAACATATTATTTGAAATTTGAATGTTCAAACATTAATTTCCTTTCTTTATTCAGTAAACAATCAGATTAGAGTGCAATTATTGTTAAAGAGAATTCAATCATGATTATTACAAAATATTACAGGTAATTAGAAAAGACATTAAATGTAAAGATGAACTCATCTTCAAAAGAATAATATTTTTTCCTATGCATTTAAACTATGCCTTGATTTCTATTAACGAGGTGCATAATAATGATTCTGGCCATTTGAAAAGCTTAAAGTCTGTAATTGAACAATTATTAGTGTCACACTGCCTAAGGGCACTATTTGTCAAGAGATTTATATGATGGGCAATTATATCCACTCAGCCTTGAAGGATAGATAATATTATCTTCTGATGGAAACAAATTAGCCTTTATGTTTAATTTTTAAAAAAATTTTAGAAGTTCAGCTTGTCTATTTTATTATTTAGACCTTCCACACTAAAGTCTTTGAGAATACCTTTTTTCCCACTATAAAGCTTTATCAATTTCACCAGGGTACAGTATGGAAAAATTGCCAGTGTCAATTCATTACATTTCTCGTGGTTTAACCCCAGCCAGCAACTAAGTACCATGCAGCCTCTCTATCACTCCCTGCCCAGCAGCGCAGGGGGATGGGGAATGGAGGTTGTGCCCAGTTCATCAACAAGTTCTCTGCTGCTCCTTCCTCCTAAGGGGGAGGACTCCTCACTTTGCCCCTGCTCCAGCGTGGGGTCCCTCCCACGGGAGACTGTCCTCCATGATGTTCTCCAGCATGGATCCCTCCCACGGGCTGCAGTCCCTCAGGCACAGACCACTCCGGCGCGGGTCCCCCGCGGGGTCACAACTCCTGCCAGCAAACCTGCTCCGGCCTGGGCTCCTCTCTCCACGGGCCACAG
>JAVKLA010000039.1:5613889-5653695 GCA_034782735.1 Sagittarius serpentarius | reverse complement strand
GGGCTGCAGGGGGAGATCTGCTCCAGCGTGGACCTCCCTGGGCTGCAGGGGCACAGCCTGCCTCACCAGGGTCTTCCTCACCATGGGCTGCAGGGGAATCTCTGCTCCGGTGCCTGGAGCCCCTCCTGCCCCTCCTTCTGCACTGACCTGGGGGTCTGTGGGGATGTTGCTCTCACATGTTCTCACTCCTCTCTCTGGCTGCAGTTTCTGTCCCACCACAACTTTTTTTTTCCCTTCTTAAATCTTATCCCAGAGGCGCTACTGCTGTTGCTGATTGGCTTGGCCTTGGCCAGTGGTGGGTCCATCCTGGAGCTGGCTGGCATTGGTTTTATCAGACATGAGAGAAGCTTCTGGCAGCCTCTCACACAAGCCACACTTGTTACCCCTCCTCTACCAAAACCTTGCCACACAAACCCAATACAACATTAATTACCCCATCAAAGAAAAAAAAAAGGGGGATTTCTTTAATTCATGTCTTTGGTCTATTATTGTAATGTATAAAATTGCATAAATAATCCCTATTGAAAAACAGAAGAAGCTTAATGAACACACAAAAGTTCTTCAAACCTTTGCACATATTTAATTACAAACTCATTTATTCTTTATTACTTAAATGAGCCTTTAACAGAATGTCATGTTAAAAAAACCCCACACATCCATGTCCTTGACCATTCTTTCCTAACTGCTTTTCAAATCCTCAGGAAGTGTAGATATAACCCCCACTCCCTCCTCCATATGTAGCTTTATCTTCCATAAATTTAAAAAAAAAAAAAAAAAAGAAAAGAAGAAAGAAAGAAAAGAAAAGCCTTGTAATCACCTCAAATAAGACAACTGTGGGTGGGCTCTCACAGCATTATCCATTTTGTGAGGCCCAAATCCTAAAGCAGGTTAAAAAGAGCTTTAAAAGTATAAATGTAATGATTTCTAAATGCAGAGGATTTTTCTTTTGTTTTTCTGTTGATTTTTCAACTGAGACTAATTAAACTCAAGGAACCTGATTAGACTGAGTAGGCCATGATTTGAAAGAGAAAGGAGCTTAAGGAAAGGAGCTTCAAACCCTGGCAGAACACTGATGCAGAGCCTGAAGGATACTACAAACTAACAAAGGCATATAGGTTTTTTTTTTCCTCTGTCTACCTAAAACGAAAAGTGATTAGTTCTGGAACCATTCATTAAGCTTTCACATTGTGTGCTTTAACTACTGCCTGTCCCTGGAGAGGTGAACTGCAAACTGGCAATCTTGCAATAGATTTTTAGATCAGAAAGGTCTGTATGTCTCCTTAAAATATTTCCAACACAGATAATCAACTTAGAATTTACATGGAAGGCCAAAACCCACAAATACAGTCTTTCACAATGAGAGCAGAGAGATCTACAGTGTTACAAACATTGTGTGTTTTACTGCAGAGAAAATAAAAATCACAATGTAATCAGCCCAGCCATCCTTTTGTGGTAGATAGGGTAGTATACCAGCAGTGCAACGGCAAGTACTAACGTTGTTTATTCTAATCACAAGCTAGAAATAATTAGGAAATGAAATTAATTGTTACATCAAGGCTACTATGACTGTGCACATTCACAAGAAGACAGGAAAATCACTAGCCACATATTAAGAAGCAAGACTGAAGTCCCACTTCATGCATAAAAAGAAATCTTTTCCAGGAAGGATCTGGGATCTGCCACTCATTATCTTTGGCCACCAGAAAGAATTAAGAACCAAGGCTGTAAGTTCTGTTTTTGCTAGACTTACTCCACATGCTTCACTGACACATTGCTATTAGCAAAGTCTGAAATGTTCTTCACTGTTATTACTTGTGTTAAATAAAACACAGTAGTAAACACTTCATTCTTTTCACAAATTCTGTTTCTGTCAGCTCAACCATTACTGTTTTCTTCTTGTCAGTTTCAGCAAATAGCCTACTAAAAAGCTATCTGCAACTTAATTAAAATACACATTATTAATGTCATGTTTATATGGAAAATCTTTGGCAAAATAAGTAGCCTCTAGCTCTTGAAGCAATCGCAATTAAGTCTGTCAATATGTACTAGCTGCTGAAATACATGAAGGAAACAAGAGTAAGTGAAGCAATTTGACCTGCTTCAACCACCTCCACATAAAATGGCATTTCACAGAACATTTGATCTAGAAAACTACCCATGGATCAATTATAAGAAACTGCCAGTTGTGCAACATAATGTATAACTGAAGGCACTAGATAATTTAAAGCTAATTTTCTTTAAACAAAATGGGTAAAATCCTGTCTCAATTTGGATACATGGGAACTTTACCACTAATTTCAATAAAACCATAACTTCTTGGTAGTACAGAAGAAGTAATCCTAATTTAACTCAGCATAATCAGTGGCTGCTCAAAAAATATCTAGTCAGATGAACTCATCTCAAATTCCAAGGCTAATCTTTTGAAAGCTCTGTTGGTGCTGCAGGTTCCCCTGCTGCCACCCCTCAATTTCATGACTGCTCTCTCTAGCTTGATCAGTAAAAAGCTCAGCCTTTTTCCCTGGATGCCGAACATCACCACAGTTCTTATATGACCTTCTGCCTCTGAATCACTGTAAGGGGCTGTGAAAACTTCAGTTGAATAAACTTTCCATTTCAGTAAGATTATATCTTCTGTACTCTACGTATCATACAGAACTCTCTCTTTTGTTTGTTTGTTTTGCAAAAGAGTGAATTTTCCACTTACCATTTAAACATTTTTCACGTTTGGCCATGAAAAGGAAAAAACATCGTTCTTTCCTCTCAAATATTGTAAAATAACATATAGGTTTAAAGAAACAGGTATGAAATTGCCCCAAACAACACATTAATTTGCAACTCTTAACTTCTTGTAGTTAGCAGTAACAAATGTGAAACTTGATTGAAAATCCTTTCTTGTTGTTTCTTTACCAGTACAGTTGACAACAAACTGTGCCTAACACACATTTCTACTTCCCTTCTCATGGAACAGGAACCTTGGTGAGGTGAGATGCTGCAAAGGCTTAGGAGAGTTTCTTTCCATTTGGAAAGTGGCAGGTGGGGAATTCGGAAGCTGAGAGGCTATGCCACAGCACTGGGGAAGAGACAAACAAGTGTGTGTGCTCAGACAGCTGGTGTGGAACAAATTCAAGAATCAAGTGGTGGACTTCTAAACATCTTTGATTTAGACAGGTGTTAGAGCCCTGAAAATCAGGGATTTTTTTCTTTTAGCTTGAAAATACCTCTGAAATATTATCCAACAGGAAATTTCTCTCATATAAATACACATTACACACACACACACACAAATACATAAAAGCATCAGCCTATCACTATAAACATTATAAACATGAACATACCAATCACTGCCTTTCTTTTGGGAACTGTGCATCTCACACCAGTTCTGCCATTTCCAAGTTTGGCTTTTTCTCCTTTTGACTAGCAAGACTAGATGAGAAGATATATCAAGGTTTGATTCATTCAGTGTTATCATGAATGAGGCTAGGAATGAAAAAATCCTCAGAATATACTTCCCGACTCCCTACAAAGTGGGGTCATGTAAGAGGGGCAGGTGCACATAGGTATACATAATGGGAAATGACCAGAGAGACAGGAAGAGAAGAAGAATTGAGGTGGTAGTTAATAGACTCTTTTAAAGGTCCCAGTAGATAGCACCCCTTGCAGCACAGATGAGGTTTACCAGCCACATCTGAAGCAGAGGCTACTGTGAAAGGGGGAGGTTGCAGAGCTGCCCTGTAAGCTCATGAAATGTAAGTACAGTGGCAAGGTAACACGAGCACAGTCAGATGTGCAGCAGTCCCGCTGAATGCATGTATCCGACAGGTCTATGAAAAAGAACAGTTTTTCTTCACCCTCTGCCTTTGTGAATGCCAACATCTAGGTTTATGGTTTTTAACTTCATAAAATAGTAAATGTTATTAAAAGTGTAATTATTATGCTATTTAGACTGAACAAAGTGTTAAACCACTGGCAGACAGGTATTTAAATAGAACATTTTAGAAGCAGATCCAGCGTTTCAATTTTTTATAAAAGGTGTTTGAAACCTGGCATTTACTGTTAAGCTTTTGTTATTTTGAATTCCCATACTGATCCGGGAGAAAACAAACACCCAGAGCATCCACTATTCTCTGGGATGGAAATCCCAACAGTTAATTGGCTCCTTTGTTAATACACATACATCATATTAACTGTACTGGGAAGAAATCTAGATTGCCTACTAAAATTTTACATGATTTAAAATTAGTATCTCACTGTTACTCCACATAACTACCAACACAGGATGGAAAAGAGACCTATCGTTCATAGTGACCAATTGCACCTTTACTCACCACCATCCCTTTATTGGGCCATTAAAAAAAAATAGATATTTAAGGCAATTCTCAATTCTTGAGCAAAATAATAGTAATTGTGGAAATTTTTTGTACCCTCAAATAAAAAACTTATTGCTATGCAATGTGTTTGAAGCTAATGCAAGATCAGAAGCAGACAACTGCATCCAACCTCACTAAATAGCCACATTAGCAGGATGTTTCCAATAAAGATAATCAAAACTGTGAGCGTTTAAACAGCGTTAAAAATAAGATGCAGAATTTTATATCCAGTGAAATGACTTGTGATTCCATTAGCACTCTCGTTTCAAATATTTTCAGACTCAAGCCCTGCCTACACTATATTTTCCATCAATGCTATCTGTGATGCACACCTGTGGCAAGTGCAGGTTGCAGTTTTGCTGATACAGATATAGCCAGATGCAAAATGATAATGACACTCCAAGTGCCTTCTATAACAACAGACATTCAGAAGTTCTGAGAAACTGTGAATGCAATGAAGTGTGAGGAAACTTAGGAAACTTATAATCTCTTCACAGTAGCAAACAACGTGAGTTTGCATTTCCTGACTTACGAATGTCCAGGAATGAGCAAAACATCCACAAAACCCTGCCTTATGAAACAAACTCAAAGAAGCTCAAAATACATATTTTGGCTCAATGTTTTCTTCAAGAACAAACTTTTACAGCACATTAGATGGCATTCTAGACCTAGTGAACACAATGACATAACTTCTACTGATTTCAACAGAGCCACAATGTCATCTCAGGGCCACTCACCTCACCGTGGTCCCTCTCGTATATTCCATGAGCTACTAATAGTGCACATGACTCTTCAGAGGCATGAGGGACGTAAGATGAACTTTTCAGAGAGCAAAAATGTGGAATAAGACACAAAATGTAATGTAATTCAATTATGTTTTAATTACACTAATTTATTAAAAGTTCTAGCACCATTTGATGATAGGATATAATGCCCTATATTTGCAGATATGGGATAGGACTATGGGATTAGAAAAAGCAAATACACTAGATGACTGTAAAAGGATAGAATCAGTGCTATATTAGTCCAGAGTTGTAATATTGTCCAATGCTCTTCAACACTGTGAACAAGACAGCAGACCATTTTATAACGAAAAATGAGGTGATCTCTGCAAAAGAAGGGATGATTATGAAAACAACTTCTAAAACTTGCTGGTTTATGTTCTTTAATTATGCTTCGTCTTTATACTCAGACACGGGAACAAGAATCACTTGGTAATGTGGAAACAAATGTATCTTCAAGGTGAGGAGCAGGGAAAAAAACATGAATGTGGATAATACAAAAAATAAAGAGAGATTAAGGTAAATAAGAACAGAAAATAAACCTTATATTAACTGCAGATGATGAAGCTTATCAACATAAGTCCTAAGATGTTACCAGAGAACAATTTCAAGCAGCAAGTAGACAAAGAACTCGTGTCACGTTTTCCAACTTCTACTGGCCGCGCATAAGCAAATACTATTAAAATAACACTAAATTAATTATGACAATTTCTATAAATTTGAGCATTGTAAAATGTAAGAGTTCTATCCATAAAATACATTTTGCTAGAGCTTATTTTTCACTAACAAAATGTTGAATCAACATTTCATTGCAAATAACTAATGTATATTTCTATATGACAAAGCACAAAGATTTCCCTCTCTATCCTCTGTTAGGAATTCCATTTAAACATAAGAGTCATTAAAAACACAACCTCCAAATTATTGAAATTGCCTAGGTAAATAAGGTCGTCATAAATCAGAACAAAATGAAATATTCAAGCACACACTAAAATTATTACCCGAGACCAATTCCAACAAGCTGCCTCTGATTAGTGTAGTATGGACTTAGGAAAAGTCTAGGTAAAATCAGAACTGCTGAGAATTAAAAGCTCTTTTGCCTGCAAGCAGCAAGAGCTGGTATTGACCAAAGTGCTGCATTCCCCAAACACGAGTTCAGTAGAAACTTAAAAACTGACTTCAGATCTCTCTTCTTTCTTTTTTTTTTTGTCAGATCACCTGGTTACAGATGTACAGTAAAATACAAGTTTCATTTTCACTGGTAAGAAAAAATAGAAAAGCTTTCAGGAAAGATCAAGTATTTCATTGTTTTATTAAATGCTCTCTTCAAAGACACCTTCACAGGAAAGCAAATTCCAAGCTGTTTTCATGCCTTGAAAAACCTACTTTAAACATTTTTCCCTCTGCCAGAGGAGCAATGCAGATAATATACATCTTAAAGAATATCTGAACGGCCAGACATTCACATTTGCTGAAATATGTACTATTGTCTATGGGAGCAAAATATACTTTTTTTCACATTCTGAAAATGTTTACATCTCCTCCCAATAATGAATTAGTGCAACAAATGCTTCTTACAGAATAAAATATAATCTTAATATTTCCTAGAAGGAAGACAGAAAAATGATAGGCATTAGAGTATTTCAGACCAAGGAATGATTTGACTGAAGTGACATTTGAGATACAAAGACTGCCTCATCTCTCTGAGCTATAGGTCTACTTCTGTTTTTGTGCTAAAATTCTAAGCTATCAATACTCATAAAACCCATCCTAACAGAAAGCTATGAAATTACACCAAGAAACTTTTCAGAAGTGCTAGTCTCACAATCCAATGAAAAATTGAAGTAGAGATATTTTATAATGCTAAGTACATAGAGACCAAATATAGGCAGATAAATTAGTCTATTCACATACACACATACATAAAGTAGTATCTACCTCAGTGTCACTGTAACACTGAAAGCAAGAAATGTCAAGTATATAAAAAAACTCATTGCAGTAATAAGCATGCTGAAAAGTAAGGAAAAGCAGGACTAAAATTGTAAAAAAACCCAAACAAAATTGTAAAACCCAAAAGCCAAAAAAACCCAAACAAAAAAAATATCCCCAGAGCTCCACGCGTACAGAGAGAATGGTCAGGTTTAATATGCCTGCATGATTCCTCAGGGTATCTCAGTGTGCCAGGTGATGTACAAAGCCCAACGAGACAATATCGCTGTTCACTGAATTATCCTCATCACTTAGAGGGTGCAAGCTGTGTTTTATTTGGTATGACAATGTTTCTTAAGTGAGAAGCCATAGAATGGCTGGTAAGTAGTTTCAATGGGAATTGAAGCAAGTCTTTTGCATTAATATTTGGATTAGGTTTCAACGTAAATCCAGCAGTAATTTTACAACTTAAGGTTCAAAAAGAATTCAGTGACAGGGTTTCAAGTACCCGTGAATAAACTCCATTTCTTCTTCATCTCAAATTTATCAGTCTGTTTTGGGTTCTTCACAAGATACTTTGTATCTTGTGTGATAATTTTATCTGGCCTATGCAAATTTAATGTATTCTCATACTTCTGGAAGCATCTCACATCCCTTTTGCCCGGTAAACAACTCGACAGGGCTAGGGTAGAATGGGATCAAACATACTGTGTGCTGATAAGCACTTAATTGTAATCTTTTGAAAAAATAGGTATTTATTGAATAAAGAACCTGAAATGCAATCCTTCCTTACAAGTGGAAAAGACTGAGCAAGGTTTGTTCTGCATTATCTGAGATGTATTTACAAGCCTCCAAAAGCATCTAAAATAGGGACGACCTGAAAACCTTGGGGCTCAAAAACGGATACTCACATTATGGTGGCTGACAAGAGAAACCGGGGCTATGAAGGGAAGCTTCAGGCTAGAGGAGATATGCTGCAAGAAAAAAAAACTAAACTCAGATTAAGTTGATACACTGGACATCATTAACTAGTGAGATATTTTTCAAACTTCTTCATAAATAGGTGGTTATTCAAAAAAGGACAGAGTTGTCAGTGGAATTCCAAACATTCTAGACCACGTACTATAGAAATGAACACCTTTTATGATACAGGATAGGCAGGGCTAACTCTGGATTGTTTTTCTATTTAACTCTCTGATGTGACTGACCTTTAGATTAAATTTGCTGGAGTAGATTTGCCATTAATATTAAATGACACAAAAAAATTTACCTCTGAACTCCAGACTTAGATTTCCTTGGGCTCTTGTTTATTTCTGTGCTCCAATTATTTACTTAGCCTACTAATATAAAGATACCCAAACCAATATCATGACTAGCCTACCAATTTCAAAACTGACTGAATTTGATTTACTTTAAACATAATAGTACTCTGATACAGAGACAAAAAACCTCATTCATTTCTCATCATTAGTTCAAATAATTTCCTGCCTGTTTTATCTGCAAATTATTGAGTGTGTTTTCCAATCCTGAAGAAGGTTCCTTTCCTTGTTACCAGAGGTAAACAAGTGAATGTGTGAGCAGCACAACTAATGAAGCCTGTTTTCCAAATCTCCATGGGAAGTTTCTGACATTTAATAAAAGGAAAACTAATTAGCTTTGGGGTTAATAAGTCTGGATATTAATAGGGTCTTGCTCCTCCACCCAGAAACCTGTACTCAGAATTTAACACTTTGATGCTTCCAAGCCTCTGTTATATATAAAAAAATCGGCCAACCAAAGAACCAAATACATACGGTGTGACTGAAAAGCCCTATTTCTTGGAAAGCAGTGATAAAAACAAAAAACCTTATTCCCTTTCATAGCACAAAAATTAAAAAGTATCTCATCAACTGCATAAATAATATTGAAGACAAAACATGTTATTAAATGTTCTCCAGCAAAACACTCACAGCCCTTGTCACATATTTCCTCTTAATAAACAAACATACAGGTGGTCAACGTGATGGAGGACAGCATGCTACTGCTTCAGAAGGAAGTCCTAACACTGCAACGAGTATTCCCTTAGACTTTTCATCCCACAGAAGTCAGCAGAGTGTATGGAAAGAAAGGATGCCAACAAAATGTTCATGAGTACATGTAGAGAAATCACTACAGCTGAAATAACTGCTTACAAGCTTGCTGGGGAAGCATTCACCCGGTCTGTCATTAAGAGGAGGACAGTGCTGGTGGAAGGACCAGCTGTGTATATTTGAAAGCTGTATCGCTGGCCAAATCTGAGCACCCTGCCAGTAATGCTCATACGCCAGTTCCCCCAGTACCTGAGAAACTTCCAGCCTCTGTGGCATTTTAACGCATATGTAGATGACAAATGCAATTGAAATCCAAAACTTTGCAGAAATCAGGAGTCTGGGTTTCGCAAACAACATGGCACACAAAGTATAGGCAAAATTGCACATAAATAAAAGATTTTATACTGAATTTCCCTAAGACTATCCATTGGTTCAGCCTGTTTCATAGCTATTAAAAGTTAAGCCGCCCAAACCTGTGAGATATTTATCCTGGTCATTTTACTGAAAAGAAACATGAATCAAAGAACAGCTCAGCTCAGTTGCTCATCTTGACAGAAACTTTGGGTCAGGAAAAACTTTGGGTAGGGAAAAAAAGTATATAGCTCATCCAGCATTTAATCAGTAGCCCCAAAGTGACACGCTAATCCTAAAAAAAATAAAAATACAAGTACAGAATGCTGCATACTTACTTCAACAATACCCTTGTCTCAGTACCAATATATTAGCTTTAAAGTGGTATTTTAGAAATTATTTATGCTGTCTTTTAAAAGAATAAGCTACACCTTATTACTTGCATACAAAAAGTGCTCCGCGTCATATTTTCCATACCTCGCAATAATCTTAGGACACTGAATTGTTCAAAAAATCCCTGGAAGCTAAATAGCTATGTTTGAATTACCATTGTGTTTAGGTTTTGGTTAAGCAAATGAATTTCATAAAAACCTTAAACCAATTGATTTTCCCCTTTAGAAATCTGTCAAAGAATGCATTTTTATGGCGGACCTTAGGCACTGAATCACGATTAGAGAATCGAGCAAGCATCAAAATGTTCACAGCACCACAAGCTATTTTCTTCTCTGCTTCTGATTCTTAGACAGTTACTACTTTTGGCAAAGGATTAGAGAGAAATATTCCTCTAGGTTTTTGGAAAGTAAGGAGACATTCATTATTAATAGAATTTTTTACCTTGGTAAGAATGTTGTGTCAAAAAGTACCATTCAGGGAGCCTGGGAAGAGATGAGAGACAGGCAGACTGCTGGACTTTATGTATGTTGTATCAGAGGTTTTAAAGATCAGCCAGTTTTATTTTTTTAAATTCATTATTTATTTCAACTTTTTTAACTTTTGTAGTGACTGCTGATGAACTTCACATATTTTTATTGTACAAATAATCTACAGAAATTGTTGGCTGAAAAACTTGCTCTGTTGTAGGCACATAAGCTTGTACCTTCACAGTAGAATACACACGTATATGCACACTATTATACTTTTTTCTGTTTTGTAGCATGCTGCAGATCAAAAATAATTCAACTGAAATTTTGTAGATTATGTGCCAAATTATTTTTTTAATCTTATTTTAATTTCTAATCTGTCCGAAAATAATAAGAATTTAAGGATATATATACATGGTTCAAGTATTTGGTAATATACTTTTTTCCTTACTTATTTTACCAAAGGTTAGTGGTAAAAAAAAAAACAAAAAAAACCCCAACAAACAATGAGAGACTTATCATTTCAGCTGACTGCTAGATGGACTAGTCCAAATACCTATTTCCCAAAATGGCATTAAATTTAGTTGATTCACTTAGACTATGCGACAATGATTTTGATAGAGGAGGCATAAGCCAGAACTAAGTAATCTCAGAAAACATCAGGTTCTTTTACAAGAACAAATTGTAGCCTGATACATAATACCTCAAGATTTGATGTTAAATTTTATTCACAATAAGAGTAGCTATTGGATCACTTACATGACTGATACTGAAAAATGGAACCAACTGCACTTGGGATGAATGCATTAGTCTCATTCTAAGTAGGTTAATGGACCTGTTCTTTGAAAGTTAGTTAATAACACTGTCAAAAAAATCACACTCGAAACTCTCAGTATTGTTTTCCAGTTGTTACTGGTAAACAGTTTAGGAAAACACTTTTCCTTTCTTTAAGTGGGTGTTTTCAGGTATAAAAAAAAACCATTAAAATAAAATGCCTTACATTCCTTAGAGCCCTTACAAGGGCTTGGCTTCTTGGTTTTTTTAATGTGGAGAAATTTCATGTTCATAACATAACAGGGACCTTCACATCACATTCCTATTAGAAGTAAGATTTTGATCTGATTCATGTGGTTTCAAATCAGTATACTCTTCCACGTAAGACAATGTTGGGATTCGTTTTCCTCTCCTATATCCATTTCTGCAGTATGGGCTTTTACTATGCTCAGTTACACAAATCAGAAGCTCTGTACCCCATATCAAAACAGTTTATGCAAATAAATGAGAAATAATTTATCAGGATTTTGAAAGCTACTTGTAGACGCACAAGGCTGTCAGGTGTCTCATCATATTGAATATGATTACAATTCTGCCTCTCTTTTTCCATCACTTCATGATGGAAAGAAACTGAATATCACAAATAAGAAGACCTCAATATATTGAGCCTGTCATTTACAGGTATATAGATTTATGCAGCAATACCGTAAAACTGAAACCCTTATTTTACCCTTCAAATGTGCTTTGATTCATCATACTACATTTCAGAAAGAAGTGAAACAACTGTTTAATCCAGTAGTTGTTCGTGCTACACTAAAGTGTAGGAACATCTAATGTCTACAGTAATGCTTATGATTGAGCACCACTTTGCTAAATAAAGAAGGAGCACCAAATCATGTAAAGAATACTAAAAATAATTAACCTTGTATTTCCTTAATCTGTTTTTGCAGGGAGGGAGAAGTAAGGGTGGAAAGCCATTGCAGAGATACGGTCCAAAAATACAGTCAAAACTAGATTTTTAGATTGACATGATACTTTTTTGTTAGACCAGCAGGTTCGGAAAAAGCAGACAAAATTTCTGGCACACAAGTCATTTTTCAGATCTGAAACAAAAGGAAAAAATTGTAAAGTGAACTGTAATTAAGACATTAAGAACAATTGCTTGGGATTTCATTAGATATGTATTAGACTATCCAGGAGAAGAGGAAGGTGTACCTGGGGAGCTGAAGAGACTCAGCAAGGAGGAGAGGTGAGAGGTAGTTGCCTTCCAGGGGAGCGAGCTATGTGCAATTTATAACTTGTGGAACACTGTGACATTAATGGGGGTGCTGGGGGTGGACCAGGACTTGCAGGTTATAACGGACCAGAAAAACAGTATCTCCAGTGAGTCCATAGTTTTTGGCATTTACTAAGTTATGAATTTGAGTTTCCAGACTTACCTTTCGAAAGTATTTTATAGGTCATTCTTTAATTAAGTCAGAGCAGTTGCTTCCAACTTGAATTTTGCTTTGAAGTTTCCTGCTTTTGCTTCAGACCTAAAGAACTACTTAAGTGCCTCAGAGCTTATCTGTTTTTTTCCAACTATACTTAGTCTAATTAAAGATGTTACCCCTACCTGTAAATCTTCTCTTAATTAGCAACTTCATGGATTTGCTGATGGCAAGTGCAAGAGTGGATCACTCCACTGCTATCAAACCAATAGGGAATTAAACTAAGCATGCTGAAATGTCATTTCCTCATTAAAAAAAATGCAGTAACACCTTTTCCTCTCTAACAAGACCGTGGCTGCAAAATGCAGCCCTCCAAGAATGGAATGTTCTTGTTGAGGTCTACAAGAACAGCTTTCTCATGCTGTAGTGGTTGCTGAACAACAAAACTGTGGTTAAAAATCTCTTTCCAAGTTTCTCTGGTATGCAAGTGTCACAAAGGAAAAGATGAGATAGAAGAACTGACAGCTGCAAAGAGTTAAATCAAAGCTGAACTAATTGAAGAATATGATGTTGTTAGTGAAATCGAAGAGGACATAAAACCGTAATGATGTTGGAAGAGACAGAAGAAAAGTAAATGCTGACTTGACTGGCATACTGTTGAAGAGGGTAGGTCTCCATGGTCAGTGCATATTCCCTACAGAAGTTATACAGGAATGCCAATCAAAGAAAATGTTTTCAGTCTCCTGGGATTCAAAAATTTCCATTGAAGTATCTATCTGCTCTCCCATTTAAAGTCAAAGCCAGAAGAGTCAAAGGGCAAACTAAGCAGATGGGACACTGCAGATGGGAGTGATGCAAGAAATAACTGAATTGTTTGTTGAAGCATTGTACGTACAATGATGATTAAAGATTTACACAGAATGTAAAGTGATGGGGAGGTCATTGAGCTCACCTGAGACATTCTGCCATGAAAGAGAACCTTCTCTACCTACCTCCCAAGGGAAAAGGAAAAGCAAACAAATCTGATGTATTAGAGAACAGCAATTCCATAATTTCATTTTAAATTTTGTACAGAAGCTCTCAAACTTTCAGTGCTAACATGCCACTGTTGTTTTTACTACAAAGCAGGGGGATAAACATACAGATGCTCCAAATCAGTTATGAAATTGCAAAATAACAGTGATATGAAACTTCATGAATATTTTTAGGTAGTTGTACAGAAGACACAATGTACCAAAGCTTTAGCTACTACTTTTTGTGGGGAAAAAAACCCACCTGTTAAACAGTCAAACAATAAAAGGATAAATAAATGTATGTTCAAGGGCAGAGTACAGTCAGGCAGATAAAACACACTAAACTAAAACCCTTCTGCAAAATGAGCAAAGTAGATTTACACTAAAAAAGACATTACAGACAAGACCAACAAAGCAGCTCACATTTCAGCGATGACTGGTTCTTACAGTGTGGTCTATTAAAGCCATTTGGATCCTTGCACACTGTAACATGCACACAGACCTCTTTCTCCCTGTTTCTAGAGCATGGCTGCCGTATACTCTGGAGTTCAACAAGTCAAGTATTCATTGTAGTAATTTGGAAAAGTTACTACAAACCCAATCTCAGAAGCCATGGGCTCTGAGGACTTACAAAGAACAGGCAACGTCCCTTTTTAGCATGGTGAAGAACAGCTTCCCTTGGCCACAGCAGGTGTGCTGTTGGATGGCTTCAGAACTCATCTATCAGTATTGCCTCATCTCTTTCCACCCAATATGCTGGTTTTTTACTTATCTAAAACATGGTGATTAGATAATCTGTGCACTAGTTCTTCATATTTTCAGATATTTTTCATCTCTTGCTGCCATACTTTAAGGATCTAATCTTAAAAAACATTGCCCTTGCTGACATTTCTTCTGCTAGACTTTCTTCAATGAAACTTTAAAAAAAATGCTTCATTAACATGCAATTTGTGTATGTTAGGGTCCACAACAGCTCATTCCCCAACAAAAAGTCTGGATCCCAATATGCTATAATTTCTCTAAAATTCAGATTCAGACATTACAGTCTAATTTCTTTCAATATTTATGGGAGTCCTGTAGGTTAATGTTCACTTAACAATAAACACATTGTAGTAAGCTTCTGAAATGGTTGAAGAGATTTGTGTTGTAGACACCAGTGATTCCAGAATAAGAGCTGACAATGTTGACCTAGAATACTGTATGACATTATTCTGTAAAAAGAGCAGGAAAAATAATATAATATGATTATAGTTCTTACTTGTCATATATTTATCATATAAAGCAAATTAAACATCTTTGCCAGGTTAAACAAACAGAAGAAAGTATAGCTACCTTCTCCATTCTGGCTTTCTATTAAAAATAGTAACAAAACAAAAATGATGAAACTAAAGACACAAGACATAAAATACTAAGAAGGTGATTGGATTAAGGCAGTGCAGATGATAAAAATGTGACTTAATTTAGCCTAATCTCTGCCATTTTTCTTTCCTTCTTTGCGAATAATTGTTTAATATTTTATATTACAGGTCAAGTACAGTTTCAAAAGGAGGCAAATACAATTCAGCAAAAGGATTCCTTACATAAAATTCACAGAACTGAAATATAAATACAGTGTTACGGAAACCACCCTAAGATGGTATGCAGCAGAAACTTGATTTCCCAGTCTGTTTGCTGCAGACACTGACAGGAGCAAGAAAAAGGATTCTGACTCTATCTATAGATGAGCACTGACAAAAACATGGGATAAGTTCCAGCTGCTGCTTGGCCACACACTGAGATACGAGGAGCCAGATGCAAAGTTCCCAATCTGCATACACTAAAAGAAGCCAAAGCCAGATTAGTTAGTGATCTGTGCCCTTCTGGAGAAGGAGCTGGAGGCTAGCTGGGACTACTAAAGACTTAAGAACAGGCAAGTGGACCCCACCCTCTGTTTTCTTTGTACAGCGACTCATGTCCTTTATCTCTAGTAGCAACACTCCTTTGTGGTCCCTTTCCCTCCACAGGGTCTATCTTTGAAATGATTTCCCCACCTTCCTTGCTTGCGTACCCACATTTCAACAAGCCTCTTTGATCCAACCTGCATCTTTGACATTTTCCCTAGTCTGCATGTCAATTATTTCTTTCTGGAGGAATCAGAGCTAAACTCAAGCTGCCTATGAAGTGACCTTACTTGCTGGTTTCACACCATTAACTTTTACCAGAATTTCTAGAACATATCAAATAAGAATTGACAGATAAAAAAATAATTTCTCACAGGGTTCTCTCAGGCACATCTGTCCTGCTATTTATTTTAGTCAGTGTTGCTTCTTACCTCCCTAGCACAGAAACTTCTGTTCCTTGCTCACAAGGGTCTCTGGTGCATGCTTTTAACAGATGTCTTCCCATAATTGTCATCTTCATGAAGCCCCAGTGAGATGATAATCATCCCCGCAGCTTTTGGTTTGCTCTAAGAACCTTTCCTTACTTAAAACTTCTGCTTTGCCTCACAAAAATCAAACCGTTTCTAACAACAGAGCCCTTCTGTCAAGCAGGGTCTTCTGATTTCAAATTTCATCCCTCGAGTTTATGAATACATTAGCCAATATTTATTTTGAAAACACCAGTGTCTTTGATCCGCACCTCTCTACTACAAGGCCCTTTTACTAACTATTGAAGAAGTCTAGCGACAAAAAAGTAAGAAAGAAGAAAAAAAGCCATAGCCCCCAGTACAATAGATGTAATCTCTGGATGTTAGTTTATTGATCCCAGTATTAGAATCCAAAGACCAAAATTATATCCTCCTGGGTTATATCCCCAGAGTGAGACATGAAAAACCCTGTATGCTGAGAACAGAGTATCTTTGAGCCACACTAAGGCACACATGCTCACCCACGCCCAGACCTTAGGCTCCTACCTAGGGACTGCAAGAAAGTATAGCGATGGCACTTTTTCTATCATAGCCTAATAACTTGAGTATTCACAAAAGTTAAGAGTCCTTAATTCAGATCCTTCCTCATAGCCCAAGGGGATTCAAATCTTTATCTCTTACCTTACCAAGAACATCTAACCATTAAACTGTGAGATTTCCAGGGGCTGCAGGTAACCACATGCCGTTTACTTACAACTTCTATTGAGGTTGTAGCACTGAATCCAAATGAATACCAGACTCACAGTGCCAAAAGGAAACAAACAGGACTCTCCAAGCACTAAGTAGGAAGAGGCCATCCCATGTCATGGTCCCTCCTCTTCTCATTCCTTGATGTACAACCCATTAACAATCCTGGGAGCAGGAACTGGAACATCAGACTCCATCATGTGTTTCTCCCAGATGACAGGACGTCCCCAAAGGGATTCAAAGACTGAACTGCTCAGATTGGGTCTGGTGTGGGTGCACGTACAACACGACACCTCAGGATCTTCCAGGCCAAACCAAAGGTGTCTAGTAAATTTGGGCAATACACTCTGCATTGGGCATAGCTGAATGCGGACTGTTAAACTGCCATGTTGAATACAAGTGCTTCAGGTATAGACTGAGCTTTCTACTTCAGTGTCTCCATTGCTTCCTATTTCCAAGCTGTTTCTCAAGTGTCAGGTCCTAATTACACTACTCTCTCTCCGTGTGCTCAAGCTGTGTGATTGCTTACCTCTGGAGAACTAGATTAGACAGATACACTGTACCACTAGTTGCTTCTTTTCTTCTAATTACATTGCTATGAAAGAAGGTTCCTTTGCTGCCGGTCTTTGCTAAGTGTTTACCCATCTGATCATTGCCTTGAAACCACCTGAAAAAAATCATGCATGGGAAGATCATCAAGGAGCAGGAAACCATTGAGGCATTCTATCTTTTTTTATCACTAGCAATATAAATGCTTAAGCACATCTTTCTCCCTTCCCATTCTCTTTATTTTCCAATATAAATGGCAGAGATGCTCATTTTCACGTCTAGCCTGAGATATCAGCTCTGCTTGACTAATGACACTGAAGCTAAGCAACAACATTCGGGAAAAAACAACATATACTACATTAGCATACCTATATGCCTATATTTTAATTTCATGGAGTTTTAGTGATGTGTGTTTCTCACAGAAGATACGCTATGTAAAATCCAAGGTGTCTGGAAACAGTTTAAATGTGAATACACATACACTGAGTATGAAATCACTGAGGACTCTGCACAACAGAGGTAGCTTGCATTAATTCAGCCTGCAAAGATATGCTGCTTACAGAGCTATAAAATAAAAGCAGCCCCACTGAAGACAGCTGGAAAAGCCACAAATGCATTTAATCACATATTTAGGTGTTTACTAGATTGAGGACTACTTCCCTATTGGAAATTAAAATGACCCCAAATGTGAAGACTGGTATTAAGTCAACTTCAATATACTAAATACATACAGCATTTTGGATTATTAATCCTTACTGTAGTAAAGAGAATATTCAGCATAAGATGTGATGCTCTATAAGATAGTAGAATACATCCAGTCACTTATGTTATTGGAAAGAAGTTTCAGACATATCCAGGCTAATCTTTTTGTATGTAAGGTCACGTACAGTGAAAGAGGAAAGCAGCACATCCATTTAACTGTTGGCTGATACCTTAAACCAGCATAGAACTTCAAACAGGACTTAGCCAATTACTAACATCAGCTTTATCACGTTAATAAATGACATGACACATTAAGTATCAAAGCTTCCTTCAAGCTGGACACTTCAAAGAAAGTCATTACCTTCTGACTGTTCTTAGAAAATACAGAATCTATTTAATATTATGCGATTGTCTCATCCAGATTTCTTATAGATGTGCAACCATCAGAAAATCCACAAAGGGACTAATTGCCTGGATTCTGGTCTAAATTCTCATCCCTTGGATTAATTCTTTCAGGTCACAAAGGTAGATTATTATGAAGATAATTTCTATAAATCCCTGGCAGTACATGTTAGGGGGGAGCTTAGCATAAAAATATGTCTGCAAACTTGCTTTTATTATTTCTCCTGCTACAATATACATCAGTATTGTCAAATTTACAGACACTAGGACTAAATACTTCAAGTTACTTAGGAGTGCAAGGCTAATCAGCAAAGGTGACATTTATACTTGGGGAAATGAGCCTAACCAAAAGTTAAGGGATTTAGAAGATTAAACCCATTTTGAAAACAGGACTTGGACTGCATCTACATGAATAGATACACATAGAGCTGAGTTAGCCCTGCTTCTGTTTGGGCTGTGGAAGTGATGAATGACAAAAAAGTGCCTATTTTCTAGTCAGGCTCTAGCTGGGCCAGCCCAGCACCTAGTGCTGCAGTAGGACAGGAAACCAGATGAAGGGCCAGGAAGGACCTTTATATTGCTTTGTGACAAATAACTACCCAAAAGACTGATCTGTGTACAGTACAAAAAATGAATCGCTACTATTTTTGTTCCTCTTTTCTTTGGGTTTATTAAACTCTTTGAGAATGGTCACAAAAAAGTTTTTGAATAATCTGATGTTCTCTTGTGTCTTTCTTCATCATGGGAATTACCAATGCAGTATTTTAGTGCCTTTAACCCCTGTATTACCATAGTCTTTTTTACTAGTCCTGTCTGACAGTCTCTCCCTCTAAACAGAGTGCGCTACAGCCACCTTTATCAAGAAGGAAGTGAAGAGCCTCCGTATCTGAAAAGAAGTCTAATGCCTACAGCTGAAGAATCAAGACTCAGTTATTGGGGATTACCCCTCCTTCACTGACAGATGATTGCCACACACTGCCATTAGTGGGTTAAATTAGAAAACATACTGTATAATGTATACCTATGTTTAATTAGGTTAGCTCTTTACTTCTTAGAGACCAAATCACTGGTGATGGAGAGCTTTCTTTTACTTATCCTGCAGGGACTACTTTATTTTTAAAAGTGATGAAGTGTTCACGATGCTATTTCAGACAAGCTGACATTTGGAGATTTCACTCTTAAGCTTCCCCATTATGTATCAAGGGACTTGTTAAAAATAAAGAGAAGATATGTCAGATTTTTGTTTCAGGTATTTAGCTTGTCCTATCAAAGGAACCCCTTGTTTCAGGATGCCTTTGTTACTGCCTTTGCCTCTTCCTGTTCCTGACACTACTGCATGTTCTCTACCAAGGAACATCAGCATCTGAAGTGATAACTGGCAAGAAACCTGGTGCACAGACAAAATCAATATCATTTTGAAAAATTAAATTGAGAGGTGGCTATCAAAGGAGCTCTGTATTTGGATGCAGAAGGAAATATCTCCTGCCCTGCCTCCCCAAAAATGAGATGTTTGTGAAAAACTTAAAAAAAAAATAAAAAAAAAAAGAAATTGTGTTTTTCTTTTAAATACAGGCCAAGCTAAAGAGCTAATTTTTCAAATGAGACAAAAAGAAAGCAAGTTGACTAAGCAAATGCCAGCCATCTAGAGTTCAATAAACCCAGCTCAGCCTGTGCACCAGATTAGCTGTACCATGACATTAGCTCATCTAGTCAGGATAGTATGGCCTAGCTAAAATTCTACATCTTAGAATCGTTCTTTACTCCTGGAGTCCTTTAGTTCATGTTTATTTTATTGCTGATAAACAATATTTCATAAAAGGTTTTGTATAAAAACTAACTTCATTTTTAATATTCATTCAGTCCAAAATAACTTACCTCAGACACTGTCTAATCTGTCTGGTGAAGGATAAGTACTATTTTTGTTTGCTTTGATATAGCACTAGAAATTCCGAGCCCTGATCAAGAGATTCACTGCAGAAGTCTGTGCTACACCAGCCGTGAGCTTCAACGAAGTTCTCCACCCTCTGCACATGCCCTTACACAATTCTGATGCAAACATAAGCTCTTAACTAGACTTGTACTGTGCTTTTGAAAGCAGAATCACTTCAGAGCAGACAGATGATATCTGTGCTGACTATGGGTCATTGAGTTCTCTGCATGTTTTAAGATACCTAAAGTGACACGTTTATTTACTAGGTTTCACAGGCACAATATATAAGCTGTGTCTTCCTGAACTGAATGGTTGCAAACTCACTCTCCATGGTAATTTGTTCCTCAAAATCATGACTTCGTGAACTAATTAATCTTGTTCTGTCTTCTAACTAACAGCTAATTATTTTTTCTTCACAGTGTTATGAACGAGGTTTAGCAGTTTGCTTTGTTGCTTCAACCCTTCCGTTTATAGAAACAGCCTGTAAATAATAAAACCCCGTATTTTTCAAGGCTGATAGAAAGGCTATACACCAACACAAAACAAGTTTTAAAATAAAAGGTTCATTTGAAGAAAAACAACATACAAACAGAAAATACAGTGAAAGCATTAAATTCCTCTAATCAATCCAAAATGGCATTGCATATCTATTCATATAGATTCACATTCATTATCTATTTATGCTTTAACTTCCCCTTCATCAGCATGAATAAATTAGCACCCTTACCAGTTCCACCCTTGGCCTCTTTTTCTTGAGATACAAAAGATTTATAGAATCAAAGATGTCACTTGTACTCCAGCTCAACAGATTTCACTCATGCTGCAGTAAAGAGAGTCATGTCCTTATATCTGACATTGTTTTCCGAATCATAAAAATTCATCATCAGAAACCACATATTTCAGTTCAATATTTGCCTCAGGGCTGCATACCATACACAAATATGGAATGTAACAATTCTGAATGTAACCACGGCTAACTGAATCATGTGATTTGACAACTATTGCTTGTGTATTTTACAACAAGGTAGAAAATCTGTCATTTGATACACAGCAATAAAACACTGATAACTGTGGGTTTACTAATAAAAAAATAGGCTAAAATATTTACAATTTTTCTGTAAACCTGGAAGATGCCTTCAAAAAAGTCATTAACATTTACAAAACATACTCATGAAAGCTATTATAGGCAGAATTTTATTATAAAATGCACTGTATCGCACCTTACTGAACAGCCTTGCAACTGTCTCCACTGAAATCTTAATCTTACACGCAGAATAATACCACCTACTTTACAACCCCTAATTATAACTGAACAAAGTGAACTTGTGAGATGGCAGTGTCACTTCCAGTTCTAATTCAGGGAAACCATATAACTCGTTCTGAGTGGGGAAAAAAGTATTACTCTGGTTGAAATGGTGCAATCACACCATGTAAATAAAATGTGTTAAAACCAGACTCCAGTGGGGCTCAGGAGCAAGACTTATGCATACCATAGTGACTTCAGCTAGCAGTGGTGTCATTCCAGCAATCTCAAAATCAGAACTGAAAATCAGCATTGTTTTAATGCAATGGAAATTTCTATAGGAATGCAATTATTTTTATTAATTCCAACAGAAGCTTGCCTCCTGTCTGGAAAGTTCACTTAGCAGTTCAAGCACTCAGATATATTCAATTCTGCAACAGTCTACCAGCAGCAATGCTTAGCAGTCTCAGGGTTCAAAAGCAGCATGGCCTAGCAAGCTTAGAAACATTTAGGGCTATTTGAAGTAGCTTAAAAACTAAACACAGTTTCAGTTTGCTCAAAATAAAGTCTCAAAATCCCTAATTTGCTGAGCTTAAAATAAACAATTTTTTAACTACAGTCTTTATCATTATTACTATTTCATTACCTCTTGCAATTTGTATATTTCTGTTCCAGCCACTCTCAGGAGTCTTTTAGCATTTCAGAATTCATATTTTGCACTGAAATGATAGGCAAGTCAGACCTTGCCTAATAGATGTCTTTAGAAGAACTGTAAAAGATCTCTAAGTAGTCATTAATCACAACTGCATACTCTCATAGAAAATTGTCCCATTTAAAGACTCACATCTTGCAACCACTTGAATACAGGCAATTCTGCTCACGGGAATAAACCCACAGGACAAAGGGTGGTATTTATGAAAGCAATGTTATGCATGTTCAATGGTTCACTGAATATTCACCTGCTCAGTACCTGAATATCTCTCTGGCTGTGTGCCGGCATCCTAGTTTGACACTAAGCAGGCTGCTGACTGTACTGAGACATTTCATGGACATTCGTCAGATCTGAAGCACTGGACTTACATTTCTGAATAAACCAAGCTATTATCAGTTTGAGTACCTCTATATAATAATCTTATGTCCATATGCAGGTTGTCAGTCACTGGATCCATAGTGAGTATGAATGCAATGTACAGTTGCTCTGCACTTCCACGCAGTGCGCCCAGGGACACACAAGTATTGTACAAATTCAGCCATGGAAAGATAAGAGGAAATTAAATGTGTGTTCAGAAGCTTGTGTTTGGGAAGAGTTAAAGATCACTGTATGTTCTGCTGAGGTTTTTGTAGGGATGGAACAAACAGTGAAAATTCAACTGATGGATTGGAAGCTCTGTCTATGGTTGTTCTTTTTCATGTAGCAGAAAAAGTCGACCAATGTACCATGTCTCTGACGCCTCTCTCTTAACAAGTATTTGCCCACTGAGAGGAGAAAGTCTGTGGATGAAAAGTGGATGAAAATTAATCACATTTTCAGTAGGGTCAGGGTCCATATGGCTCAACGAGCCAACCTGACTCAACATGTAACCTCACAATTGCTCATGCAGGCAGCAAGAACACATAGCTAGAAAAAAATATCCAGCACAAGCTTAGATTGGCGTAAACTCATCATGAAACAGCCCAGTAACTTCTTCTGCCTGTTCTGATAGTACACGGTTTGCTCCAGCTCTCTTCTCATCTATTATTCTCACTGAAGTCTTTGGGTTAACACAAGAAATCTGTTCCTTATGTTACCAAACTCCCATGCAAATTAGTAGGAGAAAAGGCTAAACAGGACCTAGCCCCGTACTCAGAACGACTGCAGCAGCTCTCAGAATATGGCTCACAGAGAAGGTTATATAAACCTAACTATGCAAATCTCAGGGTTCAGGAAGATGCTCTGTGTTCCCTTGCTCAAAGGCATAAGGAATTGCCAAGAACTGAATATATTTAAAAAGCCTGCATCCACTTTTTTTCCCCTATTAGTATTCGTTATCAGACCGTTAGGAAAATGGAGACCTAAGTATATAAATAAAACTCCTCTGGTAATGGTTTAAGGAATTTAATCCTTCAACCTTTCATCTTTCGAGCTATCCTTATTCACGCAGGGATCTCTCAGCATTGGAGTTACAGCAGCTCAGGTCCAGGAAGAGTTTGCCCCTTTAAAATGCAACAATTCACACTGAGAAATGACTTACTAGTTTTAGCCCTATTTTATCATGACAGATATCACAAGTTGCTGTACCTTCCAATCCCATTGGTGTTAATGGGTAAAATTCTAAGGTTACAATTTAGTCGTGCTTCGGCTTCCATTGAGATGAATGACAAAAACTTTGTACTGCTTTCAGTGAAACAGGATCGGGAGTTCAGTTTTACCTCAGGCCTGGCTCGTGCAGGTTTTGCATTGAAGTCAGTAGGACGTGGCTTGAACAAAGATTAAGGGCCTCAAGATCTAGCCTAGTGTGATCTGAATCTCTCAGTAACTAACAGGATTAGGCCCATACACATTAATTTAAGTGGAAAATGTTGAGAGAAAATGAAACGTATTTCTATCCGACTGATTTGTTTGAGATTTGAAGAAGAGATCTACTATTTCAGAATAATACAAGAAAGTACATTACAATCCAGTAAAATATGAAGACATACGGAAGAACTCTGTTCATCTGTATATTCATCAAAATAAAACTTATTTGCAACTCGTACATCTATCAGCAGTAGCAGGCAAATAACTTTCAAGCTACAGCTATGGCATTACGAGCTCAAAGGCAGTAATATATTTCATCTATTTAATACAGCAGAGAAGGGCTTGTATACTTCTTCATTTATAAATTGAAATGCATTGTGAGGCTACGTGAATAATGAATATTAAGAAAAGAAGACACCTGCTGCCAAAAGGTCTAAGAAATCCAAACTTTAACACAAACAGATTTAAAATGCATTTTGGAGCTTTTCCATTTTTCCTAAGATGACAGCTTTGAGAAGGCTCTACTGAGCAAAATAGGTGCTGCTTCCTTTAAAGTTCACTATTTCATTTCCTCTGACATTTGGAAAATTTCCACTCCATTCTGCTCTTTCTCCTCTTTGTGTTATTTGTTAGACTCTCCTTTTCCTTTCTTGTCTTTTATGTCAGAAAATAGATTAAATGATTTGTCTCGTCACCATAAAAGAATAGCTCATACTGTTTTTCTTTCAGTTCTGGTTCTCTGTTACTTAACTGCAGCCCTGGCTAGTTCTTTGTATTATGGTTTTCATCTTGGGAATTAATAAATTAAACGGAACAAAAATTAAATTAGACTTGGCAGGCTTGCAATAGCTAGTGATTTAGGTGCCTCCTCACATCAAATTGAGAGGGAATGTTTCAGTATCCTACGGGAGACAAAATGAGATGAATACCTTGAAAGAGATTAAAATTTGTTAGGAAGACACAGAAAGAATAGGTAACAATTTTGGAAAAATATCTGAAGAGTAGCAATTTTACTTTTTCAAAATCTCTTTGAGAAAGAAGGAATCATTTGATCTACCCAAAGACTCTTTCTGAAACTTGGCATGCTGAGAAGTATCAAAGTATCACATACTTTCTGACAAGCTGATATCACTTCTACCGGAAATTTTCATTTTTAACTCCAAGTAGGATAAAAAAAGCATCAATTTTATTGGTGACTTACTAAAAGTGAAATTATCGCAGAATTAAAAGCATAGACTCTAATTGATTTTTTTGTGCTCTCAGTTTGTGTGTCACATTCTTTAAATACAACTGGGTCAGGCCAGTTCCCTGGAATGACATGGAGACTCCTGAGCGAGATCAGTCCATAGGCTTCCAGATAGGATTGGCAGAGGAATGAAAGGAGACAGTCACAGCAGGGCCAGGAAGCCTGCAAGTAGCATTCAAGCCTTAAAAGTTATGGAAATACCTTACTAAAGACCAGAGGGGATGAAGCGGAGTTTGCCACAACTCTGAAACTCACCAAGTTCATGGAACTCAAACCTGGAACGAAGGACTCACCTAGAAAGACACAGCAGTTATGGGGAGAACAGTTCACGTTCCTCGTGCACTCTGAGCTGATCATTTTGTAGCATCTCTATTAAAACACTCTAAGTTTAAAAGCCTTTCCGTCTTTTGGGGGAGCACATTATAAGGAAAATGTCCAGATACAACCACCTCAAACTCCTGACTGATTCAGCATTACCTTGTGACATGTCAAGACACAGTTAGAACAGAACTGTGGATCACCAATTCTGATTTTAATTCCAAGAAAACAGCAGAGCATGCAGTGATTTATTTTACTAAAAGCAAGCTTTGGGTCCACAAATTATAATGAGGAAACTGCACTGAATAATTTATAACAAAAATTTATAACAAATTATTCCCTTTATTTTGCATTGCATTAACAAACAGTCACTTTCTCAAAAATCTGTAATTTGAAACTGATAATTTTCTACTTAATTTTCATTTATTTCCTACTTTTTTTATAGCCGTTCAAAAAATTTCAATAGTGTTTCTGACCAGCTGATCATATCAAGTGGTATTATTTACTTTGCTGATAGTTCATATAACTGGTATTTCTGGGGGTTTACACAGCAGTCCCCCATGAAATCTATGCAGGACTCCTAAACAGGATGTCTGTCCACGACTCAGCAGTCCCAAGTCACAGCCCGGCATATTAGCTTAAAGTGCTGATATAGGTGATTTCGCACTAGAATATCAGGCCTACGAGTGACATGTGAGGCACACGATTTGTTTTGCAGTCTATCAGGGAGGTAGTTATCACCAAGAACTGGCAGGTATCGAGAGTTAATAACATCCCAGGTGAACTGGGGCAGTTACCTGAGCAAGATTTAGCAGAGGGCTCCTGTCATGGCTCTGAAACATGAGCAGAAAGCATATCTTTAATCATAGTTTACATGTTCATGCAACTGTACTGACATTCTCAAGGAAAAAGCACACCCAGGCACAAGACCAATGGAAAGGAAGAGCACAAAGTGCACTTAACAGGAACTGTTTAGTTTGCCAAACCTGTTTTCACCTTGTCATGAATCATAGGTTGTCATGTTAATCAAGTAAATCGGAGCCAACTCAACATAAACCCCAAAATATTTAAAATGTGTATATTATCAGTCCAACAGGAAAGTATGCCTTTATGTTTTGCCTGAAAAAGAAGTCTAGTTAAATTGCTAGTGCCAGACAATACTTGTAGTCAAACTGAGTAGTATGTTACTGCTCTGCTCGCTGGAATACAGCACAAATAGCTCAAGAACAAAATCCTCATTGGTTGAAGAAATATTAAAGTCTTTCTGTGCAATATACTGAGGGATTTTGCACCTGATGGCAGTATCAGAGAGGTAAGAACATATAAAATGATACACAGTATTCAGTGGAAAGGTCTGGGGAAAGGAAAGAAAAAAAACACAGCCAACTCAGATACACAAAATTACATCTTGTCAGTGTATAGTTTTTACCTACTAATTAAAATGAAGGAACTACTCTATCACCTTCTCATCATGAATTATTCCAGTTCTGAAAGCCTTTTCTGATTACTCCCACAAGCATGCCTGTATTCGTTCCATACAAAACATTTCCTCCTGAACTGACCTGTATTGTCTTATTTTTATAACTAACTGGAGGAAATACATCTGTTGTGATGGTCACACAAAACTATCCCACTATTAGACATGATGGCACAGCAATCAAGCAGGATTTATTACTACAATTCACTGTAAGTGGGGATATAATCATAGCCCTTCTTTCTCCGCCAGAGCTAAGAAAAACCATTAGGTGACTAGCTATTGTTTTTTCTCCGTTCGCTTTCGGTTCTAAACAAATACATAGAACCATGCTGCTTTTCAGATCAGACATTTGCAATCAAGTATATTCAATTCGAAGTGCTACAAGCCAAATTGAACCATGTTATTTATTTGGCTTTGGGACTGGCCTGCTAGATAACGATCAAAATTTTTCATGGTAAATGTGACTAGTCAATGAGAAAAGTTAAATAAAGATATCTCTGCTAACAAGCAAAATTGGAATAATGCATTACAAAGCAGACTCAGCTCTTCAGGTCCTTCATTATGGAACCTATCTAAGAGGTCATTTGATTAAAGCTGAACAGAAGTATCTATACATCTTTGTTTAAAAAGCTCAACAAGTTTAATACATTTAATAATGTTAGTTATGGTTGGCTTCTAGAGCCAGATCTAATAAAAGAGTTTTAGCACTGAGACACCAAAGCTTCAGATTTCCTGCCCTCTAGGATGAGCCTGTATCCCTGTTAGGTGCGCAAGCATCCTATGCAACACACAAGAGAGCAGAGACCCTTAAATATTGAGACAAAGCTTCAGAGACGAGAGCTTCCTCTTACCAGAAGTCACTTTACTGAAGACAGGAATGAATCTTAAATTTGACCTATTAGATATTTTACTAAGAGCTGCCTTAGGACACTTCTGTCTGCTTGGCAATAGCTGCAACAGTTGAAAAGTGGTATCCGTACACTCTCTTTTGAAGAGCTGAACAGACTGGCACTTTTCTCTTAAAAGATTGCTATTAGTATTAAAGGGTAGACAGATAATAGTATCTATATAATTCATATAATTACATCATTTGCCCAGAGAGAACTCTACATGGGGAGGTTTTAAGAAAAAAACGCAGGTAGCATGTTGATTAGCAATTAAGTTGTGGTGTTAAGTTTTATAATTCTGGCCTCTACTTTTCACATAAAGTCTATTTTATATCTAGCCCTTAAGGATATCAACTAGGTGAGAAAAAACATCAGAAAACCTTTTTAAAACCCTCTTTTTTTCCCAGTCCAGTCACAGAAAGTAGTAGCTGAAATCCCTTTGCAATAACTGTCTAAACATTGAACTTACTTTTATTTCTTTGCTAATCAAAATGGTCATTTGAGAAATAGCGATCATCCTGAACACTCTCTAAAGACTACAGAGGAATTATCCTAAATTTAATGAGTGCTGGATATGCCTACAGAGCATCTTCATTTTAATTTATGAAATTGGTGTTTCATTTGCTGACCATTTGTACATGTTTTAAAAAAAGAAATCATTGTAGATATCCAGAGTTAACTGATGTGTTCATTAAAACTGTATGCCCATAGGTAAAACTGTATGCCCCTAAACTTCAATGAAAAAGCCATACTTAAAACTCTCCTGCTCATTAAAAACATTACATGTGAAGTTATTTATTACAGTTCTGCAAGACTGAAAATCAGTTCCTAAATGAACTTTGCAGTTTCCATAACAATATTTAGCTCAAATACTTAGACACTAATGCCCTTATGATTTTGCCAATTAATAACTACTAGAATTTTCCAGGAAACAAAAAAAAAAAGAGTAATCTTTTCCACTTGACTCAACATGCTATTCTTTGTAATCTCAAGGGGAAAAACACAAACAAGATTCACAATAACTTATATGCTTTTTATTCATAAATAACTGATCTACACGTTTCTATCAATTTTCCTGCAAAATTTACTGGGGTGATCAGGCTACAGTTAACATACCTGTAAATCAACATGTCATGCAAAGGTCCATCTTTCTCATTTGGAAAACAGAGGATTATTTTATATAAAGTTATAATGCCTTAGCTCTCATCATATTCCATACGTTTCTACTGAAATTATTTTCTTTTTAATAAAGCATGAGCGAAACCATGGCCACACTGAAAAAATAAAGAACAATTACCCCTTTGACAATTCAGGTGCCTGAATTTCACCTAACATTTTCATATATATTAGTATGTTTTGTGATCAGAGAATTTTACTATCACTAGCAAGTCATAGCCTCCTTAAAAACCCCTCTGAAATAGGAAGGCATTACTATCTGCATTAACAAGCAGAAGGAAATGTGCAAGCACTGACATGAAACATTTCTAACATTCCTTTCCTGCTTTGACAGTCAAATACGCCAAGGCCATTGGCGTAACCTAGCCATCCCCTGGGGTTTTCTCCAAATTTACAGTTCTCCCCATAATGATGGAGATTCTCTCAAGCACCTTCTTCTTTTCACATACTGAAATTATGTTCCATCCTCTCCCACAACAAGGACTGTGAAATGACCCTTAGAAATCAACCTCTGAACTTATATATACAGTGCCTTCTTTTACCTATAGCATCAAGAAGAGGAAAATCATGCTCATGTCTGGTCCTCTAGCACCCGATAGACAATATAGCATCACTGCTGATCAGTAGTTGCTGTCTGCAATGAATGCATTCATGCACTTGGGAAGCAATGTGTCATATCATGTGTTTCTAGATGGTGAAATAAAGACTACAGACTTTCCAAATCCAGCAAAATTTTGAGACTGAACAAAAAGATGATGATTTGGTTTTCAAATCAGCAACTGTGGATGGCTTAGGGACAACGTATGGCCAACATACATTCAAGGACTACTAAGCTAGCTAGACAAAATACCTGGAGGTATTCTATGTTAAATCAAAGGTATTAGCAAACATTCCTGTGGTGGTGATTTAAAGAGATGTAAATACAGGCCATATATCTCACACAGAAAGGTAAGTCTGTTCTAAAACTCCCAGTATTCGCTCCTGCATCGCATATTGCAGCCCTACCTCCACTTCTTTCTTGTTAGAAGTGCGCTCTCTCGCTGTCTCTCAAAGGTAAAGTGTAACTCAAAAGTGGGAATTTCCCATTGACAAGTGGGAGCATGTTACTTTTGACAAGGAAAAAAGGTGGAATATGATTTATGAAGATCTAATACCATTTGAAACAACTCACATCTATCTCACTTAAAGGAGAACACAAAGGAAATTTAGTAAAGAACAACCCTTAAGTCAATCTGACATTTGCTGTCCTGTGTATGAAAAGCATTCCTTGCAAATATAAGACTTCATAGCTGTATGAGAACCCATAATCAAAATTAATATGAAGAAAAAGCTTTTTTTTAAAAAAAAACAAACACGCCACACTGAATAGGTTGATAATGGTATTTCATCAAAACAGACAACCCTTACCATTAACTCTAGAACTGAAGACACATGACAGAAAGTAGTTATTATTTAGCTCTAAATCCCAAAGCATTAAACAGGGAGCAACTCCTATCCATAGTGTCAGGACTTACCTCTACATTAATTACACCACTACTACTGAAAGATCTCACAGAACCTTGTTTTCTTCTAAGTTCATGAGGTCTAAGACTGTTGTGTTCATGTCAGCTTTCAGTAGAGAGAGACCTAAGCAACAGAAAGAGATGCTAAATACAAAACTATTCCTAAGTCTTCACTTTTTGGTATTTTAATTCAATAGATTTTAGAGAAAGGGGGCAAATACAACACAGGAGTACAGAGATTTAGATTCTGAGTTCCTAATAAGTCCTTATCATTACGAACGTTGAAAGCTTTTCAGAGACAATCAAAGGACAAGATCTTCTCTTTGAATCTGTGCCACTTAATTCGATTGATTGTTAACTTTTGAACAAAATTCTAGTTTAGGTGAGCATTATTCTCAGATTACATTCTCAGAAATGCAAGGTTAGACATACCTGATAAATTAATTCCCTTTAGATGTTACAAACTCCCTTTTCTTGCAGGCCTCCACTCTATTAATTACCAATGTTTTGCTTTATGATCTGACATTTAAAGCTAGAACTGTTAGCTTTATTCATACGAATTGAGACCCATCAACTGGTGTAGAGCTCACTGACTGTGCAGGGTACATACAGCAGTGGAAAAAAGGAGGAAAAACACAGCAGACATTCCAAATACGATCCTCTGAGAGAAAAAGAGGAATGGGACAGAAAAGGAGCAATGGAGACCGAGTACCAGAAAAGCTGTCTAAGCTATTCATAAACAATAAAATTAAGAAAGATGTTGATGAAAGACTGAAGCATGGCACTAGTGTGTTGCTTGAATACAGCGTGCTGTGTGGACACTATTGTGTCCAAGTAACTTTTACGTCAGAAAGCAGCCTATTATTTATAGAAAAGTGAAGCAGATAAGACAAGCATGGAGAAGACACCAAGAGAAGTCATTAGTGACTTAGGAGAGGTCAATCCCTGTTAGCCTGCGGAGTGAGAACGCAGCATAAGAAGGTCCAGAGAGACCTGCTAGCTGCTCCAAATAATAATGCTTTCTACAGATCCCACAAGGAAAAGTTCAGTTTTATTGCTTGGATATTTATTTTTTGTGATTTTCTATTTGCTAATGTGCGGACTTCTCTAGGGATTGAGGGAATACGAACATTTCTTTTAAACAGTTTAACTACTTGATGCAGGAGATGTAAAAACATACTGTGCTGTAACTCTCCTAATTTCCAATGAATATTAATGCGTTTCAAACTTGCGATTAACTTGGTTATATGCAAGATTCTGAAAACACGAAGTTTGTATTTACAGGGATTACATTCTTCTTGGGGTGAAACCATGTTATTAAAACAGACGGTTTTGGACACCTACCAAAAACCTGTAATTTTGATAATCTAAAGACAAAAAAATTATGTACTTTTTTAATATGACAAGAGTTTCTGAAAAATCAAGTGTGTTTGCCCTCTTTTTGCACTAAAGCTTTACCAACTCCTTTGGGAACTCCATTTAACACTAGCATTTGTTTTGTTGTGCCAGATAACCTGCCTCTGCCTCCCATCAGATACCTTCTCTAAGGGCCAGCAAAGTATCACATGAATACTTCTGCAATTATTTCAAGGCCGCTGCCTTGTACGAAATAGAACATTCATACAGGTCAGATTAACCGAAGGCTCTTGCATCACTCTAAAAAGTGTCAAGCTGTGTAACACTATGTCAAACAGTAAAGGAGCCAAATACCAGCTAAATATTATTCGTCCTCCTGCCAAGACAATGAGCTTGATTCTATTCTTTCTTAATACAAATTTTATGGAAGTTATCTTTAGTACAATCTCTTCTGAGAGAAAAGGGAATCAAGTAGAAAGGTTTCAGGAGTGATAGTCCTGTAAAGTAAACTGATTTCTTTATATTTTTTCCTGTCAAAACTGAAATTACAATGATAATGTATTATTAAAATCCAGACAAAACCTGTCCGTATGGTATCTTACACAAGCATGATTGTATGCAAAGGATTACTCTCCTGTTACAGCACAGAAAATAGTTTGTGATTATAACATCAATATTTTCAAATAATCATAAAAAAATCACTAGTGTGAACAACAGAGAGGTTCAGTAAGCACTCCTTTCCTGTCCTCCCTCCATCACCTCAGACACACTACCTATGGAAAGACAGAATAGAAAATACCCGTCCAAGCAAATAGAAATTCACAGGACACAAGATTCTTCCCATTTGTTCTGAACTACTTTCTACATGTATCAGTTCAGACTGCAAACTCACTATGGGGAAGAAACCTGCAATACACCTGTCACACAGTGAAGTTATGAAGCTTTCAAACTAGATACTTAGGTACCTAAAATAGCTGTAGCAGCACAGAGCTCCTCTTAGGCCGATTCACTTTGCTTCAAGAGCGGTGTCCTCAGTAAACTACCTTGGGGAGTTTTAAGCCGCTGCAGAGCTGTCTTCGCGCTGTTTGGAGAAAGCCTAGCCCCACAGCAGCAACACACGTAGCAAGTACATACTACTGGGAGGCCAAAAGACGTGTGCGCGCCGCAGGTGCGAAGGGTGGTTGTGCTCTGGGGGAAGGATGGGCACTGGAATGGCTGTACCCCACTGGCAAGTCTTTTCCAGCTGCAAGTGGCTACCGCTGAGGAAAATCTGTGGTGTAGCTGGACTTGCCATGTAAATTTGGATGAACTTTTCAAAGTTTCCCGTATTTGATAGTGAAAATCGCCTATTCCTGCTAGGAGATTTTCTTAAAACTCATTCCTGTTGACTGGCCTTTAGCGAGAGCTGGGACTGCTCCCCGCATCAGGACATGGGGCGCACTGTGCTGGCTGCTGGGAATGGGGCTGGATGGAAAAATGGGCTCATTTTTAAACTGTGCTTTAACAGACAATTCACACTAGCATTTTTAATAAATTATGAAAAGATTTCTTTCTCTTTTAAGAAAAAAAGGAAGCTTTTTAAAATTATTTTGAGGTTTACTTCCCAGACACAGGTGGCTTTTATGCCCAGTTTTCATTTCTTTAATCCTAGCTATTGCTGGCCATTAGCATAAAATAAATCCTGCCTTCAACCCTATGGTACATCTAGGCATTCTGACTTACCAAAATTATTTCCTACTTATTTAGCGAGAAATCACCGTTTTTCTGACCAGCTTTTGTTTTATTTTCCCTCCTACCACCCACTCACTTCCCTGCGCAAGAACAGCTCCCACACCTTCTCCCCTCCGACCCCCCCCCCCCCCCTTGCGGCTTCCCGCCGGACCCTGCATGGCCGCCCTCCCTGTCAGCAGCGGCGCCGCGCCGCGCCGCGCCCCACCCCGCCGATTCGCCTGCCCCGGCCCCGCGTTCTGGCTTGTCCTCGCTGCCGTCGGCTCCTCGGGGACGCTGCTTCTGCCCCATGTTAGAAACCACCGTGGCAGTGGCAGTCGCCTTGCCAACCTCGGCGCGGGTGTTTGTGCCCTTCATTGTAGGCTCGGGAGCTCTCAGAGCCGCCTCCAGCCCCCTACCCCAGGAGGCAGCTCTCACGGAGTGTTGTTTCTGAGGAAGGGCGGATTTCGGTCACTGAGGTGTGGCGGTAATTATAAAAACCTTAATGGAAGACGCTTTAGAAAGGGAAAGGAAGAAAAAAAAAGATAAGGAAAATGGCAGGGAGAGGCGTGCTGCCAGCTACAGCTGTTAGGTGGTGTGGCTGGCTGGGCAGGGGAGCGCCATCTTGTTGTGTTCGCAGCTCCTGGGCAGCGGCGCACATTTATTTCTCAGCTGTTCTGTGTTAGACTGTGATTTACATCCTAGTCAGAGCTGTTCAGGAGTTTTGGAAACCGAATTAAAAAAAAAAAAGCAACCCAGATGTTGCTGAAAAAATTGTTTGGGGTAATTGTTCCCCGTAGTTCTGAGGCAGTGGCAGAAAGAGTGAGCTGGATTCTCCAGGCCTGTTGTCCTTGTAAGGCCTCTGGCTTCCAGCAGATGTGTGTAACCCTCCTCTAAGGAAATATCGCACCTGCTTCAGTGAAAAAGTACTGTAGGAATCAGTACTGACTCTACATTAAATTAAAAAGTAATTTTTTCATAAAGCAAAGAGAACACAGAATATTAAGTAAATTGGGGAGATGGGATAATTTTCGCTCCGAGTTAAGATACCTCGACTCAATTTCTCTTTCTAATGGTGGAAATGTATATGTACATACCTCATTTTTACTGTGGAACAAGCTGCCTTTGACTCATGTAGACAGAGCTTACTTTTCTGCCTGATACAAGGAATGCAAATGCAGATACTTATAGTGACAACTAGTACTTTTAACAAATTGTATCACATCAGACAATTCTACTTTTGACACTAGATTTTAGACAGTCTGCTCCACCAGCAAAGCCTCACTATGGTCCTGAGCCTGCAGGACACACGACGCTTTCTCCTTCCATTCAGATCAATGAAAGCTGAGGATGCTCAGTGTCTCCAGGGAGCTGCTTAATACTTCACAGAACTGTGTCTAAATCCAGTCGTTGCTGGTACTGAGGAATTATTGTCTACAACACAACGTGAAAGAGCGAGCCTTATTGATGAGCTGTGGTTATAGAGATGTTACTAACCCTCTCAAAGCGAGTCAGTCTCTAAGCCTCTAAGGACAAGAGAGGAAGTCAGAACAAAGAACATAAAAATAATTTTGACCATTAATATTTAATATTTTACCTTTTTCTCCCCCCTTTACCCTGCTTTCCTGCTAAAACAGCTGGGATGAAAATGACTTTCATTGTTCTTTAGGGAGACAGTGTTTTGTTATATTACATCTGGTCTTTAAACCTACAGACCCTGGAAGCCACAGAAGCAGATAAATCTCTTTGTCAAGAAGACATACTCAAGGTTCCAGGGACAAAACTGATCTTTGCCTCATGGGTTAATGGCATTAATAATTGCCATTTCGATAAGTCTAAATGTAAAAAGCCTGCTTAAACAAAAGAGTCAACCCTTCAAAAATGACTATCCATGATAAATTTTCAAGAGCAATGAAAATTGTCACTCTGCCAGCTTGATAAATTGTAGCCCCAACTGGCAGAGCCATTTGCCTTGCAGTAAGCACAAAATGACAGATCTTTGCTGAATACAAACTATATGCTTGCACCTTTCACAGCTGGTTTAGCTTGTAAACGCAGCAAAAAAAGAGGCTTTAATAAAAACTGAAGGTTATGCACAAAAAAATGGTTTCACATCTAACTGTTTCTCTCAGTTTAAAGACATTTCTTTCATACTGGAAAGTAGTCTTGAAAGAAACCCTTCAGCTATCTATGGGATCATGCTCTAAAAATACATGTACAACTACACTGTGGTGGTTTCTTCACTGAAATGATTCCACAATGCAAGTGCAATCATTTCAGGGAGAGAAAAATCCTATGTTCAGTATCACTTCACTATTTACCAGAACACACACACCCCTGTGAAGAGGATATAAATCCATGTACTGAACTGCCTATCATGATATAAATAAATTCAGCACTTAACTCTAATTTCATTGTCTAACTGCTGATCTATCTCCCTGATGACTCATTCTAATCTTCCAAGTCACAGAGCATCTTTAACATACTTTTAAGAAAGAAATTGCTTTGTCAGAGATATGTTTAATTCTTGTCAATAGATGGAATTCCTTAAAAAAAAAAAAAATCACACTTGCCTGAAGCCACTTTTGCATAATATATACATTATGCAAATACTGTGAAGTTGGTATCTAATGGCTCCGTGTTGCTACAAATGGATGCTTTATGCCTTCAAAAGGAGATTTCCACCTACTTGACACAAGGAGTCTCTCCTAGTCCTAGCAAAACTTCATATTAAATATGTACGAATGTAAAGATGTGATACACACAAGCTATCTAAGGGTGTGTTTAAATATTGTTAGCTCTCCTGAGCCATAGCGAACTCACCGGTGCCTAACTAGCATACAGTTTGATGGGCAAGAATTCTGCAAAGTCCGTCCAACTTCCTTGAAATAATCTGCCTGTAACAGATACTGCAATGGGCAAGAGAGGTTTATTTTAAAGTCATCTTACTTGGTCTGTCCTGTCCAGAAGATCAGAGGATTTTTTTCTCTTTAAAAAGCTACCTCTAACCATCTTATTTTATGTTCTAGTAAAATACAGCTTCAAAGACCAGGAGCCTTCTGGTGTATTTTGACATGTTCACTTCAAAGAAAGCTCTTGAAGCCCCACCGCAGGGCTCTGGATGTCTGGGTAGCTCCATCATACCGCTAAGGGCACATACGCAGACCATCTTGAAAGCAGAGGGTACAACTGAGTGCACATATTAAACTGCACGTTCCAGATATACCAGTGACTGGTATTCTTCAATTCCCTAAATTCTGATTCCTTAAACCTGCATCTTTGGTTATGTTCTTTTAATATAGTTCATACCATTTGGATCTCTCTGCTTATTTACCCCTCTCCATACTCTTCCCCACCCCATTAAAAAAAAACACAAACCAACAAATACAACAACAACAAAGGAAAAGAACCCAAAACCTGTAGAAAACAGAAAATCCTCTCATTAAACAAAAGCAGAGATAAAGCATGGAAGAAAATTCAGAACAAACAGTTGATATCTTTGAAAATTATGTAACTTGGCAAGTTAATACGGCTCAGGAAATCTCAACAGTAGGTTCCCCTGTTTGCTACACCTGTTAATGTATAGCTACAGACATCCAGGATCTCTCACTACAGTGATTAATATGGGACAAAAATTGTCAATAATACCTTATTGTCTTAGTTCTATCATGTCACAGTGTCCTTTAGCCTCATCTTACGGATAGATGCTAGAGAACTTAACTGGCTTGTATGAGACAACAGAGAAAGTCTGTGTCAAGCTAACAACAGAACTGCTGGGCTCTTGGATCTCCTTGCAATCCTGTATTTGAGTAACTAGATGATAACACGTAATATAACTCAGTATTTTAGGGGTTTGTCATATACATCGCATGCAAACACACACACATAGAGTACAAAAGGAAAGACAGAAAAGGAAACAAGCAATACCAGAAGGCGGGGGGGGGGCAGGAAGAGATAAACACTAATGATGATCCATAATTTCTTTGAAACATTTCAGAACTCTTAAAAATTTTTGCCTTACAAATACATGAACTTTGCCTAAAAAGAAAAGAGGAGTAGTTTTGAAGAACAGAAATGCATGCATTGATTGCTGAACTACTTCAGCCTTTGATAACATTTCAAAAGGTAGAAGAATGGCATTTCAGTCTTTATACTAAGGCCTGTAAGAATCCAGGTGGCATTAGGGGGATGTAGCGACAAAGTGCACGAAGTGCCAAAACCAAAAAAAACAAACAAAAAAGAACCTTTCAGCAATTTAGTAGTGAGGATTGCACGTAGATATCAAGCATAATCAAATGCATTTCCTTCTGCCAAAGGCATATTTATGCAATGTGCTAAAGTTACCACAGGAAAAATCACCCAGGAGACTATACTCTCTCATGGGTAACCCCAGAAGAACTGTCTACATGTGTATCAACCCACATCAACTATCTTTCCTGGAACTTCTCTTTGACGACACATTGATGACGTTAATTAGTTAACCATTAGATTTTTGCTTTGCTGCTTGTTTTTTCGCTTGGGTTTTTTTGTTAAGACTTGTCAAATGCTGCAGGAGTGTCCACTGCAGGCTGCAGCAGAATACAAGTGTAAATGCCATTTTATTTATCATGTGATCAGCCATCTTCTGAAAAAAACATGGCAATTTCACAATTTGGGCTGACTGTTGTCATGCGTGTTAACTAAATGCATCGAACTCAAGAAACCGGTTGCCTTCTATTGCAAAATCCACATGTAGAGAGCTACTTTGCCTTTATCATAACTGTGACTTTATTTACTGCCAAAACTGATGCATGTGAGCTAGGAAAAGACAGGAAAACTGCTTTTGAGAATCATACTGAGTCTGGGATTTCATACCAAGTTCCCTTGTCCCTGAGGGCCGTTTCCCAGAGGTCCTATGGACGAACTCCTTAAAGAGCTAGAAGTTTGCTTTCCTAAAATTCAGGGTCCTCACTTACTCTTTGCCTGACCCATATCCCCCAGGACTGTGAACTCCACCAGTGCACGATCACTGCAGTCCAGGCTGCCTCCAATCTTGACATCACTGATTAGCTCACTTGCATTGGTGACCATCAGGTCCAGTATCACATCCCCTCTGGCAGGGCTGTCTATTACCTGGCTTAAGAAGTTATCCTCCATGCACTCCAGGAATCTCCTGGATTGCCTACAGCTCACCGTGCTACTTTTCCAGCAGATGTTGGGATGGTTGAAGTCCCCCAGCACAATGAGAGCCTGCGAGGCGGTGCCTCCTATAGCTGGAGTAAGAAGGCTTCATCAGTAGGCTCCCCTTGATCGGGCGGCCTGTAGTAAACACCAGCTGCAAGGTTCCCTTTGTTGCCTCAGTCTCTAACTTCCCCATAAGCTTTCAACCTGCTTGTGGCTATTCCTCAGAGACAGCTCTTCACAGTCTATCCATTTCTTGATGTAGAGGGCAACCCCTCAACCCCTCCACCCCTCCTTCCTCACCCGTCCCTTCTGAACAGCCTGTAGCCATTGATAGCCGCAGTCCAGTCATGGGATTTGACCCACCAAGTTTCAGTAATGGCAACTAGGTCGTTGCTTTGTAGCACGTACCACAGTGGCTTCCAACTCCTCCTGCTTGTTGCCTGTGCTGCATGCATTCGTTTAGAGAGACTTCAGCTGGGCCACTGGCCATGTCACCTTTTTAGAGGAACACACCTTAATTCCTTTGAGGTATTCCACCCATGTTCCCCTGTTTGCTCCAAATACCTCAGAAGCCCCTGGCTTATCTCTGTAAGACTTCAAGTGTGCTGCAGTGTACCCAGCAAGTCTCAGAAGAATAGGCTGAGGGTCCTCGCTAGCACCCTGTCCCTCTAAACTTGGAGTGTCCTCCCTTGGTTTGTCACGGGTGAGACTGATATTATCCTCCTTCCTCTTCAAGCTGAGTTTAAAGCTCTGTCAATGAGCCCTGCTAGCTCAAGAGCAAAGACCCTCCACCCCTTGAGAAAGATGAATCCCATCCAACGCCAGCAAGCCTGGTGCCATGTAGACCATTCCATTACTGAAAAACCCAAAACTGTGGCAGTGACACCAGCCACAGAGCCATGTACTAATAGACTGGGTCCGTCTGTTTCTTCCAATGTCACTGCCCACAACTGGAAGGATAGAGGAAAAAATTACCTGTGCT
>JAVKLA010000039.1:5551603-5599630 GCA_034782735.1 Sagittarius serpentarius | reverse complement strand
CATACCACACTGAAAACACAGCACTGTACCAGCTACTAGGAAGACAATTAACTCTATCCCAGCTGAAACCAGGACAGTGGGAAGATAATTTGTAGTTTTCTCCTTGGAGAAACATTTTTTCGACTGCAAAACTAAGTATCTACAACAATATGCACTCACACATTTCTACTCTAGTAGAACTGTAGTTGTGTACTTAGGTAGCTTCAGATAACGAGCTGCTGACAGATCCAGAATATGCACACAGCCAGTACTTTTTCCGCTACAGCTCACCAGATTTCTGCAGAAAGGAGCCCAGAACAGAGAACTGGAGTGAAGACACAGCATAGACTTCACCCATGGAGTAGCTTGCAATGGGCTGTTTTTTAAGGGACGTAAGCTACTAAGCGCTACACTCCCCAAGCAGGTGACTTGTTCCCAAAATGAAGCAGTCATCAAATGTGGTGAGCATGGAGAGTACACAGAAGGACAGAGGAATAGATCACATATGTTCACAAGTACCGCTTATGACTTACTTTCAAGAAACGGGTCTTGCTGAGATGCTACATGTCATTGAATTTAGAGATTAAAAAGGAGAAAAATAATGCAAAGGATTTAGATTTCTTGACCTTAAGCAAAATCATAGCTATCTTCACAGCGCAGTTTATCGAGACACTCCATCATGACCACACATACCATTATTCATCCAGATTTTAAAACTATCTTAAAGCCCCTGATATAACTGTACATATCTGTTCTGTAGATACCATCCCTTTTATCGATACACATGAGGAAAGTGTTTACGTTAAGAAAAAAATCCATACGCCACAAATGAAACACATGTGCGTACACACACAAGAGTTGTAAGAACTATACATACATTGCATTAATAACAAGTCAGTATTAAATTCTGCATTTATTCTTATTCTTTTAAAAAAGAAAAAAAAAGGAGGTGGCATTTATTCGTAAGCTTGGATTAAAGATTCCCCCCCCTCAGTCACTGTCTTGCTCATCTATGTAGCTCTTTTTCTGGTGTGTGACAAAGATCCCAGAAAAGGAGTTGGAATACTTTCTGCTAAGGCTTCCACAGAGCATAAGTATATTGCTCTGCTCTACAGTCTCCTGAAAATCCCCAGTATTCTTATTAGCAGCATATGTTTTATGCTGACTTTCACAGTATCTTAACGAAAAGGATGGTATTAAAGCAAAACGTGTTAAACATGAAGGAGAAAGTTCTCCAGCATTAAACAATTCCTCTTTGTTTGCTTAGCCCCTTTGCCACTTAAAACCTGTTTCTTCATTTATGCCTCAGGAAAAGTAAATATTAGATAATTTATTTCTAAAAAAGGATATTGAAGCTCCCTTAGTTATGATGCGTCATATATACGCTAGTTTAAAAAAAAAAAAAAAACAAAAAACAAAAAAAACACACAACGGGGAGGCCTACTGTGAAAATTACAAACAGCTCTAGGACATACTGCATATTTCAATAGATTTCATTGTATAGATGCACTGTAGAAGAATGGATTGCTGAGTTTGTGGGAGGTAAACTGTGGATACTATAGTCAGGATCAACCCAAATACAGGGTCTGACATAAGACTGTGAGCTATTCACTGAGATCCAAGTGATAAATGTAGTTGCGCTGAAGGAAAAAATGACTATTCTTGCAGTTTTCCTTTTTGCAGGGCATTGTGTGAAATTCCAGTTTCTATACTTGCAAGTCAGACATACTCAGCTGTTTTCAATAAGCAGCTAAGGAAACCTGATTTCAGTGATTCGGCTATTAATAAATATGAGGTACTTCAAAAGAAACACAACTATGAAAATACAGGCACAAGTTACAGTATTAGTAAACTAGATCTGGACAACCAGATTTTGATGACAGATTCAGTAGAAGAGATGGACCTCAGTTTGTTCTGCTAATATCATTACAATCACTTATTGTCAACGCCAAGTATATAATTTTGTGTAATCTCAAATACAATGAGCTTTTTTACTACAAAGAGGTTTTTCTTTAGGAAGTGCTTAGTTTTGTCCTGGCTTCAGCTAAGAGCTTACAGCCCCCCCTGGGAGAAAGGAAGGGGGGCGGGGGTGTATGGAGAGAGAACTTGAGCTAGTTTTTCTTGCTAGAGAGTCATAAAATAGAACTAAAATGGAAGAATTATTAGTTCCCACCCTGCTCTACTTGCTGCCTATGTAGAATTGTTCCCTATGGCACATTACATAGCGTTTCACCCAGATTTATTTTAAGTGTTCAGCTCAATTTCAGCCATGAAACTGCGGCTAACGAATAATCTCCTTTGGTTTATTTTTATCACATTTTCAAGTATGCATTAAAATTAGCATAATTGATGGTGTAATTAAAGACGTCAGCACAACTCTGAATACAGGGTTTGCTAGTTTACACGTGCTCCATGCTGGTTGGACCTCAGAACAGGATTTTTTCCTGAAAGCTTTCTGCCAACATGACATTGGATTATTTTAAAGACACACTTAATTCCTGAATTGTTGTCCAGCAGGTTACAAGATGCTTTTAGAGTTACATTCATAGTCTTCTGCATAATACAATTCAAAATGAAAACCAGGTAAGGACACAATTCAGCCTGCTCCCATTCCATCTGTCCACCGTGGATGTAAAATTGATTCCAGTCAGGAAGGTGGAGTCTCCCTATATTCTTTTGTAAAAATCCATCTGCACTAGCAAAATAAGAGCACAACCACCTCAACAAGCACAGCAATTTCCAATTGCCCACGCGGGCGCCAAAGCTTAAGGACCTGCCACTAAGGAAACATTTCTCTTTAAGATGTTGCATTAGCAGAGAAGGAAGAAAGGCATAGGCTCCATATAGCTCTAAACAGAGTGACAGTCTTCCACTTCCTTTTCACATATGCCCTGTGTCATTAAGATTCTAGGGACCAGCAGTGAAATTCAGTTAAAATGACCAGAGGGAATGAAGCTAATGAAGAACACTCCTACATGCCATACCAGTGAGTTTGTATTCTTTCTTTTATGTCCTGATGGACCTGAAGTGACAATTATCCTGCTTCAAAGATGGCGCTAGTTACAATAATCTTCCTCAGAGCTTTATATTTATTATATTAACAACATAATTAAGGTTAGTGCTCATTTTACAGTCAACTTTTGGACCACGCAAAGTCCATGGCTGAATCTAGTTTCACGTATGGGATGTTCTTACACTTTCCTCCATTCAGTAAGAGATACTCTTGTACTGTCCTGTACTATCCAACAACAAAGTGTTGCTGTCCTCAAACTAAGGTACCACATTCTTGATGACAAGTACTAACTCATACACGAGTGTTAAAATGGTAGCATGCTTTTAAACATATTGTAATTAGTACCGTTTTTGCTGCTAAAGCAATAGTTCCCATTATACTCTTGCCTTTGTACCTGAAACTACACACAGCTGTTAGTCCTAGCTCTACCAATCTGCTTGATTTCACAAGGCTCAAGGAATAAGTGGATTCCGAAAAAAAAAACTTTTTAGTGGAATAATGCCTCAAATGTATTTTCTTTCAGATACTCTGCTGAGTATTATGTAGTTATACAATGAATGGTCTGTTCCAAATTTATGAAAAAGCCAGCCTAACTTCTCACGGTTCTTAGTGAATTCAGTTATAGAAGTTTTCCTTTATCCTCAGATAAAGTAGAAAGCAGAGAGTCAAAATGTCAGAATAAAGCATAAAGCAGTCTCTTTTTTTTTCCTAAAGAGGAAGCTAAAGCAAAGGTGGAGCTGGGAATAACTGAAAGGGCGAAGCGTTATGTGTCCCCAGTTTGAAGGGTCATCAGTTATGAAAGAAACTCAGAACTGTTCCTCATTTGGTACGCAGCAGAGCTGTAGGATCTCCGTATGCTTGAAGAGAACTGCACTAAGAGAAGATTTTAATCAAGGGTTGTGTACAAGAACAGTGCAATAACAAAAAAAGAGATCTTGATTTCCATAGTTACATATGGACATTTTAGACAATTGTAATAGCTCCTAATGAGAATTAATGGAAGACTTCCATCTCTAAACTGTTTATTCAAAGAGAGATGCTCTGTAAGTCCAAAACTCGACTTGTGTGAAGCAGAAAGGGAAGCTTAGTATCTGTACAGGTCTTTATCAGGCACGAGTTTGTGACTCTGCATTCAGAAGTCTTGAAAGAATGACTGGTGTTTCCACATAATTTGTACAAAAGTTAAAAATATATTTTTAAATATGGTACCTGATGTTGATTTCTGATATGTAAGCCAAGCAAAAGAATTCGTTTGTGCCTGTAATTTGGCACAGTTCCATTATCACTTTGCATTTTATTCTAATTCTCCTCTGCTGCATTTCATCTACCTTAGATCTCCTCTCTCTCTCAGCTTCCTTTTCATGAATCCGTTACAAAAGATACTTTACCTGTTTTATACTTCAAAATACCTTTGTTTCAAAGGGAGAAGATAAAAGAGGATAAAAAACATCAGAAGCAAGCCTTGATAATGAGGCAGACTTTGAAGCTTTGATATAAATACAGCACAATGCTTTCTAACAGATTTTTAATTTAAACTCTCACATTAAAACAGAATAATTACTAGACCCAGTGGCAATGCAGGAAGACACATGGCTTAAGTGCATATCTACAGAATGCCTCCACGGTATTGCTTACTTTCCTGCTTCTTTTACTTTAATAACATTTCAGCTATATAATGGTTCTGGCAAGTGCCGCCTGTAAAAAGCTTTCTGAAAATGTAATCAGTCCGTACAAAATTGAATTGGTCAGGCAGTACAAGTTGTATCGAGAAGAACACTTTGGAAAAATACGTTGGAGCTGCATTTGAATATAGTTTACTCTACCAGGTATTTCTCAAATGTGTAAAGTGACAGATTTACTCTGAAGTTCTTAAAGATCAGGAAATTTAGTGCAAAAATACTCGCACTAGCATACCTTTAAATAAGAGCAAAGCCCCTTTCGGCATCCGTGTCCTCACCTGACAGTGATACAGAGTCTAAATGTGATTTGCTGCCAGTAGTTATTAGGAAAACATCACATCTCTCTTGGTAACAAGAATTAAGAGCATAGATCCTGGAGGTCATGAGTTCTTAATACAACTCAAAAGTAATTATAAATTTACTCAAGTTACCTTGGATTACTTTAGAATTAAAGCATTAATTAATTCACATGTAAGGTAGTATTTTCAGATGAACCGCTGCCATTTGGGTGGTAAAGCCATTTGGCCAACAATAGAAACAGAAAACATGACATGAGAAGAACAGGAATGTAGTCCACAAGGAGCTTACAACTTGCCAAACTGGGACCTCCACTATGGTCCATTGCCCTCAGTAAGCCAAATGACTGCATGTTTAAATTGACTCTGAATCAGGGAGACTTGATATGCAGTCTAATTGATTAGGGATTAATAAATTATAACACCCAGTTAACCTGTAAGTAGGGTCTTAGCTCTTTGGGAGACTGAGTCCTAAGAAGCTAGATCTAATTTCAACAAGCATGGGTACCTATCAGGTTAGTTCATCTTAATTCACTGTATTTCTGACTCAGGAAGATAAGTAGGTAAAAGTCCTAGTTCATTTTAAAATATCAATCCTACTTATTGCTTGCTATTTTTTAAAACCATGAATGTATTTTGAAATAGACATTCTCTTTAAATCTGTATCACTAGCGTAATCAAATGAGTTTTAGGCTTAAAAGTGTAGAAATGCCAGTAAGTTTGAGTAGACAAGCGTGTAGGCGAATAAATAAATTTAGTTTATTCCGTGTTAAATGAAAATAGGAAGTGTGAAATGAGCTGTATTAAGAGTCAAAGTTAAGTATACCCATTTCATCTACAAGTTTCGTTACAGTTATGTGTATAGTCAAAACTCTTAATTCATGTGTGCAATTATAGTTGGCAAATACTACTATAAGCCAATATTCTGTACAACTATCTTTCCATCTGCAATTCTGGATGTAAACTAGGACAAATGTCTGAGAATAATATGTACAAGTTGGAGGTTACAGCACCAAGTAACGAGAATGACAAAGTGAAAGCACTGAAGATCTGATTGAGTGACAACGACCGACAAAACTTTGGAAGGAAGGGATGCGGAAGCAAGGCGACAAGAAAAAACAAAAGTATTCCTAATCACTTCCACTATGTATAAACCAATATAATTCTTAAAAATAACCAACACACTGTCATCTCACACTTCCAAATGCAACTTCTCAAAGCAGTTTCTAATATGTGTTTCTGACAGCCATAAATCAGAGAAGCTGCTATTTGGCATGAAAATCTAGAAACCAAATTGTACACTGCCAGCATAAATGTACCAAAAGTAGTGAGAGTTTGAAGGCAATATGTCAAGTTGTCCACACAGTACTCTAGACTGAGTATTTTGTCAAGATGCGTGTCGCATAGACAACAGGAAAATAGTTTAAAGGAATATAGCCCTTCTGGTGAAATACTTCAATGTAATTACAAATCTGTTACCCATTGCTGTGGATTACCTAGTGGTCTAGCACACCTTCAATGGACAGATTTTTCAACTTATTTTTTAACCTCCATAATAGGTCAGTGCCCTACCCATCAATTTTACTCTCCCTTCCAGATAAATGAGGCAATGACCCTATTAACTGTTTCCTTGAGTAGCTATGTGATGACACGGTGCTCACTTTGCAGAGCATGCTAGCAATACAGTAATGATACGACCTGACAAGCCGCTTGACTGCATGTTATTTAATGCTCAGAGGGCCACTAAGTGTGCAGTGAAATTTGTGCTCATAAGATGAACTAGGCAGCATTGACAATTGTTTCATTCAGTGGGTAGAACTCTCAGAGGAGGTTACCTAAATCATCTCTAAGCCGATGGCCCAGCAGTATGGGCAAAGGAGAAAAGGGCAGAAGCAGGGAGGGCACATGGGATAATGCAGGGACTCAGCACAGTCTTGAGTCAGACACATTGGATAAATTCTGAAATGTAACTTATTTGAGGGAGGTATTTGGGGGTACATCTAAAATTGTTGAGACACAGGCAGGAAAAGTCGCAGAAAACAATTTTTACCACAGCTCTACCAAACTATTCTAAGCTTAGCCTAATGAGGATCACAGACCCAGCTCACCACAGACAACACTGCAGGAATCAACACTGGCAATATTTCTTATTCAAAATGCCATTACTATGCTTCAGTCAGCTTTTGGGTTAATTTAGAAGAGCTGAAGCACTTTCAGCATACCTCCCTTGCAAAAAATTTTGAGATTATTACTTTACAATGGTCATTGTTTCACCACATCACTACAGTCACAATTACACATACATACCCTAGGCACATATCAGTTAAATAGCTTGAGGCTGTTGGTACAGAAGGCTGAAAGGAATGAGGCTGGCCTTTAATAGCATCTGTGAGAGCTTCACAGTGTTGTCAGAAATAAAAGACATTAAACACCTGGCTGAAAAATACAGAGCCATTACTTGCATCATTTGGTTGTTCTAGCTTTTCTTTTGCCATTCTGAGAAAAGATTTTTTTTTAAGAACAACTGTGGTGATCCTGAAACAAACAACAACAACAAAAGAATATGGCTAGCGTGTCTGGGACATTTGCCATAAATGAAGCAACAGCTGTGGAATACCCCAGGATTGATTCCACTTCTTCTTTGATAACTACTGTTTAGAGAAGTCAGAAAGAGCAGAAAATACGGATAATAGAAGAGTGAAGAACTGTTGCTCCCTAGTGCCTAAAAAAGTGATTCCTTGACAAGGAGCAGAGCATTACTGTAAAGGAAAAACAATTAGGTGATCCATGTAACTCCAGCATTTAGCTTTAAGCAATACAACATGTTTCATGGTATTCTTAACATTTTCCTCCAAGATAAAGTATTTTCAGGAACATTGGCCTATACGAAAGAAAACCAGCTTCCTGCATTCAGTCATGTTTCAGCCATCTTGCAGATAATTCATAGATAATGAAAAGTAAGAAAGACAACCGTCAGAAGCTAGATTCCAGTATCTGTGTTGTGTGTTTGCATTACAATGTTTACCAAGAAGAATGGATTAGTTTTAGGTCATATTGCATTTGAATTTAGTATTTATATTATGAATAAATTATCATGGAATTTTAATGCGTGGACTGCTTTAAGTATATTTTCATTCATGTATCAAAGAGTACAAGTGCAGAAAATAGTACATTCATCCATTCTTATGGCATTAAGAACATAATCTCCTTGCGATTGTAAGCTGTCTTGTTCTATTTTATTTATTATTTGACATAGTACTTTGGTTCTGTACATTGGGTTACACCATTTGCGGGCAGAAGTTGAACCTGACATAATTTTAGCTATTCTAGGCTTTTACTGCTGTTGTAGTCAATGCTCCGTTTTATTGTCCAAACTATGAAAATAACAATGGATCTTCAAGTAAAATTACACTTTCTTTCTCAAAGCTGCTTGTCTTACCCTAAAATTATCCTATTTTAAACGTAATGCCTCTGTAGCGTACTTCCAAAGTCCTTTTGAGACATTAACTAATGAATCATTTAACATTTTGTCAAGCTATGCATTTCGTGTATTGTTATACATTTGGAATCAGGCCTTCCTTACTTGGCCACAGTAAAGAGGACAGCGTCAGTCCAATTGCTATGCAGAACCATGTACCAAGACCAGACTGCAATGGACTCCTGCATTTATTTAATACTCTAAGGGTTTCACACAACTGTTCTCCCTTTCTAGTGCTGAGACCTCGCTCTTCAGCTGTTAACCTTGGTGGGCCTTGCTTTGGCCTGCCCACAGGAGTCAGGTCACGTCTAATGTCTCTGGCCTTCACCCGAGGAGAGAGGCAGACAAGGGTCCAAGGAGGACCCTCAAGTCACGCAAATTTGAGGTTACCTACTTAGAGGAGAGAGCTGAACCGTCAAAAGGTCAACATGCCCAGCCTCCGAAAGACGGGGAAGAAAGGGAAGTCTCAGCCTTTCTAGACAACCTCCCCCTTCACAGAGATCATCTGGACTCCCAGTCAGGACAACGTTGGGAACAGACGGGCTCTTAAAAGTGCTCCCTGCGATGGCTTTACATGCCTGCAAGTGTTCATTCATGTGAGAATTTGAAATGATCTGCCATACAGGAGTGTGACTGCACTGCGTTGGGTTTTCTCACCCGTACAAGGAAGCTAAAATACTAGGTAGTGTATTGGTTTTGACCTTAGCAGCATTTGAAATAGTCTCCTGATACTAACGCTGAGTTCTAGTCTATTGTGTCCAGCAATAATGAGCACTACCTTAAAAGAGCACATATCGATTTCGCTGCCAGTTGTCAGCCCTTACTTAGTCATTTCACAGCACTACAATAAGATCAACAGTGCTATAACCATGCCACCCTGATCATTGAAATATGTGATATAATAACACTTTGCATTTAAGCAATGGCCTAGCAAAAAAAAAAGAAAAAAAAAATCCTGACAGTGCAGAAACAATTTCTTCCCGTAAGATTGATAGCATTATCAGCTAGGAAAAGAATAATTGGGTTTGCTCTGGCTTCATGTAAAAAGCATTACAAGCTTAAAATATTACCCATGCTGTTAATTCAAGTGAATTCAGAAATTAAAACGTATAATAATTTACCTATGTAAAAAATGAAAATATCAGCAAGATCATTAGAAACTTTAATTTTTACTTTATTATTTTCTCTATAGAGCATGCATTGATCGTATCTATGCACTATGGATGGGTTTGACTCATTGTAATAATAGACCAATTATTATGAAAATCAGAGTATAAAACAATCATGAACACATTAAAAAAATATTTTTTAAAACCCAACAAAACCAGCCATGAAAGAGTGGTTTTCCAACTTTAGTACTTATATTCTCCCTAATGCTATTAACCACTGCTCAATTTATATATAGGAATATCCAAAACTATTGATTTTTTAAAGACAGAAAAATCAGGATTATTTTCAAGATAGTAAAATTGTCCTTTTCTATATCAAACCATTAACAGCATTTCCTAAGCACTGCAGTATTGCTGTCGACAGGAAGTCTTGCCAAAAAGTGAAAAAAGCCTGAAAGAACTGAAAGTGTTTGGTGATAACTCTCTTGTATCTTTCCCAGTTTTAGCTTCACGATTAAATTAACTCCGAGATTATACCTTTGGGTTTGATAGTCTTCAGCAGATTTGGGATTTCTTGAAGTTCTTTGATCACCTTCTGAATCCATATAAACTTTTGCATCTCACACATTAAATAGTACAAAGAACCAGAATTTTAAAATGTTGGTGCAAAAGGGTTTCCCTTTTTCTTGTTTAAATTTTGTTGCTTGATGTTTTCCTTAGTAAATGCCACCATCCTGCAAGGAGTTCTTACAGTCTATGAAAGAGTGTACAGTTACCATTGACTCACTTGCTCTGTTACTCTATTTTCCAGACAAGTCCTACCTCTCCCATTCTTGTCTTATTCTCAAGCTGCTCCATATCTTTGATCTTTACCCTTTTTACACCCATTCCAGCATTACTGGGTTTTGGGGTTTTGATATATGTGAGGGTAAGATGGTGAGGAAATGCACAACTAAAATATACACGGATATGAGAAAACAGTTCACCACTGCTATCAGTGTCTGGCCTTTCCCCCCCCCAGCTATCATAAATCACACTGTCATTGAATATTGACTTAGTTAAGTATCAGTAGAATTTTTTAGACAAAAATCTTACAAGAAATTGTCAGCCAGTCCACAAGACCAGAAGACTACCTAACGTCTCGGAGAGAGTCAGTTATTTTAAAAGAAAATCCCTTAACTCCATGATCTGAGGATCACTTTATACCATATACAAATAAAAAAACCCCTGTGTCTACTGTCACACCCTGTGTGACAGCATGCTAAAAAAAAAAAAAAAATGCATTTCCATGTGGATGTAATGCCACAAACGGGCAAGATAGAAGCTCTTGCACCAAATTAGACTACTTTTTGAACCCTAAAGTACAGCCAAAGAGCGGTTTGCATCAAATCATTGCCGTCTTAAAACGAACATCTGAAACCAGAAACAAAACAAAGGCAAAACTAGAGAATTAGAAGCAAAAGTGGTTTTGTTGCCCAAGCTCAGGGGTTTAACCTCAGCGACTCACCTTCCCACACCTCACACAGATAACAGTGAAAGCCCAGCCACTCAAGAGACCAAGTCAGAGAACCTGGCTCTGAACCGTGACTGGCACAGAGGATGCACAAAGAGCAGCTCAGCAGAAACAGGGATGATGGAGCCGTTATCACACCCAAAGTGACATCTGAGTGGGAGATTCAGAAAGGCAAGGGTGACAGCTCCCCGGGACTGGCAAGTGGACTCGCTGGAATTAATCAGACACAGATCAGATCAACAGTGGTGGCTTTTGACACACTGGTCTTTTGTATGTAGAGCGTGTAAAGACCTCTCTCAAACGCAGAGCTCTCCTGTGCAAATGTTGAGATTAACATCTCTAGAACTGCCAAAAGCACAGAGTAGAAGAAAATGAAGAGTCATGAAGTTATCACATGGATTCATTAACCAACTGATTGGCGCTTCCCTGTTGCTGCTGTCACGAAAAAGGACAGGAAGACAGATTCACATTTATCTTAAACACTTTGCAGCAGCAATTCTCAGGGAAAGTACATCTCATCTCTGAAAGGTGTCTAGCACTAACGTATTTTGAAGATAGCGGGTGCTAACTGTGGAACGAGCAACTTTTGTTAAGTACAAACTTACTAAGAAAGCTCGGCATTTACCACAGGGTCTTTGTTATTTCCATTCTTAGTATAATTACAATGCTAGAAGTGTGACCACTGAAAATCTAGGTATTAAGAAACAGGACCTAAACCCACAGATAAGTCCTTAAAAAAACAAAAAAAAAGGCAATTTTGTGTTAAAGTTAATTAAAAAAAAAGTAAATGGTGGCAAAGTAATGTAAGACTAGGAGATTAAGTCCTATTTTATATCATCTCCTTACTGACAAAAATCATAATCATTAACAAAAACTAATTGTGCCAGCATTTTATACCAAAACTAAGATTACAAGTCACTAAGGTAAAGATCAATCAGTAATGAACAGTTCCTGAGGCTAAATTCAGCATTCTAAAACATTAGAATATTGCTACAAAGACACAGCATTTACCAGTAAATCGTTCCTACAGTATTCTGGACAACAGCCTTCACATATGATACGCCTCGCCTTTGCAGAGTATGCTTCAGGAAGCAAACATTCCTCTTTTTGTCTTTTTACCTTCATAAAGCTTGACTCCTCTATACAGAATAGCCTAAAAATCTTCCCAATAGCACAAACAATGAGATTTTACAACTAGCACAAAAACTGGGACATTGTTAAAATGTCAGCTGCAGAGATACTACAGTTACACCGCTATCTACTGGTAGATTTCTTCTCTGTGGGTTGTAGGAATCCACAGAGGCATGTTAAGAAAAGTGGTTATTGATAAGAACTAAGTTCCTTGCTGTGATTTTCCCTGAATAGAAAGTGACATTTAAAAAAAAAATGGGTACTATCAGTAATTATACTTTTTATATGGCAAGATTATTCAGTCTCCAATTAACTGCAGGGTTGCATCTTACTGGGTACTGCATGGAAGTACACACAAAGAAATGGCTCTTTTTGAGTAGCTTAAAATCTAAGCAGACAGTTGACACAAGAAGCAGGAAGAAAAGATGGAAAGAGTTCTCTGTAGACAAATATACACAGAAACATATGTGAAAATACTAAATGCATATGGAGAATGCTTACTAGAATTAACAAATGAGGAAAAGGGCTCAATGAGAAACAAAGAGAAATAAAGCTGAGAATCACTGCTCTCCTCCCTGCCACTACCACCGTGCAATTCTGCTTCATTTTATCTCCAAGGTAAATGAGTCAGTGTGACAGGAGCAGATGCCACAAATGCTAGCATTGCAGGAACAGTTGCTGCAACAGAGGAGAGGAGTAAACAAAGGGATTCAGCAGCAAACAGTACAATAGCAGTTTCTGCAGCAGGCATTACCCCCCTTTCCCCCTTCTGGGCAGCCCCTGGTTTCCTGAGAGCATGAGAGAAACTGCCATAGATAACCTTAAACTCTGGGGCTACAGCTCTTTCTTCTCACAACCCTGAGAGCACCCAAGTCTGGTACAGCAATAAGAGCAGCACTCCAAGTTAGAAATAAGTAGCCTGATGTACAGGGTTGCTGAACAAAGTTCACTTTTCATCTGTGAGGTACTTCCAGTAATAAATGATGTGCTCCAAGAGGGTCAAGGAAAGTTCTCTTTGAAAAACACAAGAAACACCTTGGTTGTTGTCATGACATTGGTTCTCTCTTTTTCTGCATTCATCTCCATTCTGCATTGTGTCCCCGTCAACAAGCTGACATACCTTAACAAAAAATGCAAGAAACAGGCTCTACGGAATGTATTTTTAACATCTCTGAAAAGTTTAGAAGTAATTATAAGGTATATTGGCATTTGGCTGCAATTCTAGTAATTTCTTGCTTTATCTCTTTGCCTGCAGTTCTGTAGCGTGACTGTTTGGCACCAGCAGCTTGCAGAGTCTGGTGTGAACCCAACACAGATGTTTTCCAGTAGTTAATCTGTGACTGTGACCAATGGCTCCCAACAGGAGTCTATTCTAGCACCTGTAAGACTATCCCTGAATCTAGTGTAAAGTCAGTCTGGCCCAGCTTTACATCTTGGGACACCCTCAACAATACTGCTGAACCTTGTATTTGGATTTAAATTTTTTCCCATGTTCACCATCATCGTGGCTTATAAAACTGTCACATTTTAACACAAGTCTATGTTCTTCACACCTGCAGCAAAATTAATTACTCCAAAAAGCACAGGTTAAGACTCATGTCTCTCTGAAGTAAGGCACTTTATCCTAAATCAATTCAAACAATACTCAGTGAGATAAATAGATATGAAAGTTTGTCAGCTGTGTGATTCAAGCTATAGATTCTTAATAGAGAAGAACTGAAACTCTTTATGAGGCACAGGCAGAGATTTCGAATGGTGCGAGAAGAGGTGACAGATATAAAGAGTCATTTCTGTTCCTTCAGTCTTCTATAATCATGCGTTTTTCTGATAGTGAACGTGCTAGAAGTATGTATCTCCTAATCAATCTGTTACAGCGCTTAGTTTTTCTACACAATGCAGTCATTCTCTACATTATGCTATATAAAAATTAGAATTTTCAAGCTTCAAGGAAGAATACTGGAATTTGAAGTTTTAAATTATTATCTTAGAATATTTCTTCCAAAACCCAAGGCTCCCCTTACTTGCTACCTCTTCTTAAGTATTCAAGCTGCCAACAAAATCATGTCTATCTTGGCAATAGTTATATTTTGAGAACTCACTTGGGGGTTTAGGGGTTCTTTTTGGTTTTGTATCAGCCTTCGATTCTGCCGGAGAGATACATTGTATTTATTTTCTGAGGACAATGAACAAGTTGACTTTCCGCTAAAGCAGGAATTGTCTTCTTATCACCGGAGTTGACTGGCTTCGAAAATGTGCACAGAAAATTATTCTTGCTCTGGCTTCCGTTTTCAGCAGAACATGTATGCAGTCAACATAACAAATTTTTAAAAAGCAAAATGGAACATTCTGGAATAAGACTTCCTTGTAAAAAGTCGCTTCATGATCACCTTCAGCCACACACTCTAAAAGAAAGCACCTTCGCTCCTCACCATTGCCTGCCAAAATGCTGTCTGTTAACTAGGTACAACCAATAAATTCGCAGCGAAGTCAAAGGTAAACAAGTCTTGATACTGAAGGTGAAGAAAACATAATCCAGTGAAAACTCAAATTAGGGGGAGGAAAAAAAAAATTCTGTACGTGAACATGGTGATTCTAAGAATTCCCTCCCAGCAATGCTACTCTGTGACAATAAAACCACAATTTAAGCCCACAATTACCATTTGACAGTATTTGAGGAACTTCAGTTATTATCTATTCTCAGAGCTACTCCGGTACCCTCAGGCATTGTAGAATAAAAGGATTAATTTCTACTGCTATCTCCTGGATGTATGCAGGCACGGGGATCAGAGAGATGCTCTCTGACACAAGTATTCTACAAGTGAAAGAATAAAAGAGGTTCTCCCAAGGTTACTGAGCTTACATTGAGGTGGATCCCAAAGCGAAACCTTGGGAAGGAATGAGATAATATTACAGTATAACACAAGAGCTAAATGAAGTTAGAAGTTTTGGTTTTTGGGGCTCACTACCCTGTCAGCGCTCCCGTGCACCTTTCCTCACTCCAGCGGCACAACGCTCGTGTAAGGAACAGTATATCAGCTGTGGAAGGGTTCTCTTAACCCGGTAGAGTCTCCTGGAGAGGTGGCTGCTTCCAAACTCAAACACCCTTGGATGAGGAGCAATCGTGGAAAAAATGGAAATGGCAACAATAAGATCAAACATCTGAGGTGGCAAGACAGCCTGTGGAGACCAGGCTTCAGGCTGAAAGATCTTCAAGGCTGGGTTTAAAGAGAGCCTTAAACATACCAGTGTTTGATTTCAAGCTTCCTTCAGTGTAGTGACAGCACTGGATACCTCTCAGGAGCAGGCTAGCATACAGTTCTAACTATATAATACCTAGCTGTACTACTAACTTTGCAGTAAAAATTAAAATTTACGTGGCTTTACCCTGTAGCAATTCTCAGCCTAAATTAATATTTAAAAGGGGTGATTTGCCATGTTTGTGTTGGTCTTGCTTTTACCAATATTTTCCCCCCTCTTTCCTGTTTTTCCTTGTCAAACTTTTTGTCTTCATGCTTTTTCCCTCTTCATCCTAGTTTCTCCTTTGCATTTATCACTGGCAATTTTTACTTTCACTTTTCTTCCCAACCAGCTCTCCTCTGCTATACTGAATGGACTGTTCAAAGCAATTCCTACTGGTTTGTGCCCACGGATTTCACACACCACAGAAGAGATGCTGTTTTCCAGAGTACCAATTCAGCTCAGCAAGGGTGAGGTGGCTAACACCAAGAACAGCAAGAAATTACTGACAGTTGAGGAAAAAAACCCTCCAACAACAACAAAAAAACCCAAACAAAACCACCCAACACCTACAAACCTAAAAATTCAGATCAGCGGGATGGGAAAGATGGCAATTTTATGGGAAATGATTAATACATTAAGGCAATTTCTCAAGTAAAGAACTGTTTACGTGACATGAGTTCAAGCCTGTCTTTGCTCTGTTTGTGATTAGCATGGGGCCCACTTGGATCTAAGCCATGGGATTTGGGAAGATCAGATCAAAAGTGGATTGGCACCCAGTACTTTAGCTGAACAAATATCCAGGAAGATTTTTGCAGGATACGTCCTTACAGACAGAATAAAAAGAGAATACATCAGTGAGCATAAGCTGCATTATCAATGCCATTACAACACTGCAACTCTTGCCAGTCTTGAGAACGCTATTCTAGCAGTTTATGATTTATGCTGATTTCTCCCATCTTCATTACAATTCAAGTAAATAGAGGTTGAACCACACATAAACCTAGCAGGATCTGAATTACAGAACTGATTTCAATATTGGTCTTTCCTTGTAAACACTTAGAAAAAATGGAAATGATTCCTTTTGAGGCTAGCTCCCTTCCGTCACTGGCAGGCAGGTTGGATTTTCTCCTTTAAGAAAAGGGGACTTCTCCAGCTCAAAGGCTGCGTTCGTTTTCTTGACCACCATTAAAATGGGCTCCAGATTATCACACTTCTGAAAGTCAGACACATCTATTTCCACCTTAAGTATATTTCTATCATCCTTTAACTTACTGTTTATCTTTTGATAGGTTTATCTGGTTGGACTAAACACAAACTAAGTCTCTTAGTCTCTCCTCTTACGAAAGACTTCCTATTCTCCTGAACATCCTAGTTACCTTCCTTTCCACCTGTTCCAGTTTGAATTCACCTTAATTAAAAGCAGGCAAAGACGACTATTAAAAATATCTTAGATTATTGTTTCTGCAGGACCTAGATCAAGTATTTGTTATTTCCTTTGCTAATGCAAATATCTCATCCAGCACAGCCTAAGATTGCATTTGCCCTTTTCATTGATGTGTTGCATTGGTGGCTTGCAGTCATCCTGTGACTTTCTCCTCCTCTGTCATTTCCAATTAACGAGCTCCTAGCTTATAACAGAAATGTATTGTTTTTGTGCATGATCTTGCACTTTGTCCTATTGAATTTCATTCAGCTACTATTACTGTAGTCCTCAAGGTCATTTTATTCTTCCTGTATGGTATTCTAAACTCCCTGTGTGACGGGGCCCACAAACTTTGTGGGCATCAGAAAAATTACTTTTCCTAATTTTCTTTTTCGAGGGAATTACTGAAATTTTTAAACAACATACCAGGAGCAATTCTTGAGGGACCTACATGTAGGCCCGCTACAGTCCCCCTGGTGTAATCGCAGTTTGTCTCCAGCAGATTACAGTAATGGATATCATTCCTGTGATGACTTTGATGTACTTGAAGCAGTATTCAAGAACACGTTGGTCTTTCTCTCTGAAAAACTACTGAAGTTTTCACAGACATCTGGGCATTTTACTTACCCAGGGTATCAGATGCTTTATATCTTTTTCACATTTCTGATGATCTCCACACACAGTATTGCCTAAACCAAAGTAATCATTCTTAAAACTTTACAGCAGCACAATCGTAAGCTGCAGAGCGGACATGAGAGTCACACACAATGTGTAGTGTGAACTCTTGCTTGGACATGGAGCCAGGTAGGATTTGACTGCAACACATTTACCGGATACAGACCAGCTTCTTCATTTATTGTGAAGAAGTTACCCTCAGGGAAACTGTACACCTCTAAAGATAAGTCTAACCTTTATCAGTTTATGGCACTTGAAACCTCCTCTTAACCAAGTTTAGAGAAAAATGCATGATTATCCTAGCTCCAGGACACTGGAAAACCAAAATATAAGTTTGAATTATGAACAAACCAGTGCTAACCCCATGAAAATGAAGTGAAGCCTTGGCCTATCCCTGATGATGAATCTTTCTGTGTTACAAAGAAATATTTTTTTAGGTTTTTTTCCCTCTTGCTTTTGAGTTTTCCACCTCAAAGGCTTGAATGATGACCTATCTTGAGAATAACTGTTTTCATAGTATTTTACAGGACAGTTTGGAAATATTTAGAAAATGATGCAATTGATACACATCAGGACTTCAGAAACATTAGCCACACAACCAACAATCATGAAAGCAAGAATGAATAGTGGAGAAGGGTCCTTTTACTCCTTAACTGGGAAATTAAAAGCACAGAAACTACTTGTCACTTTTGCCCTTGGGTTTATTTAAGCAGCCGTAAAACAATGTTTTGAAATTCAGAAGTCCATTTTTATCCTGCAGGAAAAAGTTAGTGAAACAGTCCTTCTGCTGTTACACGGTAGAAAAATAATGAATGTGGAAGCAGGTATTGATAACGTGCTGCATAGCAAAAAAACAGCACTCCGTGAGAATCATCTCTTCTTGTCCCTTCTGCCTCTCAGCATCCTTCTTCCCCTGGAAACACACATGGAGGACACACAACCTTTTACCACAGGCTTGGGTGTCCCCTTCAATATTCATTCTGACCACATGTCATTTTGGGAGGATAGAGGACACACCTACACCGATCTTCCCCTGTAAACTGCAGTGTAGATTCACCCAGTGAACACACTTGCCAAGATACAGTGTGTACGCCATGCAGACCTATACACCAATTCTTAACACTTTTTTCCCTAAAATGATACGGAACGTTTAAGAATCTCAGTTCTTTGACACATAGCATTGCTGGACTCTATTCTCGTATACTGTGCTGCTGCTCAAAATGTAAATGCAGCTTTAAAACATTTCAAAATAATTACGTAAACTTCATGAACTTCAAGTAAGAGTGTAATTAATTGATAGCAAAGTGGGAGAACTGGAGCTCTTCCAAGAGCGTCCCCGAAGATTCGCCTGAGTCTGGCTAGTAGCAAAATTCTTCCAGTGTCACAACAAACTCCAAAGACTCCAATGTGAACACAGATTCTGAAAGTCTAAATAGACTTAAAGGTAAGCACACACTTTTTTTTATAATTTTAAAATTTTTCCTCTGGTTTTGTTGTATTCTTCACATGCATAATTGGAAGAATTGCCTTCAAACAATTTTATGAGATCTAAAAAAGCCTCATTTTTATTTCTCTGCATGATACTATATATTTAGGTTTTTAATAATTAAATATTACAGTTCCCTGTCAAAATGTCTAATAACATTTCAGAGACGAAGGACACACATGGAGAAAGACTATTCAGACTTACTGCAGAAAGAGGAACAAACAGTGTGTGTCCTGTTGTAAATCTCTTAAAAACTCCTAAGAGTCATGGCAGTAAAAAACGTTTAATGTCTTGGGCTACTCAGGCTAGTTCCTGTCAGCTCAATCTATGTGACACTTATTTTAAGGATGTGCTTAATGGAGGAAAAAAGAAGGGAAAAAAAAAAATCAAACACAGGGATAAATGACAGGGATTTGGACTTGGACTTGGTATTCTCTACTCAGTAACCACCAAAAGAGTAACTTGCAACTGACGTATCTATCATTGCCCACACCCTAAAAGATAATGTTCGTTCTTTCTCTCCTGAGGGCATCCTGGCACCTGCACCTGCTTTTTTCTTAATTTTTTAGGGGGTTTTTAAGTGTATAGTTCATCAAATGTTGATACGAACTGAGACATCTTTACAAAATCCACATTCGCAAGAAAAGCATTGACTAGTAATCATTTGCGTTAGACACGAAAGAAAACTTTGTGGGATGTGCCACCGTACAGCAATGCTAAAAGTACACAAACTATAGGCAGAAAATATTCCATGCATTTGTTATTTCAGACATCTATTGACTTTGCTTTGACCCTTTTAATGATTAATTAAAAGTGAAATTCTGAAGGTAACTACTGGTAATGTCTTTGACGTATTTTTTAGTTAAGGACTCTCAAGGAATGAAGTATACAAAACAAAAAAATGGAATATGCTCAGAATTTCAGAGATACTTCTACTGATGTCTCTCAAACTCATTCTTCACCCAGGTTTACAAGATTCAAACATGGCTTCCTCTCCCTCTCTCACAAGCTTAGCCAAGCCCCACGCACTGTTCTTTACTTAAATGAGTGCCCCTGAGAAAGCCAGGTTTCATCACTCCCCCCATGACTAGCCAAAGTGCCAGACTTCCATACATACTAACATTGCTTGGAAGTAAGTGGAGCAGCATTGTGGATAAACATCTAAAGATAGGAGAGGACACTGGCTTATTTGCAAAACAACATGGGAAGGTCTCCTGTGGTATTATCATTGGTGCGGATACCCAAATCCCTTTTGCATGACTTGGGAAATTTCAGCATCATACAAAACTGGTAACAGTAGTGATGATGCAGGCACTAATGAGAAGTAGAAACTGAGCGAAGAGTGTCAGAGACTTCAGTGGTGTGGGCATAAATGCAGGTAAAGAATTCCATCCTTTCCATAATATGTGTATTCATTTCGTAAGGCAACAAACGACTGCCTAAGCTGCCAATACTGCAAACCCAACCGAACTCCAAGTCATCACACTCTCCCAAACCAGCAGTTTGCCACCGAGAGCAGCTTCTGCAAACAAGCTGATGATAATTGCATTAGATCTACATCACTGACTGTAAATTCCAGTGTATTAAGAGAGACGATGTTACCCAAGGACATAGCATGCAAAGAAGGATGTCATTCTCACGTTGCTATTATTTATTGCTTACCTCCCACCTTGCACTGGTCTCCGTACAATACCTGGAAAAAAGGCAGTCCCTTCTTTAAGTCTATAAATTCTAAACACAAACTGTATTTCAAGGGCCATTTGCGGGGAAGAGTACAAATATGTATTTTTTAGTGTCCTGAAAGCATCTGGAGAGAGTTCAGTGTCTTATTAATCAAGGCAAATACTACAGCTGCCAGGATGCCCTGGCATTACACCCCATGCCAGGAAAGAAACGCAACACTGGCATGCTGTGTCTGGGGGTAGGATGGGAAGATGGACCAAACAGAGTTAGGAATCCCTCATGTTGAATCTACCTTATAAGTAGCTTTTTAGGAAACTCGACTAAATATTTGGCCAATTTTCCTGCTTAACAGGAAGAATTATGCTCACTTATGAAAAACATTGATCCTAGATGATCATTTGATATTGATACACTAAAGAACAATAATTTCAAATTTTTGAGTACTTAAAGGTCACAATTCATTTGAAAGTCGGGTTCTGATATCCTTACCTATATACTCTGAGTAGCATCTACTCTCTCTAATTTCTAGAAGGTCTACAGAAAAGGAATAAAGCTAAATGAGTTTTGTCCTATGCAAACTGTTTTTCTGTTTCAGTATCTTAAACTAGTATTCTTTTTTCCTGGCAAGAGAAGACAGAAGCCTGTCATTCATTTCTGCAGACTTCAAGATCTCATTCTGTTATGCAGTCATTTGATGTTAAATCTGGCAGGTGTTTTGTAGGCAAATGTAAATAAAGGTACCAGCCGCTCCAGAACACTGGGGTATGCCTCACGTTCAACAAAACACTTATGTCAATAGCTTGATGGATATTTTTTATTCTAGGAAAACCTATTTCATTTAAATAGCTGTCATCTTAAGAAAAAACATCACAAAATAAAGAAGTATACTATAAGAACAACTTTTTTACCTTTACTGCTTCTCTTGAATGATGTTTATCTTCTCCAAGAGATTCGCACCAGTCTGATTGACACTGAAGTAAGGAACAAGCACAGAAAGAAAATACACCCAACAGCATGGCCACTTCACAGAAATGATTTTTGTCTCAGAATTTCAGTTGTTTCCTTTTGCTTCTTTACTGGTGACTTTAAATTGCTGTACATCTCGCTAGGTAGGGTGCTGAACACAATGATCCTCCTTCTCTCCACCCCCTGTACTTTCAACAATAAGTTGGTTTATCCAAAGAGGTACTTTGGAGCAACATTTATTGTACCAAACTAATGCACTATAATATAATAAAAATCGCTCTCCCATCTCTCCACCTCCCTTTCAGCTCTCCAATAAGGAAGCTTAATCGTGACAAGTTTTACCAGCCCTGGTAAAAGCCATCAACCTTGACACTGCCCAGTTACTTAAAAAAAAATATAAAAATAAGAGCTTGTGAACTGTACAAAGGGTGATTAATGTTTTCATAAAACACATACTAAAAGCTAACAAGTTTTGTGTTTTCAGGGTTTTTTAAGCCCCATATGGTACAAGTACTTATGTGGTATTTCCTTCTTATTTGGAAAAACAGAGTAATTTTCTGTACTAGGTAAGATTCAGACTAAAGACTCATGTGAGCCAGTGTCTGGGGATTTTTTTTATTCTAAATTACTCAGATTACATATTTAACTTTTGAGGTTTGATTTTTTTTTTTTCCTACCTACATTGTATGTGGGGCTCGTTAGATACTGACCTAAATCCATCTCCCTTCATTTCATTGTAGCCTGGCAGATTTTGTGATGGGTCTAATCAGCCTTAGTAGAGCTGCCCACCTCAATTCCATTAATGAAAAGTCAACACATGCACACTTGTACCCTAAGCTATTGATGATTTCTGGATCAAGCAAGCAAAGCCCACAGAGATAAAACAGCTGCCGTTCTTTAAAGGAAATAATATCTAGCTTGTTTCTTTCTCTTTTTTCTGGCCACTGAAAACTGAAACAGTGAAATAGAAATACAACATTAACTAAACCTGGAACTTTAAATAAACTTATTAACTAAGCTGTTCAGCTTCCAGTTTATTTTCTGGATCTCTCACCATTCAGTTTTGCTTTCAATTTTGAACTCTGAACGAGGCTGAGGATAATGAGAAGGCCAAAACATCCCAAGATATTTTTTTCCAATTCTGCCTATCCTAAGAATGACCTACATCAGAAGAACTTCCTTGTGCTAAACACTGCTACCAAGACTTACTGAATCACATCAGGGATGAGTTTTTATCCAAAGTTATAATTTCATTTAGGAAAAAAAAAAAAGTAGTCGGATAAGCCTTTTTTTTTTTTTAATTCTTATCTACTTGATAGTATTGCATAAGGTGTCATAAAAAAGCAGCAATAAAGTTTCAGGGGAAAAAAATAACAACAAAATCCCCACATTTTGTCTAAAGTGTAACCTTATAGGTATTACAAATCCAGCTCCAACATCACAGCCTTTCCACATAGCATCTAAAGGCACTAAGAGGGAAGAATTTATTTAATGAGTCCCTAGTTGCTAAAAAAGTATAGGACAGGTAAAGAAGTTATATCACATGAAACACACAGTCAGAGAAAATACCCAGCGCAGAATTTGCTGTTACTTTAGTTAACAGTCAGTTTGTTAGAATATTAATGGTCCAGCAACCAACAAACCAGCAGTTAATTGCTAGTAATGATTGGTTCCTTGGGGATTATTGCCTAAATAAATCTCAAAAGTTGTGTGCTGTTAACTTACTATTTTCTTAAATTTGGCAGTGAAGTCCAATGGTAGTCATGTTAGTTAACGTTAGTTAGCCTTACCATTAATTCTGATCCCCTGAGTTCAACCATTAATTCTAATCTCTTGCATACGCAGAAAGCGAAGTACAGAAGTCCCTGATTGTCCTCAAGTGTTCATTTGGAAGAACGTTACTGAATGTCTTGACAGTGGAAAAAGGAAAATCTAGTCTCATACTCTTGTTCATGCTCACAGTAGAAAGAATACATGCCTGAGTGTGGACATGTCTGGGCGGTATAATTTTGTCCCTCAAAAGCATACTGTGAGGTTGTTCAGAAACCCTCATGTATAGATTTGCAGAGTCATCACACATTACTGGGACTGTGTGTTTAGTGTTTTGCTTCCAAAAAACCAAGGAGCTTATTAAAATTAACTAAAGCTAGATCAAAAGATAATGGCCACTCTGGGGACCCATAATAATACAGAATTATATCAACACCTAGAATTTCATACATTGCATTTTGATAGTCCTTATACTAACAACCTACTCTCTGGCAGGCTAATTTCTTGATGCAGTAAAGGGTGAAAAAGCACCAAGAAACTTCAATTACTTGTACTTTTACAGAGGGGACTTTTCTTTCATATGTCAACAGATAAGAGCCTTACAACACATCTGAGGCTTCTTCATCTTATTTCCAATGGCAGTAGGAGTCCCAGTTCTCCATCGAATGGATGCCAAAAGGAGTATCAGTGATCAGGTCTGGGAACTAAGAGAGGTAGGGAGTCTTGGTCACAGCCACTGACATAAGAGGGTACCTCTGCATTGCAATGTGACAAACGGGAATGTCAGCTAGAAATTTCTCTGGTAGTCAGATTAGCTGGTTTTCCTACTGAAAAACACCTCAGCATAACCATTTGCACCATTTCTGTTGAGAAATCTTAAGATTTATGGCGCAGTAAGTCTGATCTATACTTTTAGATATGTAGACATCATAGATTTGCTAGAAGTGACTCTTGAGCTCCTGAGGGGTATCGTTAAAGGTAACAGGATTCCCCAGGGGGCCAGGGCCATCCCAAAAACCCCAGTAAGCTATCTGCAGTAAAGGGAGTCTCTTCCAGGGTAGGGATGAAGCATAAATGGATTTCTGCTGCCTGTTTTATAAATGAAAAATTATTTTTAGTCATGAAGAAAACAGGGTTTGTTCAGCAGGCTCTTAGCAGGGTGAGCAACAGGCAACATATCAAGAAAAATTAATGAAGTCGAATTCATAAGCTACAAGGTGAACTAGAGTCACAAAAAAGCAAACCTACATAAAGCACCGCTAGTGTGAATGAGGATAATCCGGAAAAACTCAGATCTGCAATATGTTCCCAAACAGGCAGCTGCCAATACCTGTATTTAGATATGAGTAAACTGAGGCATAGAAAGGGAGCGACCTGCAAGCAATAGCAGGCTAAGAAACCTGCATATCCCAATGCATAGTTCTCTGACGATTCCTTTCTCTCAGAGAGACCTACAAAGTGTCACAATTAATTACTAAATAATAAACCCTAAAGTGAAAGCCAAAATTTAAGGCCTGAGTCAATTCGTACTTTTTTCAAGAATGTTTGAGGATTTTACATATTCCTAGGGTGAGCATTTGGACTGGAGGTTTAAAAAACAAACCAACCAACCAAATAAAAAAACCCCAAACCACCAACCAGCTGTACTTTGCCTTAAACTTCTCTGAAACTGGAATTTTATAAGAGTTTCTAGTGAAATGCATTGAAGTCTTCAACTTACTACCCTTACTCCCCCCTTTTTCTCTTCAAGGTAATAATTCACTTCAGTTTTATATCAAATGTATACCTGTTAAAAAAACAGAAGGGCATGGGTATCATTTTCTTCATCACATATTTCATATATCAAGAGAAATAAAAGGAGTCAAGGTATCACTTTCCCACTCCAGTTTTCTTCCTGTCTTAGTTGCTAACTGAATTAGTACTTTCTAAGTGTGAATTCTCTGAAGCGTTGAATTTCTCGGAACAGATGAAACGGAGAGTAAAACTCTTCTCACCTGCTGCCAGGTCCTCTAACCAACCCTGGTCACTAACTAGATCTCACCTCTATTTCACAGCTATAATTTTCAAAGCTGTTTATTTTTTACCTCCTTAGGTTTTATTACTATCAGATAGAATTCTCATTTTCTAAGAATTGTTTTTTTCATTATGCTCATCAGAAAAAAAGACTATGGATTTAGACATCTTCAATAGTTTTTCCTACAGATAAGAGTCACCAGATACCTTTAAACAATATATATGGAGCTATTTCTGCATAGAGCAATTACATACAAGAAGAGGGTTTGCAGGTACAGTCATCCGAGAGAGCTCTACTATTATCAGTATTTATTTTTTTATTACAGCAGTGGTGCCTAGGCTCTGACTCTTTTGAACACTATTTTCAGGTTTTCTTGCAAGCAGCTGAATCTTTAGACATGGTATACTTGCTCACACCATTGCTTACGCTTTAAAAATACATATATATTTTTTGCCCTTAAGAATTGACAGTCACTGGTCTTACTTACAGAGGAGAATGTTAAAGGTTACAGAAGTTTGCCTCAGACTCCCTTCCTGCTCAGAAGACAGCAACTTAAATTGATCAAACAATGAAACTTTGAGTCTCACAGACATCATGGTGACCCTTGCAGGACTGACTCCTAAAAGCTCTGAACTTACTTCTTTGTCGCATGCAAATGCTACTCTTGCTTTTAATAAACTTACTAAGTCACATTACTGTCACAGTACACAAAGGCTGAACAGATGTCACCGAACAATTCATTCCTGTGAATGAACGCAAACACAAAGTACTAGGAAGAAAACACTGCGCAACAGGATCACCAAGCGCAATTACAGATTTCTCCTCCTCCTCACTTTCCCCTCTGTCCTCCCGTAGTACTAAGGCAGACAAAATGAGCATATGTGACCTAGGGCTCCAGCCCAGCCCTCAGACGTTGCAAGAGATGCCTGCATTCCTGCAGGCTCTCAGCAGGCAATACTGTAAAGCAGATACTGTAACCGGCTCACTGCAATTATTACGCTAATTTTTTGTTAGCAGGAATATTAATCTGCCACGTAAGACATGGCTGCCTCAGGAAAGTTTAGAGAAGTCTTGATAAAATATGCATAAGTGACTATGAAAATATAGTAGATAACTGTCAAAATAACTTTGAATACACTAAAGCGTATCTGCTTACTTTCCAGCACAAGAAGAATTTATGGTAATAAGTTTTGGAAAGTAATACAGCCATGTTGCTAAAAATGCAGAGCAGCTGCCTCAGTCATTATAAAATGGCTAATTTTTATTCATTTGTGACATGGTTTCATAGACGGGTAACAGCTGCAGTTTCACCCAGCTGCATCCTGATGCTAAATGCACACCTCTGAGCCATCAGACGAAAGTATAGATTGCTTTACTTTACAGCACTAAGTACCAGTGCCTTTCCAAGAAATACCCTGAAGGTCATTGGCAATTAAAGCTCCCCAAGGTCTCTTTCACTCGGGGAATGGTGACTAGCAGACACAAGGTCTCCAGAAGTCAGCCACCATATAGTAACAATAGCAAGTAGTAACTGAGCTGCATGAATTAAAGAGGATGTTGAAAGGGCTTCCTACCTGGTACAAGTTGCTACTCCCCCTCACAGCCTGGAACCCTAGATGCTGGCTCTTCTCCTTAATTGCTGAGGTAACACGAATTTCTCTAGTAAGAAGTGGGGGGAAAAAAAAAAAAAAAAAAGAAAAGGAAAAAAAAAAGAAAGAAAGGTTCTATTGGCTGCTGCCTCCTCCTTAAAAAGGTTACTTCAAATGCCTCTCTCGCTCCCTATTTATTTTCTCTCCCTCCCAGAAGAGCAGTTTAGAGGGAGAGTAACGGAGTGTTTATCCTGGCTCTGAGGATGCACGCTTGTGCGATAACTGCCTGCTCCCTGCAGTATAGCCGGCATGATGTGATGTGCATACTAAAGCAGTTTGCATTAGGCAAGGCTTAGCAGAGCCAGCTTCCCAGTCTCCACCTTCTATATCACAGAACAAGCTTGCTTCTTCGAAAACAGTGGGGCTGTAATGACAAGATGATAGGGCTCTCGTTATACTATAGATGCATTTTCTTTGAAGACAGTATTTAGGGATCAGGTTATATTTATTTATCACTTCACCTGTGAACACATGGAAGAAGCTGTAAGTGAAAACACACGTACAGTCAAACAAATGTGCAAAAACTCCCTATTGTTTGCTGTCATATGACAGCTGATACTAAAAGCAAAAACTAATGAGACATCTCCAGTTAGGAAACATTTATCTGCTGCCATCTATCAAACAAGCAAAGGCATAAATAAATAAATAAAGCCCTGAAGAACACAGAGGCTTAAATGTCTACAGGCTCAAGGATAAATGCGTGATATTCATACACTATAGTCATGACTGAACAACGGCTACATTATGAACAAGAATTAGCTCTAAAGTACTACATTTATCATAAATCTGAATAAATATTAGAGAAGGGCTCAAGCTGTAAAGCCCTGATCTGGATTTTGAACACTCCACAGCTCAGAAGTGCCTGAATCTGGGGATTTGGCTCTGGCCTATCTGTCTGTATTAGCTACTCATGCACTCACTTACGGAAGTACACAAAATAAATAAGACTATACATGATTATGTGAAAAATCCCATTGCTTGCCCAGGTCTTAAGAGTACAGTAGTGAGTGCTAGTATGTGAGCTGCTTACGCTTTTTTGTTGTTTTTAAAATCAGTGATTCAGTTCTTAGTTACAAAGCATTTAAAAAACTTGCTCATTTCTTGACTACAAGGAAGGAGCTCAAGACAGATCAAAGCTTTTGGGCCCTTTTTTCCCCTTATGAATAGTGTGGTAGCTGAATGCTTATATGGGTTTGCAGTGCGGATTATTTATCTAAATTAACTATATTATTCAGCACGTTCAGAACATGCTTCTTTCCAGCATTTTGTTTTTATTTTCTCGGGTTTGCTTCTCTCCTGCGGGGTAAAGGCAAAGTTCAGTCAATACCACTTTATTTCCATAGGCGAGCTATGCTGCTGTCTGCTTCTCAATAGCTTTCCAGTAAGCGTAAACCCAGTTAATAATGAGAATGGGTGCAAAAACATTGAACACTTTGCAGGAATCACCATAAAAAACATCACATAGAATTATGTCTAAAATCCCTTCAGAGGTTATGTAGATAGATATATTTCTAATATATCTATACATTCTGCTGTTTTTTTAAATGCAAGCAATGACTACGTGGTCAAATGTCTGGCTTTCTGCTCTGGTAGACCTGGGGGACATTATCTGATATGTCCATCTTTTGTGGGAAAAGGTGTTCAAAATTGAAGTCCTGTTTATAACCCCTGTACTGGCCATCAGTTGCTAGTTTCCCCCATCATAGTAAATGCTTACCTCTTTAAACAAGAAAGAATGGCCTATGGGGTACCACACCAAGTAAGGATTCTGGAATCTGATTTGAATTCCTGATTTCTTTGGGGAAAACTATAGGTAAACTATTAAATTTATCCTCCACTGTGGTCCCTCAATTGTGAAATATGAACAAATACTTAGCCCAGAAGTGAGAACAGAAGAATATGTTCATTCTTGATCCTGAGATGTCTAGGTACAGCAATGGTGAAAAGCGTATGGAAAAGCAGCGAGAGAGAAAGGATGTCTATGCGTTCATAGGACACTAGGAAAAAAAAAAAAAATCAGAATCCTTCACAACAGGAACAAACTTGTACTAGGACAGAAAGAAAAAGATTTGCACACCACATGGCTCAGCACAAAGAGACAACCTTCTCCATGCTTTAAAACAGTGCATGCAACTGCGATTTCAGAACGCTAACGTGAAACTTGAAAGTACACACCAGATCTGTTTACTAGCTGTTATGATATGGGGTAAGCATGTTTCCCTCTTTGACATACTGGTGAGGCGTTATTTCCAAAGTCTACATAAAGCTGGACTGTTGCGCATCTTGCTAAGCTATCTGGGCTCTTTCTCCTTTTTGGAGGATGCTAAGCACTGTTAAGAGCACACAGCTGGAGTGAGCATCAGGAGGCACCGGGGACACTTTACTACCCTCCTGCTACCCCAGGCCTTAGTGGTTAGGAACCTCACCTGAACTCTCAGTATACTCAGAGTACTTTTATAGCCAGATATTCTTTGGCTCATATTCAACTTTTCTTGAACTAATTTTTCTTCCTCCATGCTGTTTACCTCCCTGGCCTGTTTATGAAAGGATCTCAGCTTTGGATGACTGATTTGAGGGAGCCTACCTTAATTTTTTCTTATGAGGAAGGCTCTGAAATCCTGACATGCCTGGCAGCCCTTCTCTAAGTTTGGTACCACGTGGGGTTTTTTGTTCAGTTGGTTTTGGTTTAATATTGAGCACGAGTGACCAGGACTGTGCATCGTGTCCCAGCAGACAGCTGAAAAACACTTTATGCAATTAAAATATTAGCATACTTTCCTCTCTATTGGAAATAATTTGCAGTGCCTTGAAAGACTGCATTTGCATTTTTATGGCTGTATCACTCAGGCAGAGTCATCTTATTACCAACTTGCGTACCTAAAGCCTTCCCGCTGGATGAGTACTCACCTTGTAGAAGTTAGTGTTAGGGTTTCTCATATGCATGGATCTGCTTTTCATACTAGTAAATTTTATTTACTTTTATTCTCACAGTTCTTATGGGTCTCTATTTTGTGTATGATATTCTAATACTCCTTTGTACTGACAACGCCTCTTATCTTCGTGTGCAGCAGACTTCATCAGCACAACATCTATACAAGGATCATTCTTGAAAATATATTTTTAATTGGTCCCAAGACTGATTCTTGATGAAGTCCACTAGTAAATTTCTTCCAATCTATTACTTCCATATATTATGCAAATGTTCTTCAAGCCTGGAAAAAGCATTTGGATATAGTTTTGATTCAGAAAAGCCTGTTGCAAAATATCCCTGTTTAATAGTGTGCTCCACAGTGTTGTATAGAATAATGACTAACTTTATACCTGCTCATCCACATAATGAACTCCCTTTCATTTGCATGTCTTGACTGAAAATTCTCATAAGAATTCTGGAAACTTCTTGTTAAAGCAAAACAAAACAAAACAAACACACACACATGAATTAGTGATGCTGTTGAGGATAGACTACAGGCCTCGTTTATAGTTCTCTATTAAAAATCTGAAGGATTTAGGTTAAAGTATTCATACCATCCGTACGTTGGAAATGACGCAAAAACGTGTGCACACATAGATAGGTGCACAATGATACATCCGTATTATTCACAACAACAAGTACTGAAGCCTTACAACCTTACAAGATAAAAGATGACAAAAGAAAAAAAAAAAGTATTACTGGATTGTTTCTTCTCTTTTGCTACGTTTAGTTTTCATATCTATTATCAGATGTGTTTAGCACACTATCAATTATGAAGCTTGAGATCTCTATTCCAAGCACAGTCCAAATTGATTCAAATATTGTCACCGTGGATATTAATAATATAATAAGTCAGAAACTGGTGAAATTAACTGCAACACTTGACCATTCCTTTACGCATATCGCTTTGAAGATAGCCATTAAGATATCTGTATCAGACATATATGTATGTGCGTGTGTACATGTGTGTGTAAATCCTTCTTTTTAATTGCCATAAGATTTTCAGTAGAGCACTCCACTACCCATAGTCAGCTAAAGAAGGCTTGAAAATAATGTATTTTATGTGTAATTGCTGCCAGAAGTTACTCAAAAGGCTAGCAACAGGAAAAAAAATGAAACCGCCTGTAGCCGATTTTAATACAACCTGTTATTCTTCCTATCCCATGACAGACATGAGTTCTGAGTGAAATAGAAGTAACATTTGGCTGGCTAAAAATCTTTACAGACAACTCTGCCAACAGACATTACTCATTAACATTGACAATGTCTGATGTTCACTGTGCAAATATTCTCCTTGTGTTTCAAGTTGGAGCCAAAAAGATATTTTATGGCTTACATAAAGTTTAGTGGCAACAGCAGAGGCATATTTTTATGGACAGTAGAGTAAAAGTCCTCCTGTTCCTGAAAAGGCTACTGGGAAACAAGCTGGCAGTCACAACCTATGGAAAAGTACAGATATTGAAATAAAGTATGAAATATACTTGTCACTCTCACACTATCCAGGATAGACACAAAACACTCTGTGCTACACAATTTTCTAAGCATTAATTATATCTTCCAAGAAAACTTTAGCTTGCACTTTTGAAGTTGACTAATGGATTTATGGCATAATTGATCCTCACTGAAATAAAATGGAGGTGAGTTTTTGGTTTGGTTTTTCTTTTTTTTTTTGGTGGGGCGGGGAGGGGGGAAGATGGGAAGGGGGAAAGAGCCATTCTAAAAATCCTAATTCCTTTGAAACACAAAGGTCAACTGCTCACCCAAACTGTCTAAAGCTGAAAGCTACACAACTGTATAGGTCAAGAAAAACACAAAGGTTTTTTCAAAAGGCATTTTCTGCCTTACAAAAAAAAAGAAAAAGCACAAATTCAAAATTAAAGTAATCCAAATTCATAAAAGTTTAAATCACAAGGTTAGTTCTAAAATGAAAGGATGATATATTATTCGTAACAATGTTAGTGTTACTATCTTACATAGGTAGATTTTAACCATTGCCTACCAAAATGTGATGTGCGTGTTTCCAGATATCCTGGTGCTTCTTTCCTTATTGCTGTTGGCAGGTGTCACAGGCAAAAAAGGCTCTGTGCCTCTTGGTGTATAACTTTTGGAAGTCTTATTGCAGAACAGTAATGTCACCATTCCATGGTGACAAACTTTACTGACAATAATTTCAATGCACGATAACCAGAAAAGCTTGACAGGTCATTATAAACCGAAAACTGGAAGTGGGGCAAGGACACGAAGCTGATCTCCCTCCTCACTTGCTCAGAAGTATGAGGTGTTTTCAACAAGGACACAACATTCTGGCCCACCACGCTAAGTTTGAGACTATTTCTATTTCAAGCCATTAACTTCTCTTGACATAGAGTTCTCTCTCTCAAAGAAAGAAGCAGCAGCAAGCCTTCAAAGATACACCAGAGAAGTCTGCTTAGCAATTGGCACATGACCAGCCAAAATATTAGTGATTGCTATTCATGAATTGAAAAAAAAGATGGGGAAAATGCTGCTTTTCATCTCTCATATTGAGTTTTCTTTTGCAATAGGCAAATTACTATGCATCTTCATTAAATACTGTCTATATTTGAAAAGCATGTTCCTGTTCATTACCTGACAGAGCGTATGTGTAAAAAGGCTGAAGGCCAAAAAAGTGTTCCATATGATCATCTCCGATTTTCTGTTCTACATAAAGAACATCATTAAAATGAAATTATTATTCACTGTAACCAATATAATTCAGTTCAGCTGTTAGAATTAGTGTTTTCCCAAACTCTGTTCTAGGAGAACAATCCAGTCTCCTGCTCCAGCTGTGTATTTTCCCAGGGACGTAGAAGAGCAGGATGCCCAACATCCATACCCTAGCCTTTGGACACAAGCCACGGGGAGAGGGGTAGAAAACTTTGCACAGAGCACCGGCTTCTTTAATCAAAGAGTTATTTAAACAGTGTTGTTTAGCATTTAAATATTCAAAATAGAAATGAACCTGCTGTGGATTAGAATAGGAGAGGAAGTTCTGCAAACTATTTAGGAGAACAATAAGAAAGATCTAAACCATCAGAACAAGGTAGCACTTCTTTTCTTCCCAGGAAAGCTAATCTATATTTAATAACAGAGCACCAGGAGAGGGGCACTCGTAACAGGATGAGAAATATTATGGTGTTTCTCTTGTTAAGCAGTGAAATATAGCTATTAAATCGTTAAAACCTCTGTAGTGCTTAAATATGACAGAAGAAAATTGGTCCCAATGAGATGATATGATCTTATTTCAGTCTTTTAGAATGGCGAATGTGGACAGCAAGATGGGGAACTACAGTATTTTTCAGTGAAATTTCAGGGCATAACCACAATTGTAGTGAATCAATTTTGACTTCCCAGAGAGATTTATGCAGAGATGTATAATACAGTACATTAATCCTCTCATGTGTCCCCAGAGGTGAAACACACAGCTTATTAAACAACTTTTTAAAAAGAAAAAAAAAAAGGAGTCTTTTCAGACACGTATTTGTTCTCCAAAAATCAAAATGAACAATTTGGATAATAGCAGTATTTTTACTGAAATAAAAACAACAACATCCCCATATATGCAGTGGTACAGTTACATATAATATAACATGGAGGGATTGCAGAGGCCGATCAGCTTGCCATTCTGTGTCCGCCTCTGTGGGGCTCGGGGCATGAAGGCACAGATGTGGCCAGAACACCAGAAATGTTGCTTTAGAGACTCACTCTTTGAGCCACGAACAGCTGGGCAAAATTTGAAGCAGATCTAAAGCTGTTCAGTGCCGCTCTGGGACCAATGAGGCATGATCAATCCCTAGATTCCCAAGGCAAAAGGGGTGGAGAAGAATAATGTTTTCAAATATTTCAGAAGCACAGTTTTCTGGGTTGGTCGATCGGTCGTTTTAAGTTATTTATTTTTATACCAGTTTGCATCCTGAAAATTGAAATATCTTCCCAATATCAAAAAACCCACATCCAGAAAAACACAAAAAACCTGAATCCTGCAAGTGTTTTATTGCCCTCCATCAATGATGAGATGACAGAATATCTGTAACCTATGAGGCACGCAGACAGCGTGCCAAGTTTCCTCTTGTGCATCTGCTCAGCCAAAGTACAGCCAAGAGATATTAGCAGACTTTTCTGAAGACAGTAACAGCAGCACCGAAGTACCAGAATCACTACAAAATGGTCACAAAGCTAACTTTTGTCAGGTGATTAATAGGCAGCGTTTCTAAAATTTCAGTTTTAATTACCTGCAGACTGTTTACACATCAGAAACACTCTTCAGTCTTATCATCACTTCATTTTTTTTCAAAAAAATATATCTTTATAGAAGCACTTACACTTCCTTACAAGTTACCAGAATCCTACAACTTTACACTCTATTTGGATTTCCTGTCTTCAGCCACTAAAAATAAAACAAATGTCAACAAATACCATTTCCACTCTAATTTTATAGACCCTGACAGCCTTCAGCAGCTTACTGTCTGCTAATTCCTTTAATAACCTTGTTTCTCCATATCATATGTTATAGTTTATGACTTCCTTTTTAAATGAAGTTGTATCACCCCAGAGGAAACAAAGCATCTACTCCTAGCAGTGTAGTGAAAACAGCACAGCTGGAGAAAACTAGTATCTAATCATGAGGCATTATTACTTTTCCAGCAATTGTACCACCAGTGGCTCTATAGTGCTTTGCTAAAGCATCAGGCTCCTTTTTGATTTTATTTTAATTAACTCAACTTTTATTTCATTTTTAATAAGTTTATAAAAAATAATATTTATGAAATTTATTACATTTTGGATCTAAGACTCTAGGACTAGCTCTGAAATCCTGATTATTTTTTTTAACTCTTTTTTAAAAGGCAGAGGGTATATTTCTGCACACTTAGCATACACCATTTCCTATGCAATCATTTTGTCAGAGGTATTTTTTCTTTATGGGCAATAGGCTGAAAACTCCAGGTTAGAAGCCAGTGACTTAGTTAGGAAAACTTAAATGTTCAGCTTAAAGGAAAGTTCACTTTTGGTGTCTCATGCCAAAACTGCATCCTGAAAACTCATAGTGGAACTGGTTCAAGACTGAAGTACAGTGCCTCACAGACTCCATTTGCAGAGCAAACCCAGGCACCAAACAAGAGCTAATAATAGCAGTTCAGCTGACTGGTGTGATAGTACAGTTCAAATTCATGTGGAATTGTGCTAAAAAGTCTGGGTAAAGCCAGAGGATGAAATTGTGATGCAGCCCAGAAAGCTCCTCAGGTCCCAGCTGGCAGACATTAAATGAATGCTCCACAAAGTCTTCCATTTCAATGACTTGGGGGGGGGGGGGGGGGAATAAATTAAAGAATTTAAGGCTTGTAAAAGGACAGACAGGAAGACCACCAAATGTTTTACTCATGTGGACTTGTGCTCTGTAAGTAATTGCAAGCAATTTCTAACCACTTCTCTGCATATTGCACTACACATGGTGGTAGGAGTACCCGTATTTTAATTTAGCATTTGAGACAACATAGCTTTTTTTTTTATTCTGAGTGCTTATTTCAGGTTCCTCCCCATGTAGTATTAGGGTGCCCTTGTGAGAAAGTCCTGACTCGATGACCTTTGCAAAGATAAGAATTTATAACTCAGATATTGTAGAACTCACTCAAAAATACCCATGTACCTTCTCTACATTCAGTAATGTCAAAGTAGGTCATAAAACATTAATAGAAGAAAGTGAATTTAAATTATACTTAAGACTTAATTCAATATCCCTGGTATCCCAAGTATTTTATTCTTATACTACTGGTCACTTTACATTTTTCCTCTTTATCTCTTGTCTTTTCACCTTGATTGCTAATTTGAACACAGAAATGCAGATATAAGAGCCAAGTAATGCAAAACTCTTCAGAAAAACTTTGCAAATCTTAGAATTTTTTTAACTAAATTTTGTAAACTAAACATTTGCTTCTCACTCTAAATGAGGGGTGCTTATAGCTTCACCACTTGTAAAAGGATGCAAAAAGATACTTAGGGATTTAGCCAGTTCTTTCTTCCGTAGAAACACAGTAACTCAGATATTCAGAAGATATTGTCTCCACATATTTAGGAATTAGTGGAATGGAGAAGTTTGTTTAAGCGTATTGGATCTAACATTGTATCTTTTCGTACTGTGTTTTCTCTTGTGGCCCTCCTACACGAAGCCCTCAGCATCATCATAGAATTAATACTGGGAGAAAACTCTATTTGACTTTATTGAGGAAAAATAAATTTTAATCGATATAATCCAAATCAGCTCCTCTGCTCCTTGTTTTCATTTCAGAACAAAATGAAAACAAATTCTCATGGGTAAAGAATTATTATCTGCAGAGGAGAATCATATGATATGATTCAACAGGAGCAAGACTGACAGTAGCAGACACCTCCAGTACTCTTTCAGAAACTCAACATAACTAATTTTAGTTTAATTTAAAGTAGTTTTAAAAATTTTTAAAAATGAGCACAGCTTTTTGTTTTCTTTTTTTTTTTAAACAGAATTAAGATTATGCATGGCCCAGTAGATGGAGAATAAGTCAGTGAAGAGATCACATGAGCTACTAATATTGGGGAAATAAGAGCAAAATAGCCAATCTCTTTGACTAGCAAGATGTTTCAACTCCTTTTCTTCACCACAGATACCAGTATTATTCGCAGAGAAGTCTGGAGAATAGGGCCTCAGTAGGGCCTGGCATCTGTCCCCACAGGCTGGTGTCATCCATTAGAGGTATTTCAATTCAGCACTGCCAAGGTGAACGCTGCGCGGGTTGGATTGGCAACTTGCAGTAATTCACAAAGAAGGGACATTGCATACCTTAGCTGTACTCTCAGAAGCAGATCAAATTTAGTTACACAGTGAACCCCAGTTTTCCATTTTGTCACACAATGGCCAGCCTCATAGGGAAGAGAGCAAAGAGAGCAAAACTGGACTCCTTTGCGCACAAAAAGAAATAGTTTCTCCCACACTTATGTATCCTAACTGAAAAAGCGCTCATCACAACATGGGGACTAAAGGATCCTTTTTAATGATCTTTCTGCCCCCTGTACAGATACAGGGGCAACTACGTTTAGAGCACAACACTACCTGCACAGACCTAGAGCTAAGACCTGCGAGGAAAGGTCTCCAACAGTAATGGGCTCAGTCTGTGCCTCTTAGCGATAGCAGGACCTCTAGGTACATGACTTCTCCTCCCCGCTTCATTTTTGAGTCTAAGCACCACCTGACCCATTGCACTCTAGTCCACCCAGTTCTTGGGCCTTTCTTAACCAATAACACCATTAATGAGGTTGTTATTCTGAGGTCAAGGTGGCAGGACAGCACTGGAATAACTGCCTAGACACTCACCTCTTTTCAGAGGACCTATGCAACCCTGTTTCTTCTTGCAGTCAGTACATTTGTGGTCTCTAACAAAGTGTTTGATTAATTTTGAATGCATATATATATAGTTTCGACAGTCACCATCCCTAGAGAATTAGAAGATAGTAAACACCCGTTTTTTAAAAAGCCTGCAAACTTTCATTCAAACAGAATGCTGAATTTGCTTAGTCTGTTTTGGCGGGCTTTTATGTTTAGTTTCTATAACCTCTAGAAAATGAAGATGTTTGCAGAAAGTACTGAAAGAGTAAACAGATACTTTGATGAAGAAAATAAAAACCCAAACCCCAGACACAAAAAAACCACAAGTGCATAGAAAGGAAGATAAAGGAAGCATGTATTCAGTCATAACATAAAGCTATACAACCTGGTTAATCCATCCCCCAAATTAAGAGAGATTATATTTTCTCTTCATCAAAACAAAACCCAAAGAGATAAAAAGAAAAAAAAAACCTAGACAGATCAGCTAGCCCAACAGAAGACATGGGACCGTAACACTCCAGCTCTTTTGCTCTATATCATGAATGACAGCATCAGGCGTTCTTTCAGACACCTTTCATCCTCTCCTCTGCCTCTGGCTACCACAGTATGTTTTGTGATTTTCCCACGTAGCAAGCCATAGCTCATACCTCAGAATCCCAACCAAGTTTTATAAAAAGCCCAGAAGGCACCTCACGGGAGGTGGGAGGAAACACAACAAGCTACACAGGAGAAGTGGATTTCCCCCTGCTGCATAAAAGCAGGCTAGCAGTGCCTGCCAACGGAAAGAAATCCTAAATGGCTTGGAAGTAATTATTCTAAACATTTAATTTACACTCGCTGTTTCTGTTCCTAATTCTGCCTTTCAGTGAAATGGTGTTTATCCCTTCTTTATTGTTAGTATGCAAATACCGTCCCCATTTCCTCAAATAGCCATGTCATTGTTATACTGTAACATACTGTACATTAATGCTAAATGAAGTTTATGAACTAATGCAAACCAAACCGATCTGCGTCCTCAGCCTAGCATGCCGCGCTACAGGCCCCATGCACAACAAACAGATTACGCTATCACTGTGACATTTTTCTGCCATACCTTAGTGGGGGCTCTTCTCACCTGACTCTCTGGAATATATGGAACTCACACGTAGGGAGAAAATTTACAGAAGGCACACGTTGATTTTGAAATCTGCCTGATTTTTATGCAAGTTGCATAGAAAAATGCTGCATAACTCTAAGCTGAGAGGCAGTCCCAAAGTAAACCTTTTGTCTGCAGCCTGAAATTGCGTGCATAAAAGACTAAGCAACAGCACATCGTGCAAATGAGTATCTGCCATTAAAGGAAATTAGTGTGGAAGCCAGGTGTGCTTCGCAAATAGACCTAGAGTTTTTTGTCCTTTCCTGCTGAATGCGTGGCAATTACTGAGATACCAACAAATCTCCCTCTTTTCCATATCAACACCCACACAAAAGACACATAACCTCTGTGTTATTATGCAGCAAACGCATTACTAAGTATATTCCATTTGGATTCACTTTGATGAACTATATGTACTTCAGACCTGACTAACTAAAACATTCCCATCAGACTTTCAAAATTACATCAATACAACAAAATTGAAGAAAAAAATAGGCTTTTTAAATAATAGTGTTTCATTAGATTTGTTCATTTAAGTGCTTATTCCCTTCCACCTCTGACAACAGCTGTGCAGAAAATGTTCATCTAAGAGACTGGGAATGCTTTACGAGAGCTGCATCCTTCCTTCTTGAATATACCCTGTATGAACTTATTTATTTGCACCTGAATAATGTGGAAAGCTACAGCCATGGGATCAGAAGTTGACTGTCCCTGCTGTCGAATAAACCAGTAACAGCAACAAAAAAAGATAGCGTCTTTCCTCAAGAGAGGTCATACACATGGAGACAGAAAAAACAAAGGGAGCACCAAAACCTCCAAGAACGTACTCCTCTGCGGGGGAGGCAATACTGATACTAAATCACCCACTGCCTCCTTGTCAAGCTTTTGCAGCCTTTCTAGCACAGGAGATCTCAAAGGGGGCTCTGAAGCAGGATGCTTGCAGATGTTTACAAAGAGCTCCTCTTACGTGAGCAGAGTAACAGGGGGGGAAAAAAATGTGACAGGCTCATTTGGAAGCACACACAGGCAAATATAGGACTGCAGAATAAACCTCTTTTTGTACGCCTGAGTTGGAGTTCACTGTTAATCACGAGCAATAACTGTTCTTGGAATTTTTGTGTGCCAGAACGAAACTTAACAGATCTTTACTTACACCGACAGTTATCAGAATTGCGGTGTTTTTTATCATAAATGCCCTGTTTCTCCAGAGGGGCAAAGAGACAGGAAGCAAGATTTACCAAATGACTATGGGATGAGCAGCTCTACTAATTCAGGGTAGTGCAAGGAGTACATTCCTGCCAGTTTCCCCTGATCCAGATTTAGATAGCAAAATGCATTAGCAAAACAGAAGATTATCATTCAGCCATTACAAACCAAGAATCCTAAGAGCTGGATTTGTGTGTCTGTGCCAGGAGGTGGGGGGGAGAATGTGCCTGGTGAGAATAATCAATATTGTTAAGAGTTGTGCTTATTCTGAGATTCATCCCTTTTATACCACCTAAGTGGCTCAAAGGGGCCTTAATCCAGCGGCAGACTGCCAGGAGAGAATGCCCTGTGAACAAAAAAACACGGCAGCATTTGTGTTGGGCCTTGATCCTACAAACACCACAAGGTAGGACACACACCAGTATGAGAGCTCCCTCCAGCCATCCCTCCTGTCCAGCTGAGCCGTCGAGAACTACCTTTGCGCTTTTACAGAGGGCACAGCAAGAAGACCTTAATGCCCTCAAGTCCTTGCACGTCCTGGAAAGCCGGGTACTGCCTGCCCAACAGGGGCAAGGACGAGGCATAGCTGTGCCACCAACACTGGAGCCTGAAACTAATTTTCAGTTGTTTAAAACTGCCTGGAGCCACATGCCTACATGACATCTCCTCCCCTGCCTTCCCCTCCCCTCCCCACCCCTCCCCATGAAATTCCTAGCAGTTTGACTGTGCAAAACAATGCTCTTGAGATGAGGAAAAAGATCCTGGTACAAATCTTTGAATCTTTCTAAGGAGGAAAAGAGGAAAATGGGAAATGCCTTGCCAAATCTGAACAGTGGTCTGTTCTCAGCATCTTAACTCAGGCTGTGGTCACTGCGGCCAAAGGCCCCTCTCTTCCAAACTGCAAGGAGTAAATGCCCCAAAATGTGATGGTTTCTCTTGGTCATTAACTGATACAAACATGGATGCTGCATGTTATACACGTCCACAGTATTCACACTGTCAGCCCAGTGCTAGTTTGTGCATTCATACCACATTTCTGCAATAATGCAGCAATAATTTATGGCCAGCTGTGAAAGATGTGGCTAGCAGATTTCAGGGTAATTACTTGGGCTTCCAACTTCATTGTTACATGCTTGAGAGGTAGTTAAATGGTAATAGCACTTTTTTCCCCTTCAATTCCAGACTTGTACCTTAACAGAAGATCAGGCCTTCTTTGATGGAAGGTAGAGGGGATGTATTAAAAATAAAAAAAATCAGATAACGGAGGCCTCAGTAAAGTAAGAAACCAAGAACAGCACCACATTTATAGCCAGAGGACTCTATAAACAAGCTCAAATTCTGGAATGATAAAGAAAATAGTCAATGTTTCATTGTTTAATTTCTTTAACAGTCTTTTAGAACTGCTTTATACCAAATCCCAATTTTAACCCCATGTGAAGATAATGCTGTTGACCTATAGCCAGGATTTATCCTGTCAGGTTTTGTTATACTATGTGCGCTCTGTGCGTATTACTTCCCCAAACTGCAAATACCTCTTTGCACTTAAGAAATGGCTCCTGGCAGTTGTCCAGCTTATTTCTATGTCTATGCTCCATCAAAGCTCAATTACCCTGAAAACTTCAATAAATGTTACCAGGATCTCTGCCACAGTTCTTAGAGGACATGCAAGAAGATTGTTTTTTAAGTAATATTATTGCAATGAGAAAAAGTACCTACAAAGTTACATGTTTTCCAGGGAGGAGGTAAGCAAGAAAAAGATCCAGGTTAGGAAAATATATTAAAAGTGGAATTTTAAGCGCATCTGATAATGAGAGTCATTGTTTTTCTACAGGTACTCTCTGTACTGATTTCTGGAAGTACTTACCTTTTTTGGGTTGTTCACCAGCCACATTATAGGTACTTTATAGTTCTACAAATCATTTTCTGTCCTATGAATGTTTAAACAGAAAGAGGCTGAACATGATAGTAGCGCAGTTTATTAAAAAAGAAAAAAAAACCACCACCACCAAGAGGAAAGGAGAATAAGTGCAAAATAGTAAAATGGAATAACACGGACCCAGTGAAAAGCGCTGTCAATACAAAGGTAGTTTTTCAGGGGAATGTTACATGTTCGGTGGTCAGTTTGCACTGCTAACACTGAAGACATGGAAACTGATAGTTTTTTGCAAACACATCTGACCAAACCACAGCAATTTTGGAGACATCCCAACAAGCCTCCTAACGCTGACATTCGGAGTGCAGAGAGACGATGAAGGGTAGCTCTGAAGCACACAACATGGCAGACTACCACAAATGAACAGCCAGTCTGAGAGACGAAGAGTAAATATGAGAAAAATCGAACTGCAAGGGACACTGCTGCTGGAAATCTCTAATGCATTCTTCCCAAAGCACAGCCATGCAACCAATTATACACGTTGGTTGTAAAATCTAGAGATGAACATGTTTTTTCCTCTATTTCTGTTACAGACAAACTACAAGGGAGCAGCAGCTATGAGGGAGCAGAGCAGAGACTCTCTGCAGGAATAGCTGAGGCTCCACAGGAAGCACTTAGTGCTGCTGAGGCTTCATAAATGATAACAAATGCGTTGTTCTCTGATTTTAGATACTGATAGAACCAGCTTTTTAACGACCAGACCGATATGAACAGTATCCCATGTGAATATGCATTAAAACATCTTGTATTTTCAATTTTTAGCTGCTCAGTTATCACTGAGCTAATTACGGAAAAGCTTGTAAAGCTTCCTGCTAACTCCACAGAGCCTGTATTTCTGCATCACTCAAAGTCTAGCAAAAATCTGTTTCCAAACAAAAATCTGTGCATAAATAGTGCTATCATTGTAAAGGTTACTGATGCACCATAAAACCCAACTTATTTGCTGTATAAAGTTAAGTATACACTGTATAAGATCCTGAATCAAACCATCTGCTCTGATAACCTCATTTTAAACTGCGAGAAAATTGACATCCAAACTCAGACATTGATCCACGCACCAACAGGACTGCTCAGTGGTATAAAAAGTCTTAGAAAATTGCCATCTCCAGAACGAGATAATGTCCCTAGGGCTAACCGTTAATTTGAACTATTAAGTACCATGACTTTGGCAGCTGCAGGGGAGCTTCTCATCTTGGATGAGGAATCTGCCCCTGAGGGTGTATTGGATGACAAAATCTGTGTACGTATGTACCTGTCCCCTCATCCCATTCATATTTTGCATTTGTACGTTTTTACAATTCAAAGACACCAAAAGTAAAGTCCTCGTTTGGATAAGCCCCGCTTTAGAAATTTATAAATAAATAATGGCTTAATATATGGGGTTTACTATTTTTCCTCTTTGAGAGGAAATGCGACTGTAAATCCTACAGAGGCTAATACTGCATATTCCACAGCTGAAGATTTCCACAAATCCCAAAGGCCATGACATCTGCCAGATTACAGATAAAGAACAGGACATTTTGCAATAATTTGTTTTTAACAGTGCAGGACTGAAATTCACTGTGCACACGTGCTGAACAGAGTGGGGGTTTTCTGGGGGGAGTGGGTTTCTTTTGTTGGGTTTTTTTTTTTTATCAGAAAAAAAGCTGACTCTCCTAGCCTTTAAAATACAGGTTTTAAGCTGTTCATAACATTTGGTCTGCTAAAATTCAAGCATTTGAAAATCCTAAAATTCTGTCAAATGAGCCATCACAGCCCTGAAGGCACTAATAGGTCTTAATGTCCCTGACCAACCTCACCTGACACCCCCATCCAGTCCCTCTCAGGGGCCCAGAAGAATAAAAGGCAGCAGGAAAGCAAGTAAAAGTAGCTATGGAAAATATGAAAGATCAATACCATTAGCTGGAAATGCACAAAATTGACCTATAAAGCCAAGACAACTTTTACACACCATTCACCACACCTGGGCTTCTACTAAACTAAAGTTCCTTTAGACAAAACTGTGCTTAGGAAGAACATATTTTGAGAGCTATCTTGAACATTTTGCAATATGCTAGAGAAGCCCACAGCCACCGATCAGTAGAAGTGCAGCAAAAGCCTTTGTATTCTCAAAGCCCATGTAGCAACGTGAGCAACAAACTGGAAAAACAAACTCCAGCTCTGGCCAAGCAGAGGTCTAGCAGCAGATATTTGGCACTCCTGACCTCCCAAGTTCAGAGAAGGAGCAGAAGGAACAAGTCAGTGGCGCACATGCTGCTGTGCTGGAGAAAGACAAGTCCCAGGTGACTGTGAGTGAGAAATCTGCTTTCTGCTTCTCTTCTCACCCATGGCAAACGCAGAAGTAGAAAAGAAACAGCTAGAAAAATTCTGCTAGAAAAATTCTTCATGCATAGCCAGTGAGATAGGGATGCATGTGGTCTGTCCTAGGTGATAACACAGGTTGTGTTACGAGGGGTGACACCACCAGGGTGTCATCACACATGGGGTACCATCCTACCCAATGTGTGGGACAGCTCTGCATCACCCCCGACCATCTAGGAGATCTCCTTGGCAGCCCAGTCACACACAATCCTGATGGTAAACATGCACATCCTGGGCCCCGGAGTGATGCATTTCTCTGCTTTGTTCAGGTGTCATACAGACCAACTTCACCAAACACATCTTTGCTGTACCCAATACCCTGTAGCTTTAAAGAAAAGGTCAGATGACTGACTTTCTCTAATTTGGTTGTATTTATACTGAGTTTTGTTTCTAAGGATCCTGTTAAGAGACCTTGGGTACCGTCGCTCTTACCAATAAGTGTCTCTTATCAGTAAGTGTCCAAGCAAGCAGAGGAGCACGGTTGTTTGCATTTGCCTAAACACTTAAGCCTTGGTTTAGCCTGTATCTCCACTGTGAGACCCAAACGCTCACCTGCATTCCTCCTAGATGAAGTACTCTGCTTGAGGACTTTCTGTAACTAGTCCCTATCAACAGGCAAATATTACTACTTCCAATAGTAAGCCTGGCCAACGCCAAAAAGCTCTGAAAATGTGAATTGTTTGGCTTTGAGAGCATAAAACCAAACGTGGTCATAACCGAGGGTAGTACTACTCTTTGTCGTGTTTCTCTGAAGTCTTCAAAAGAACCCAACGGCTGCTGTAACTGGTGGCAGCTGCCGTTACCCTCTGGGGAGCAGTGGGGCGCCAGGGCAACCCAGCACATAGGGCTTTCAGGTTAGTGAAACGCAAAACACTCAGCTCGTCGCCTCCCCCTCATGCCATTCAACAGCCATCTGAGGAGCGTGCAGACAAGAAGTGATAAGAATGAAAGTGCTTCCATCACATTACACGCAGACACCAATTTAAAATTGGATGTATTAGCAGATATGAAAAATAGAGGACATCCAAGAGCTTCAGAGTTCTGGATGCCTCACACTAAAACCATCAGTCGATTTAAAAACCTAATAAAATTCATAAAGGAGTCTAGTTATCTATAGAACCTATTCAATTATAAAACAAGATGAAGGAAAACCAGACAAAATAAGACTGCTGTCTTGTATTTACTGATCCATTTAATGTTGCTGGTTGTACACACTAAATTAATATTTTCCTCATGAAGATAGCTGGAATATTTATTCAGGATACCAAGGAATGCAATCATTATTTAAAAACAGTAGTGAAAGCCTTGCCAGCATAGGAAGATTTTCTTTATTACCCACAATTTCTAAGTATATCTGCATATAGACATACACACATTTAGTGTGTGTGTGTCTAAGCATATATGCTTATACGTGTATATGCTTACATATCTGTTTATATATCTATATGCTTACACTAACGTGTGTGTGTATATGAAAATGCAGTTTTACTATGTTCTTGTGGTTTATCGAATATATAAAAGAAGTTAATTTGTGATTAGAGGCAGTCAGATAATGTCAAACTTTTCATACTGAGGTCATTATTGTTTATTTTCTGCAGTCCCAGAGGGGGGAAATACTAGGTTTCATCAGCATTTTCAATAAATTGTTACTTAAAATTTACAGCTTTGGAAAGTTCTTTTCTGACTGAAAAAAAAAAAAAACAAACGGTATCAGCCAGCTCTAGTCTCAGAGGCTTTTGGACTGTATCACTGCCAGATCCTGCCTCTTTCTTGAAAAAAAAATTTCCAAGAGTGCTGAGCTACCACAGCTTCCATTAACTGCAACTGGAGCTGTGATCTCTCAGCACGGTTAAAAAAAGAAAAAAAATCAAAATGTGTTTGGTTAGCTATTGATGAAGATTTCGGTTGTTCCAGTTCATAGATTTATATCAAGGAGAGTTTTAAAGAAAAGTTGATGCAAAGGCAAATGTGACCCCCAGCAGTTTCAGTTATCTTCTTTGACTGGTCTTTTCTATTATCTGAACCTTGTCTATTCTTTAACCACACAGCAGAGCCACATTAATTAACTTAAAATATCAAATGACCATATCTGGGAGTACCAAAATTATATTAAAAATACCAAACTGTCTGAAGTATGCATTACACCTTAGGTCATGCAGAAGTAAGTTTTCATATTTAGAAAGCACTAACAAGAATTCCTGTTATGCTTAAGTATGGGGCAGGGGGGAGTAAAAAAAAAAAATCTCTACCTAGAAACTCACATTTTAGCTCAGAGTGAGGCATTTTGATGTCACTCATAGGAGTCACACAAATTTCTGAAAATATTCTGCTAAAGAGCAAATCCTATACAGAGGGGGAAATCAGCTGAGCGAAAATAAATATGCAGTAATCGTAAGCAAACTACCACACAGATAACACCACGGCAATTTGAAGACAGAAGGAGATAGACTTATCACCTGCAAAGGCTGCAAGTGTCTTTGAAACCTGAAACTTATGAACTGCAATCAGCATCTCGCAGATCTTTCAGAAGTTTGGTCAGAAAATCAGTTAGCATATGCAGTGTCTTTTAATAGTATCCAAGTTGCCAATGCCTGAAAAATTGGACAGGAAATCTCCTGGAAAAAGGTTTTCTCAGGAAAAAAAAAAAAATCTCAGTGAGGAAAATACAAAGACAGGATTTCCAGCAGTTTCAACTACAGCTGGCTGAACTCTTGTAGTAAAGAGGCAAGAACACATAAACAAGGGAACAGTTCAAACTTCTGGAAATCTCATTAAAACAAAACTAGGTTTTCTTCAGACAGGGGTGCTATTTGAATTACCTTCTCAATTACCTGAGCCTCTGAGCCTTCTTGCCACGTTTTGCTGCTTCTCCGTGTTTAGGAACTCAAGGACAGTCTAATCCAAACAATGCACACAAGAAAAAAATGCACCACCACTTAGGTACCACATTCCCATTTATTTTAAGCGGTAAAATAGAGTCAGTTATTTAATCCCCTTCCCTATCTGTTTTTTTTGCTGCCTGTATATTCTACAAGGCAAATACCAGTACTTTTCTACTTAGCTTGGGTATTGAGAGATTTCTCATGAAATAGTAAGGACATCATTTGATCTCGAGGTATAGACATCTAACCTAATTCAATCACCCTAGAAAATAAAGATATAGTACTATGCAGCTACCATTAAAAAAAAAAATCTAGTGTGATTTTTAAGTGTGGATACTCTTGTTTTCACGTTTTCTTTTTGACGATACACTTTTTTCCATTTGCCTAAATGTTAAAGCCACTTAATTGCTTCAAAGAAAAATTAAAATTAACTTAGAAGTCAGCAGCCTTTAGGCTCTGAAGGGCCCATCTAAAAGTAAACCAAAGGAAAACTGTTGCAAAACAGGAACTGATCCGAAATAAACAAACCAGTTCAACATATGTGTGGTCATTTAACCTTGGCTGGACACCAGGTGCCGACCCAGCCGCTCTATCACTCCCATCCTCAGCTGGGCAGGGGAGGAAAAAAAATACAATTAAAGGCTCATGGGTCCAGATGAAGACGGGGAGAGATCACTCAGCAACAGCCACCACAGGCAAAACAGACACAACTTGGGGAAATTAATTTATTTCTCATTATCCTACTCTGTTGTTAATTAGTAATAAGAACAAATCTAAAAACACCTTCCCCCTCATCTCTCCCTTCTTCCCAGGCTCAGCTTAACTCCCAATTTCTCCACCTCCTCCCCGATGAGCAGCACAGGGGGAAGGGGAATGGGGGTTGCGGTCAGTTCATCACACGTCATCTCTGCCACTCCTTCCTCCTCACACTCTTCCCCTGCTCCAGCATGGGGTCCCTCCCATGGGAAACAGTTCTTCTCAAACTTCTCCAATGTGAGTCCCTCCCACGGGCTGCAGTCCCTCAGGCACAGACTGCTCCAGCGCGGGTCCCCCGCAGGGTCAC
>JAVKLA010000039.1:5519598-5551370 GCA_034782735.1 Sagittarius serpentarius | reverse complement strand
ACAGCCTGCCTCACCGGGGTCTTCCCCATGGGCTGCAGGGGAATCTCTGCTCTGGCGCCTAGAGCCCCTCCTGCCCCTCCTTCTGCACTGACCTTGGTTATTCTCTCACATATTCTCAACTCCTCTCTCTCTCCACTGCTGTTGCACAGGGTTTTTTTTCCCCTTCTTAAATCTGTTACCCCAGAGGCACTGCCACCGTCGCTGATGGGCCCGGCCTTGGCCAGCGGCGGGTCCGTCTTGGAGCCGGCTGGCCTTGGCTTTGTTGGACAAGGGGGAAGCTTCCAGCAGCTTCTCACAGAAGCCGCCTGCGTAGCCCTCCCACTACCAAAACCTTGGCATGCAAACCCAATACAATGCGAGTTTTTCATTCCCAAATAAAAACAGGTTAAGACTAGATGCAAAGACTGAACTCCATGTCTTGCTTTGCATCTCTATTACAGATAGAACCTGAGTATCTGGTATTTCTGGGCGCATTTTAATTTCCAGGTCTTTTAAGAGCTTTAGCTCTGAATGTGCCTCTTGCCAGTGGTTTTCATGAGCACCAAATTTATCTGATTTCATTTTTCATTTTTATTAAAGGTAATATTTGACATGGTTTGACAACATCAAGCTTACTAACTACAACACAGTGATTTATCTTGGACCATAGCGCTTGTCACCAAAACCTATTAACATCACTATCTGGAAGCCAATTCTTCAGGTTGCTAGGAAGGACAATAACCTGGAAATTAATTCACAATCAGATATTCTAAGCCAATAATTCCAGAATGGAATACATTAATAAAAAAATGTATAATTAACTGTAAGTGCAATAGAACCAATTACCGAAAATCCTAAGGATACAATTAGTTTTAAAAGGCAGTAAAAAGTGAAGGGAAGAGCAAATTGAATTTTGCTAGAGGTTATTCTCTGTGAAAAATCAGTATTTTTCAAGTGTGGTGTATCCTGTTTGGTATATGAATAAGGCATATTGCTTTTGCTCAGGATGTGTGCCAAACCCTGCTTCCAGCTGAGCCAGTTGGGGAGATACACCTCCCCACCCTGCTCAAGGCGTGTTCCAATCTGTCAGTCCCATGAGTGCCATGGGCTTTGTGTTCTCGCCCCTTGTATTAAAATGCGAAAACAAAACAGGAGATTAGCTATCTATCATGCCAACAGCATAGCAGATTTCTGGTGACAAGTCTACAGTACTATTCAAAAAACTCAAGCTGCCTTATTTAAATCCCCAGTTAGGCACTTTATCTAGTTCTGGGACATTTTCCCTGCTGTATTGAGAGGCTGCTGCATTTGTGTTTGTTTGGGTTTGTTTTGTGTTTGTTTGTTTGGGGTTTTTTGTTTCTTACATTCCACAGTCTGCAATCACTGAGGGGAAATAAAAGGTACTATTCATATAACTATCATTCATTATCGTTCTTGTAAGTGATAATCACTTCACTAAAAGCAGAGTACCAGAATCAGTACTGAAGTCAGTCAGTTAGGAACGTATGGGTAGATATTGAACAGTTGGAGCACTGCTGAAATGTCTCTCCTCAAGTCTTCCTGTATGTACACAGCAATCACATGGAAACCAGAAACCAAAGGACAAAGGAATAAATATCAAGTTGAAGCCTTAGTTCATTCCTGGAGTTAGCATTATAAAAGGAATCCTTTTCATTCTTTCCGCTTCCAGCATGTTTTAATAGTAATGAATACTAATGCAATATCACTCCTTGATGGGATTTTTTTTTTCTAATGATACAGAGCACTTTAAAGGATTTTTTTTTTCCCCTCCACCAAGTGTAATGGTATTTTAATTATCTAGTTCTAAATGCTCAAGAACTTTAATGAGGAATTTGATAGACTAATTGAATGAGACGCAGCCAAATATAAAAATTTAAATAGATGCTCCATACACTTTACGATTCCTGGCAAAGGTGCCTGAAATACACATTGACCCGTTTACACATCACCCTGGGTATTTCACTTCACTGCTTCACATGCTACATAAACAATCCGTCTGATGGCAAAGAGAAAGAGGATATTAACTTACAGTTGGAATGTCACCATCTTCATCTGAGCATTAATAGTACAGAAGCAACGATCCTGCATGTTGGGGTGAGAGGTTCCATTAAAGAACAACATAGGTATAAAGAGAACAGAAACTTAGTTGTCACTTGTACACCTGAGATCAAATCTTGGGGGGAAAACTACAAATTTAGAAAAGACAAAGAGCACTTCCCCCCCCCCCATCAGGACTCCTAGTGTGTACTTGATAGAATACAAGCCTTTAAGGAGGTTTGTTTAAAGTTACTTATCTAATTTACAGCAGCTCTGTAATGTAACAATAACTTTGGAGGACTACAGTAATTACAAAAGAATAAAGCTTCCGTGAAAGAAAAATCAGAGTCAGAATCCCTGAATATCTTGAGCTGCAACTTTACACCATAAAACCCCCAGCTTTTAAAAGCCAGCACAGCGACAGGTATCCGAAGGCTGGAAGTCCTGTTTTTAACTGTTTACCTCAGACTGCAGACAGCAAAAGGACAAGGTCCTTTAAAGTGTTCTTCACATCAGTGGCTTAACACCGTCACTGCCACAGGAATAACGCGTCAGCCTCCCTGGTGATTCAACACACTCCACCACTGTCCGTTTAAGATGGAACTTTGTTGCTTCTCACTAAGAGCTGCTCTGATCACAAAAGAATTAACGTGAAATGACAGTAAAGACATCCTTACCATTTCTTATTACGCATTATTACAACAATGTGCCCTATTGAAGTGCATTACTTATTAAAGAAGAGTATTTAACTATCTAAGTATTTGCTAAGTTACCCTTTCATTCTAAATCTTCAGGAGCTACGTGGCACAAACTGAAGGTCTTCTGTTTATTTAGATATTTTCATTTATCCTTGTGCAAACATTAGTCCACCTTCCAAGGAGGGGTATTTAATATTGCTTTTAAGCTCATTTTAATTTCAGATTTCTTCTAATAGAGCTTGAAAAAAGTGCACTGTAAAGTCTAGAACAATTTTGCCTCCCTGAAAGTAACTCAGCAAAACAGGCCACAGGGTAGGTACCATGTAAGCCAGGCTCAATTGATAAAAGATGTCAAATTTTTTGATTTTGATGGAGAAGGTGAAGATTGAGGATACAGGCCTTCTGGAATAGCGGGTCTCTCCATGGGCACCAGCACTCAGGAAGCCCAGCAGCACTGTGTCCAGGGAAAGCGCGTCTTCAGCCTTCGTCCAGTGTGCCTGTCCATCCGAGTTTCTCACTAATCCCTGTCTTTCTGTTGCCAGAACGCAGCGATCTGTGGACTTCTGCACCTCCGTCAGATTAGCCTGATATTAGCCACAACATTCAACCATTCTGGGCAGGAATGGCAGAATCACACGGAGGGAGGAGGATGGGAAAAGACACCTACACCTCATAATAAAACAAAAGAAAGCCATTTCTGTATATGGCACCAAGACATTCCATAAACTGTTGCCCACCGCCTCTCAGCTGCTTCCAGATACAAGCCCACCCAGCAGGACAGCTGTCATAAGCTCTTGATCAGACTTCAGTGCTTTCTCCGACAAACAACTGACTGAACACTGATGAATAGCTAGGTTGTCATTAAATCGCTAGTAAGACTGATTTTACCTTCCCAACACCTTGTTGCATCAGATTGGCGCTGCATCTCCCAGAGCAACCCGAAGCAGCTGCTGGAGATTCGGGAGATCCTATAACGGGTGATTATGGAATAACTCACTTTCTGGGGAAGGTTTCTTACTAATTTGCAGGCACCGAGAGAACTGGCAGTAGTCAGAACTATGCACGTACACTGTCTATCACGCCTGTGGACATTCAATAGCCATACAAATATCTGGTCAATATACTCCATTTGAGCTTACTGTTTTGTGGCAATGAGTTCTATAGATTAATTCTGTGTTTGGTAGAAAACAGATACAATAAATTTGTAACCTAGCAATGTGAATCAAGTTGCTTTTGCTGGCACTAAATTTAACCTGCCTTGCTACTTTGTTTGCATCTTCTTCTGTGTTTACATTTGTTCATAAACTGTCCAGAAAACCACCAGCAGTACCTAAATAATGGTACTGCCAATGAAAATTAGTCCTGTACCGGGTCATACTGCTAAGCTAACTGAGCAGTATGATATCAACAGCTGAAGAAAAAAGATACAGAGAAATTATACTTTCAGGCCTTAAATATTCTTATTAGATGGCCTGAAGTAGCACCTTGCATTTTTCAAGGCCATTGTAAGTGTTCTGCAGCTGGGTGGTACACAGTAAGGGTTTTGTAACATTAAAAAAGAAATCTAACTATTCATGTAAAAACACAATGACGGAGTGAAATACTGTAGGGTGACAGTTTATTTTTATTATAAAACTCCTGAGGATCACTCGCTTGAAGAGTCATCAGCATAATTCTAGGAACAAATATGTTGCATGCATTTGTCTTCATACACTTAACTACACATCTCTCAGCTAACACAAAACAAGATGTCAGAAGTCTAACATCTTAGGCACTTCTCACCTTAGTACATGTGTAAACCTCAGTGATACACAAGTTGTCCTGTAGAACCTCTTCTTCACAGGCATGACTTTTTTTCCCCCCCATAAAGAGTTATTTGTCTTAATGAGAAGTTCACACATCTACAGCTTCACTAACATGCTCCAAACCACGAGTGCTCCTGTGACTAACTGCACTAACATGGAAGCTTATGCAAAGAAGCTAACTTTACATCCTAAATAACTGTCTACTCAGTTTGCATATGCACACTAGCTATAAGAACCAGAGGTGTTCAGACCTATGGCATTTGGTCAACCCACAAGAATTAAGAGCCCAAAGTGATGCTCAGGGTCCATACACGCAGATAACTTTGTTGTAAGTTCTGTACCTCATGCTGATGTCCACTAGGTATGGCTCCCCTGACTTCAAATTCTTGCCAGTGAAATTCAGTGTAATGATCTGCAGCAATCTGTGCTTTTCATTGGAGAGGTTACACTAAGACTTGCACTTGAATTGCAAACACAGTTCTCGGCTTTCTTGAAGACTGTAAATGTCTGAATTCAGAATCATGTTTTGTGGCCGAGCCCAGTGTTTACCAAGGGGTGTGTATGTCACAAACGCTGACAAAAGTGATATTAAATAAAAAATTTTGAATAATTAATTCAAAGGGGGAAAAAAAATAATCTATAAGCACTGAAAAATTGTGTCCAGTAAGAAATACATTATTAAAAAGGTTGTCTAGGATAACCACTGAAGAGCCCTATTGGTTCATTCTGTCCAGTGACCAAGTTCTTCCAGGAGAATCTCTCATTATTGGGCATTCTTAAGTGTTGCCAATTGCATTCCAAATTCTTGTGGCTTTTTGCTGCAAGAAAAGTATTTCCTATACAGCACTAAAAACAGTCCCAGTGTCATGGTGCTATATTCTAAGGAGCCACAGGGCTGAAGACACACCTGGTTCCTCTCTATCCGACGAAAGCAGTCTTGCACATTTGCACTGACCTCACACTCTTAAGGGAGCTGATGTGAAGAATGTGGAGAGGAAATATGTCCAACCATCGTACGCTTCCTGAAATTCATGTTAAACTGAGAAAGCAGTGCTGAAGAAAACAAGAGGCATGTGCCTCGCTCATCCTGACAAAACCACAGAAGCTGAAAAGCAAAGCTGATGGTTCAGTTTGGCATGTGTTGTGCACAGACAAAGCAATTTGTTCAATACGCGGTGTCATCTACTCTGCTGGGACACTGAAATACATACAGAGAAAGTATAAAGAACAAAAGGATCAGATCATGCCATCAACAGCTACATGGAAAGTCCCAATGATGTTCAGATGTTTATTTTTAACTGATAGATGTACACTGGCGAGAAATCCCTAACTTGAGTTAGACTGTTACTCTAATCCCTCACCTCTGGCATGTTCACAAACCCCTCAGAATCAGTGCCGTTACATTTTACTTCAGTGCAATATATCTCTACACCTGCATCAGAAATGGAATAGCAATTCTTCTTGTTACTGATACTACAAGAAAGATTAAAGTCTTAGTTCTTCAGCAGAGAAGTGCTTTGCATTTTTCCAGTTCTAACTTCTCGGTGCTTTTCTTCAAGTAAAAAAAGGTACATTTTTTTGTGCCTGTGAGTTTCTGTGTGTATGCATATTTAAAAATATATGTAAGCATATGTGTACTTACTAATTAGGCTGAAATAGGGATCTCTGAAACTGGATGATGCTGGATGTTATGAAATATGATTATTTCTAGGAAGTCAAACACTGGCAGTTATGCTTTGTACCTTTAAAATACTCTAGGGTTTGATTATTTTATGATAATCACAATCCCCACCATGCCTTATTACACAAGTAGTCATCTCGGACTGTTAAACTGGAGGAGTACGACCTGTAAATTTTATCTAGTGCAGCAGTTTTCTTCCTTGGTGAGTTTGCTGTCAACATTGCATTAATCTATGTCTATTTTTGAGCAAGACACAAACAGCGCATTATCATGGAGAAGAAGAAACAAATGTTAATGAAGCACACAAATCAGGTTGTGTTTCTGAATATAGGATTTCAGGACAGAAGAGATCAATAGCTACAGTGCCGGCCTCTTAGCTTATCCATGACCCAAGACTTGGCAGGATGAAAGGGCCATCTTGTGGACCTACTTCATATTAAAGTTATGTTAAATAAATAAGCATAAGTATACCACAATATTATTATTCAAGACGCAAAGAGGAACTAGTTTGTCAGCTAGTAAGTAAATCATGGTAAATTTATTATAAAGGCATTCTTATATGATTTAACAAAAAGCAGTATTTTGGCAGCCTTTCTGGAGAGCATTAGAACAGGGTTAACCTGATGAAGATGTAAATACTACATATGGGTACAAGCATGAGAAGGTGCTGTTACAGTCCCACTTCAGTATATTTTCAGATTGATCAGAATGTTTGCTTGACATTCTCACCTTATTACTCACTCCAAAATGTCAACAGCCGCTTACAAAATTAAGATTTAAGAAAAGGTGGTAAAAAAAGAAAAAAGTTTACCTCAAACATGTCAGATTATAACCACTTCTATTAACACTAAATGAGGAAACAAAGGGTCTTCATGGCTTCACCACAAAGAGACAAGGTTGTCATCTGACTGATTCATGCTTTATTAAAGCTTTTCCCTTAAGCTCCAAGTTGCACCTTTCTGCATAGCAGTTATACCTCCATTAGGTAAGTGCTGGGCAGATTTTACTGCTAAGCAGAAATTGCTAGACAAACTGATTTAAGAAGTACTTTTTCCATAGACAGTTCAGAGTTTCTGAGCATCTGGATTATCTGGTGACCACTTCAAGTTACATCCGCTTTGAGGATGCAGTGCTGGTTGTACTACTCCGCGTATTGCCAGCGTGTCCTTATGCTCCACACAATATTAGGACTTCCACATACCCATACTTGCTGTGTAACAATAAAAAAAGCCTAATTATCCATTTTACATACATACAGAGATGATCTATAATAATCTGTAGTCATTTGCCATACCAGGATCATGGCGCAATTATCCTACACCAGCACTTCTCCAAAAATACAAAGTGTGAGGAAATAACCAGCGCTGTGGATGGAAACAAGCACATCCTACTGCCAAGGGGTGGAAAGCTGGCCCCATATTGCTGCTGTGCCCTTCTACAAGCTGCCAGAGCTACCCCAGCTACTCCGTAGGTGTCCAAGCAGCTGCTCTGTGCTCATTAGCGGGCTCTCCTGCTATGCAAGGTGAATGCCCTGCGAAACTGTGTCCTAAATACTACTCCAACCTGAACTATCAAAATCAGAGTTGATATGTAATGCAATACATAAGCACTCTGGGAGGTGATGGTGTATAGTGTGTCTTTGGGCATGGCTAGCAGACATTAAACAAACATTCTGGAACTTTCAAGGGTATTTGTTCTAGCTATACTTTCTTGGTAGGAAAAAAAAAAAATCTCAAAGAGCTCTTTCAAGCAAAAACAGAAAGAGGAAGCTCACTGGTACTAGCACACATCACCATCTGGCTGTATTGTATGGTCTGTATTTTCAGTAAGCATCCCTCCTGCAGAACATCCAAGTAAACATCCTACTTTTCTGTGTCATGTTCAATACCACTTCGGCTTAACAAGACAAAGGATAAAGCTGTGACATTATCACCCCAAGTTTCCATAAATTACCTCGGCTGTGTCTCACTACTTCATTTTACTCACACATAAAAGCAGCTCTCATGGAACCACCCAATTACTGTTTCTTTCCAATATTCATCTATATATGGGGCTTTTAAAAAAAAAAAAAAAACTTGAGAAGGTTCAAAACGCAGCTCTTCAGTGCCATAGCCAAGATCCGATTTGTAATACTCTGTTCCATATTCCAGCTGCCCCATAGAAACCTGATATTCTGTTATGTTATATTTGCCCACAGTCAGTGTGAATCACTCCTTTCTTGAAAGTATGAATAAATCTTCACAGTAATGCACTGTGTCAGGGTGGTAACTGCTCTAACATTTTATATCCCACTCATTTCAAAAAACAATTAGGGCCCTCAAGATGAGAATTACACTCCGCTCTTTAGATTTCTGCAATTTATCCAGGAACTCTTTGCTTCAGAAATGAGAATTTTACTCTTTCCAGTCCCAGCACTGCTATATCCTGGGCATTAGTGAATACCTAATGAAGTAAAAACATTAGATCACACAAATACAGACATGTACATACCTGATAAATGGCCGGCATAGTCTAAACAAAACACTGCTAGCAAAACCCAGGTGAAAATTAAAATATTTAGGTATAAGATGCCTTTTGTAAAACCCTTGAGACAATTATGCTGTATCTTCTATTTCTGTAGACGTCCATAGCCACTAAGCTAGGGGAGGGAGACCAACTTAACCTGGGCTTCTAGTATTTTGTTTCTGACATCAATACCTAGGAGTTTTCTAGACCTGGAATTTGGAAAAAACAGGTACTTTAAAAAAATCACGCCTTAATGATTGTGACAGAGACTCAACAGGTCTTTTTAATAAAATAATATTACAAAAGGAGCCATCTTAAACCTGGTTTCTAGGTGATAACTCCATCATGAAAGATTAAGAGGAGCAATCAAATTTTACCAGGCTTATCCTGTAACTTCTCAGGTACTTAGCAGAATGCCATACCTGAAGTTAAACATGCCTATTTTAACTATTTCAGTCCTCTAGCAACTTCGGGATACACCAAACTCAACTAAACCTGCCATACAATTAAAGAGCTCAAAAATTTTCATTTCTTTAAAAATAAAAAAAAAACCCCACAACACAACAAAAAAGGCAAAAAGCAGCACAACCAAACACATACCAACAAAACCAAACCTACCAACCATACACACCCCAGCCATCGTCAAGACAGGGTAGAGGAGCCACTTGCAAGCAAGTGACCCCGCAGAGCGGGCTGCATCGCATTATCTTTTGTTCTTGGCCCATGAGGTGGGACAGCTGCACAGCAGCTGCGGGCTTGCATACACTCAGTTTGGAGCTGAAACACAAGCTACTTCTTGCCTTCACCATGATAGAGAGACCAGAAACTTATCTGATAGAAATTAGGAGATGCAGAACATGACTGGAAATACTATGGGAAGGATGAAGTTGTAAAAGCACAGAAGAGTAGCACAAATTTTTTCCAAAGATGAGGGGAAGGAAGAGGTATAAGACAAATTTGTATGAAGAAGGATACATTAGTTATGCTGCTCATGCAACGGTTTGCACATATATGCCTGCCCACTTTATGTTGTACAAATTTTAGTCTTCAGGTTGATTTTGAATTTTAATGCATTTATCAAGAGCTTTAATTTGTGCTATGCAGTCTATAGACTGCTTCCGACTCCATTTCAGCACCCTTAAAGGTGGTTTTTCAATGAAAAGTTTGCCAAACAATCTGCATTCATGAGGCTGTTGATAGTTTTGAAATCAATACTACTACACTGAGCTATCTTCCCATCTCAAAAGCTTTGTAGCAGTTATGGTTGGAATGCCTTTTTGTGGGATTAAATCTGAAACTGGAAGTTGATGATCTTCAGCCAGCATAAATCATTACCTATACAACGCTGGTGAAAAGTTTTACCTGCCAAGAATAGCTCACAGATCCTTTCTCAATTTCCACGCAGCTCCGTTCTGCCAAAGTAAGGAATTTAGAGGCAAAGGCAATGGACCTTTCACTCTGATCTTCCATCAGATGTGAAATTACTGCTCCTGTTCCACTTAAGGAAGCATCATAAGGTAGCTTTATAGGCAAAGGTGTGCAAGGACTCTCTCACACGATATGAGCGCCATTACTCATGAAAAGTCCCCAAATGCCATGTGAATCAATGTGTTTCTATTCATTCTGTAACAGTTCACTCTGCAGATCGAATGCTGTTACTGCCGTAGGCAAAAACCTACAGAAATAACTGACTGTCTGCAAAGAGGGGTACACAGGGGGAACATTTGAAGGTTAAGGTTCCTAAAGATAAATCACAAGGCTTAGGTGAAACTCTGCCAGCCATAACACAGTTGAATCTTAAAAAAAAAAAAAAAAAAATCAGATTTTTCTTATTCCCATCAAATTCTTGACAATTTCTCAGCAGTACTATTTAAGGTGTTCTATAGCACTAACTTCCACATAATACTGAGGGCTGGAAAGGTCATAAAACATCTGTTTTATTGTTTGGTGCTAAAAAAATGAGTACTGATGGCATTGAGAGGATTACCTGGTGATACTACAACTGTCTTTGAAGAGGTATTTCTTGCTATCAACTTCAATCTCCAATTTTATAGACATATTTCTCTAGGTAGACTTGGGAGCTTACCATCAACTAACGGAACAAGTTCATCCACTGTTTCAGTTAAAAGTTACTAAATTGCAAGTATGAGTTAATACTGAATTCAGTTTGGAGGTATAGGGCGTCAGCTGGTTTTATCACAGCTAGTGGAAGCGTGTTGTAGTGCCCCACCCTCGTTGTCATATCATGATTTCTGCGAGGAGCTTATGTTCCACCTTTTATCTTTTGCTTTCCTAGGTACTGAAGAAGCCTAGCAACCTGTATGACTGGCCTCCCCTAAACAACAGAAATTTAAGAGTCCAGCTAATTACCACTGTGGGTCATAGATGGCCTCCTGCCACCACCACTGAAAGCTTGCAGAAGCATTAAGCTTATCACTCCGTCTAACTCGCATTCCCAGCCACTGTCTATCATGTAATAAATGAACTTCTCCCTTCATAGCATGCTACAGAAGAATACGGTATTTGTAGTTACACATTACCTTCATTGCAAGAATGCTTAGAAGATGCAGATTTTTTTCTGCGCATTCAAAGCACCAAGTCTTACTGCTGCTTCATCTCGAGCATCTGAAGACACTGTCAAAAATACATTTCAGATACTACTCCCGCCACTTCTGACAAAATCCAGTAACGTTTTGGTTATTGTATCCCAGCTTGAATTGCTGTAAAGATATTAGTGCTTTTACAATAGACTACAACAGACTACAATAGACATTGTCCTCTGCAGCATCGCAGCTCTGAATGCATTTTATATTGCCTTTGCAAGGGGTAATAGGTTTGGAACCAACCTACACATCTTCTCTGTATATACCAATTTCTTTTAGTTACTTCAGATCAGCACTTATTTGCACGAGAAGAAAGAGACAGGACATGCTGCTTTGCTTGTCTGGTTTGAGCTTTCTGCTTAGAACACCATTTAGCAGTTACACAGGTTGCCTACAGCGTTAGTGTCCTCCACTACCCTGCTGCTCTCCCATGTGCTGCTTTGGATCAGTTACTCCAGTCATAACCATTTTTGGACTGTTTCATTTTTGCATATAATACACCATCTAGTCTCTTAACACATCGTTTGAACTCTTTTTGAACTGACAAATCCAAGAATTGTCTCATTTTCTCTTTTGATCCTCTTTATAAAAGCAAATGCATTCGGCAGATACCAGAAAGGTAATTTTGTAGACTTTCCACAATCTCAGCAAATGTTTTGTCTGCTGATTTAAGACCGGCTGTTAAACTATACAGCACATTATAGGCTTTAGCCCTCATTACACCCTGTAGAAGTGTCACCTTTTTCACATCACCGATATCATTCGTTATAATACATTGTTCTGATTTCCTGACATAGACTGGTTGTCTGCTGAGCTATCAGCCAACCATGCTTTCTCTGGTCCTTGTGAACTCCTTTCTATCCTTGCGCAGGGTGCGCCATTCTCACGGTGCAAACCCCAAGCTCTCTGTAACCTCCCTTTATTGCTGCATTCTCGAATCAGGCTCTCACGCGCGTTTCGCAGTGTTTTATCTCTCCATGTTACAAGGAAATCACAACAGACAATCGGATTGCCAAACCTGTTTTCAGTAATACCAGATAAATATAGAATGGCTGGACACAGAGGTGCTCCATAATAATCTAGTGTCTTCTATCAAGGAAATAAGACTGTTAGAAATTTATAATTATTTAAAGGGGTACTAAAAAGAATAGCTTAACTGGGCCTGAAAGAGCCAATGATCACTTATAAATCAAATTCAGTTTCACTGTGTCTGTAATTATGCCAGAAAACATAGGATTATGTTCAAGAGTACTGTATTTGGGACACCAAGCACGTATCCTCAGAAAACTTACAGATTACATTTAGCAAAAGCCGACTTGAAAAAAGTGGGCAATAAACGTTCAAATTGGTGCAATTTATCAGCAATGGGAAACGCCTGCTTAGAAGAATCAGGGCTTTCCAAACTGCGTTAGGAATAGGGCAGATGATCTTGGAAGAAGGCTAGAAAAAGTACTTACTACTTTATCGATAAAGAAATTACCAAGAAAGTTATATTTATGAGAGTTTTCCTTCCATCCACACAAGTCACCCAAAACAATTTCTTTCAGACCATTTAAAAACATTAATAAGTTCTGCTGAAACATGTACTGCTGCTTCAGCTTGCTTAGAAGTGACACTTCTACCCCATCCCCTTAAATAAACAGTTTTTTAAAAAGTTATCAAAACAGTCATCATAAGAGCTTTAAATTTAGATTTTGTGTCAAAAATTAATAGATATTTTAATTAAAAAAAAAAACCTAAGACCACTACCCTCAGAGGCTCTTAATGCTCAGCTTGTTTTGAAAACCAAGACATAGGAATACATAGAAATCTAAAATACTGATGCAGCCCTTTAAAAGCATCTCTTTTGAAGGAATCGGATAAGTTATAGTTTTAAGAAACTGTTTTTATGTGAGTTTTAAAGATTCTCTGGTTACAAAAAGGAGTAATTCCCAGTAAATAAATCAGGTTTTTAGAATAGCGGTAAATCTGGGTTTAAAACTTGGGATTGACTGGGTGAACAAACAAGTACTGTAAATAATAGATGGTATATTTGAGTCTACTTAAGATGATAGGTCATGGAAGGCAAAAATTAGTTTAAGAACCATATGTGACTTCATACCAGGAGATTTTTAGGCTGTAAAAATTTATCTGAGAAAAAATTAGGTTGAAAGGCTAAATGGATCAAGTTGTCAGAAGGATTAATTCCTTTCTGAGACCAAGAGATAAAGTCTAGAAAACACAGAAAGCATTAGCAGGGGAATTGTGAGTACGATGCAACAAACTAGTAGAAGGAAATGCAAGTTAGAGGGAAATTCTGAGATTAGGCAACAGCTGGTCTCAGACAGCAGAAACGAATTGTCTTATTGAAGGTCTGGTAAAGGAGCGTTAGAGGACAGGGGAATGCAGCAACTAGGCAGTACCATTACATTGCTAGGTGATCTTGTTAAGAAAACATTTCTTTATATTAAGGGTCACAAAAATAGCTCCCCCACCTGAGCTTGTATGCCAGAATAGTAGCGAGAAACTTAAACAATGTAACACCATTCTCTTTTAACAGAGCGCATCTACCCCTGCCCCGCGCCAGGTTTCGGGGGCGCGTGGAGCCAGGAGGATGACACCAGTATTCAGTGCCACAGAGCCACCAGCTGGGAATAAACTTGTGTTTGCACTCACAGCTTCTGTACAACAATGCCCTGTCTCTCTGACTTGGGAGGAGCTAAAAATGAAGTGTCCTTTGTTTCTACCCTAATAAATCACTGCCTGCAGACTGTTAACAGGAAGATGGAGTCAAGAATACCCTTACATCATTTGCAAAGTTGGCAACTGTGCAATTGGGTTTTTTTCCCAGCAAAGAATAGGTGGTACCCAGAAAGATAACAAGACAAAGGTTCTCTTAACAGTAGTCCCAAGCTGAGAATACCCAGGCATAAGCCTACTGTGTTTGCCTAATGTGCCCAAAGAAGAGGAAAAATACTGGATTTTCTGAGAACTTTTAAAAAGGAGAGATACTCCACTGAACACCTCTCCAAAGACAGCTTCCTCCAAAGCTGAAATTCCAGAAGCTATCCACTGTGTTTCCATACTTGTGCCTACATTTAAGAGGAAATCTCTTTTCCTAACAACCATGGTGGGGAAGAAAAAAAAAAAAAAAAAGAAAAGAAAAAAATGGGACTTTGTCATTACAGACATAGATCTTCACAGAATCAAACGAATTATTTTGAACAGACTACGAATGATTAAGCAGGGAGAAGAAAAGAGGGAACGTATTCAAAGAAGGATCAGAGGAAAGACAAAACAAATGCCATGCAAGGTATCCTTCAGGAAGAACTGGACTGAGGCCAACATGAGCATTAATCAACATCCCTTTTATTCTTCAGGGTTAAAAAAGTGTCCGTGTCACACTAACAGTGCTTGTCAGTGTGTCAGCGAAGCCACTTACCAGCTAGTTCAACATCTTCATAGAGATAAAAAGGCTAAGGCTTGGACCAACAACAGAAAAGTTATTAATGAACATTTTACCCTGGTACTGTCTGGAATTAAGATGTTCAGACCTTCTGTTCCATCCATACCTGCAGATATTTATGTGAATGGAAATTTTCTTCTCATAAATCATTCTTCAACCTGACTTGCACGTTTACCCAAAATTAAGTGGAGCGTTTATGTTGACTAGGAAACACAGTCATTAACTCACAATTATCCAGTTAGAAACCAGGAGGACCATCACCCCAAGGGATACAGTCCCAGCCAGGCAGCTACACGCAAACAAAGCAGGCAGCGTATGACGGAGCTTTTACAATCTACAGGTAACCGCAAATACTCTCAGAAATTAAAAAATTGTTTGCAGGTAATCGGAAAACAGAAAGACCAGAATACTTCTGTTGACTAACACAAAGGCAGAACATTTCACCTATCCTTCAGCTTCATTTCAGCACTGAGAAAACAGCGTTACACTTATTTGCAATGGTTAGGAATTCCTTACATCCTGCAAACTACAGAAAAATTTGCACTTGTCTGTGGAAAGCAGTGGAGATCTTTGTTTTCTCCATCTCCACCATTTCCTACCGCTTTTGACTCCCCAGCCTGCAATGCTATCAGAAAACACTTTAGCTAAAAACAAGCACATCTTAGTATTATTCTATTTGCTGATCTTCCTTCTGGGCCATCATGCTTAATGTGTAATGGCAAACAATAACTGTGACATTTTAAGGCACTGAGGTGAATCTGAAGATGGAAAATTAGAAGAGATAATTTTAAAGATAATCCTCCAAATCCGAGAACTCTATATTTAGGGCAGATCCTATATTTCAATATTACAGATGAAATAGAAACTTCTATATAGCAAAACCTGACTTACTGGATTCTTAATCTAAAAATTAGTATTTTGATTTCCAGAGGTTAAAATAAGGTGGAATCTCCTGACATTTCAGTCCATTTTGTCTACTTTTTTCCTAATGTAAAAAGAAATAGTTAAACTAGCAGTCACTGAATGAGGCAAGAGCAAATATACCCAAAAAGGGAACAACAGAGAGAAACTATGACATTTATAACGCAATTGGCTTGGGCAGAAGGGAAGTAAGGAAGGGATACAGACAGTGAGATCCATTTCACTTAAGCCTCACACAAAGGACCCATAAAGGAAGGAAGGAATTACAAAGACATGGTTTATTGACCGCTCACCACTGAGCCAGAGTTTTCCTGTATAAATTCTTTCTTAGAAGGTTAATTAAAAAAGGGTTAGGGCCCCGATCTGAAAACCCTTTATTCACTAGCATAATCCTTAGTCACACAAGGGATTCCATTGATTTCAGTGGACAAGGGATCGCTCATGTGGCTTAAGGTTTGCAGAAGTGGACCCTGTGGTTTTGAGGCATTGAAAAATGGGAATGCTTTCAGATAACAATACACACAGCCTAGGCACAGCAGCACTGCTTAGCTTGAGTACAGGAGCAATATGGAGCTCCCGGTGCTATTGGCTAACTTGAGTTATATATATATATATATATATATATATATAAATAGATGGCAGCTATGTTAAAAACCTGCATGTGTAAATACAAGACAGAGAAAGATCATTAGATAATTTAGGCTTTGGTTTAGTACCCAGAAAGTACACTAGCACACCAAAGTAACAACCCAATGTCAAGAATACCTCTTGTGCTTCTGTGTCAGCACTGGCCGCATCCCTGCCAAGCTCAGGGCTCAAAGTGCACGCGTGGGGCACTGGTGGGCACCACTGCACGTCTCGCAGCTGCAGGGGACAGAGACTGAAGGCATCACGTCCCCATGAACTCACCATGGATTGCCATAGCGCTGGGATCAGCAGCAAATACATCTGGAGCCCTCTGCAAATAAACCTGGTCTTAAATTTGTATCTGATATTCTACGCATAGTCCGCTCTTTCCACCCTCCCAGCCTGCTGCTTTTCCTTGCTCTGCTTCTCTGTCCCTTCACAGATGCCAACTGTCAAATGTACGAAAGTTGCACAATTCTCATGCAAGTCTGATCTATGCAAAAGTAGCACACAAAAATGAAAGGAGGTCTGCAGCATAACATGCTCGTACAAAAATCCTGGTTAGTCCTCAATTCTGTTTGTTTGAATTCGCAACCTCATTTTAAGAGTTTTGCAGTGTAATTCTAATTTCTAGTAAATATTTACTTCAAAGTAGCTTTGCTTTTGAGTGTATAGCAGGGTCCTGCTTCATAACTGAAGATCTTTAAAGGTGGGCAGCAGTAGTGACGGCGAGACCACTGCTATCCACTACGCAGGATCAGTGCGTATTTCCCAAAGGGCAAAAAACAGAGGGAGTGGATGAAAAGTGGAGCAAGTAGGGATTAGATGTCACCTCTGTTTGTCGTGTACATGCTCAATAAGGCTATTCCATACATCATTACTGGGAAGGACAGTGACATAAGAAAATACTTTGTGTACGTGCAAAACATGGGACTACGGTTCTTAGCGAGATTAAAGGGATTACCAGAGGAGGAACGCTGCATCTTACACACTGGCACTTCTAGCAACATCAGAAAAGCAGAATTTTAGAGGAACCCCAGCGATTCATTAAATAAGAACTATTTTCATAAGACTAAGACCTTACATAAACCAAGTGCCTTACAAACATCAACTTAATCTACGTCACAACCAGAAAAACATTATGATGCTTGTTTTTAGAAGTTTCTTAAAGTTACAGGGACAGGAAATCACCTTCAGAGTTAAGAAGACAGGAAGAGTCCACAGATAACTACATACAGAAAAGCTGTAAAATTCCCAAGCACGACGATGTATATGTCAGATACCTGAGGAGAGGTAGAGATGACTTCTTAGCTAAAAGTGGAAAAGCTTACATGCCCATGCAGGAATTTGCTGTCCTTGTTCTCTGTGACTATTACACCGCTTCATTTTTTACAGTTAGACTCCATGATCTCAATGGTCTTTTCCCGCCTAAATGATTCTATGATTTAGCGCACACAAGAAACGGAGACCCAGTTCCCTTCTATGATAATACAGGAATATCGGGGACACAGGCTACATACACCAATACATACTGTAACATAGTTTTCCTTCAAACCTCCTCAAACTTAAGCATAACAACAAAAACATAAAAGGGGGAGGGAAAGAAAAGAATCACTGTGTGGTCCAGGAAAGGTGCTGCAGGGCATAGCATGGGTAGGAAATCTTATCATACCTTCCACAGGCTGCTCTGAGGAACAACACTTCAAACGCCGAAGGACAATCAATAAATCCTCGTGAAAGTTAAGCCAGAAGCACTCAAAGCTTTCACATCCCTATAGCCAGCCTTACAGCCATCCTTTGGCAGCAGGGCACTCCTCCAGGACAGCAGCCAGAGCCACCCAGCTTCCCGCAGTACCTACCCAGAGCACCTTCCTGCTCCTGATGAGAGACACTTGTAGGCACTTAACAGCATACATATAAGGAGAGAGACACAGATGTTGACACTTTTCTAATGGATGACCTCAGCTTTAGGTAATCTGTGGGTGAGTGACCTCCTGAATCAGAGGTTCCAGGTGTTTGATAGCCCTGGTTGAATACACTTACCCGATAGTTTTGTCTATTCACTTTGTGAACTCATCAAACTTTCGGCACCCTCAGTATCTGTTAGTAATGAGTTCCACAGTTTAAGTAAGCTTTGTGAAAACAATTACTTCCTCCTGGGTTGTTTGTTTTTTGTTGGAGGGTTTTTTTTTTGAGCTGCCTACCTGAAAAGTTCACAAGGTGCCCCGTATCATAAAAACCAGGAGCAAAGTAGTAGAGTTACAGCAAGCCCAGAGAGGGGCAAGAAAGCTGCTGTGTAGGGAGGCCCATGGTACATTCTAGGGGGAAGGAGCTTCCTCCTGGGAAAGGAGCTACTGACAGGCACAGAATAAAAGATTATAAAACCATAGTGCAGCCCAAAGAAGATGAATAGGGAACCATCACTTGCTTTTTCTCTTGAGAATAAGGTCACACTAGGGAGGCTATATTATTTTACATTCACAAATGTTGGCACACAATAGCAAGTATACTGTCTTCTTTCTATAGCCACGTTTTAGGAAAAGGTGTGATTAAGTACTTAGGTTTTATATCTCCAAGAATAATCAAGGGCTAGGAATATGCATTATGATTTAAAAAATGGGGGTGTAAATTATTTATTTATCCAAAGAGAAGGTTTAGATGTGACAAGCTCAGTTTTTAACAACCTATGCAAGAGCCAGCAGATAGATGGAAAAGGTTTTCATTCTAAATAAAACAAAATGTTTGTACTCAAAATTCAGCATTTTTAGATTGAGAAATAAGGTGCAAATTTTTAGCAGTGAGAGTAGCTAATACCCAGGTTAACATTTAACTGGCAATAAATCCACATAGTTAAGTAGAAACTAATTTTTTTTTTTTTTTGACAGACAGACTTCGGTTCAAATATTATTATTAAACCAGTTTCAGGAACTAGAGCAGGGAAATTTTATGGTCTGTGTTACAGAAAAGGCCAGAGCAGACAATAATCCCTTCTGGCCTTAAAATATATGATCGCTTCCTTTTTCAGTGAATGTATTAAAGTAACCTCAGTTCCCAACATGTACATTCACCAATGACAAATCTCCAGTGGAAAAATGTTGATAGCTGCACAGGTGTTGGAATAAAAAATGGCAAAATCTGTTTTCTAGGTGGGAACAGAAGGTGGATTATGTTGGAGATATGTTTGATAGTTATGAACACCAGATACAAGACGGTGTCAGTTAAAGACAACTTGAGCAGATGGATGGCAGAGTGTGTGCACTGTGAAGTGATGTTAATTGAACGGCCTGGGATTATGTTTAAAAATCTTAAAATGAATAATTGGAAAACAATTAAAGAAGCAACTACAATCTGTGAATTCCAGGGTTGCCAGCTGGCCCAGAAGGTGGGATTGAAGCTACATGAAACACAACATTGTTTTTTTTCCTTGTTTTCACACAAGGAAGCTCAAGATAGAACGTTTTGTGTATTTCTCCAGGACAATAAGCGACTGTTTTTGATGCAAAATAACTTTTTGTTTTATCATAGCTTTCACATTGGCAGGATCTCAAACTGTTTTTATTTAGAACATCACCATTTCTGTAAGCAAAACATCATATTGCCAGAGCAGAGTTTCCTTAACATTTCATCAGTATAATTGGAATGAATGGGCTGCAGGAATGGGGGCTGCTGTCACCTATCTGGAAAGAGCTCTGACACAGGGCTGTGAGGATGACAGACATGGTACCATAGCTGTTATCCCTGCTGTAAACACCACTGATTTACACGTGTGGTGGGAGCAGTCTGGATTCACTGCACACGTGGTGTAGAGATGAGTCTGACTGTACAGGTGGCCAGAAGTGATGCACACATAGTAATGCTGACCCCAGGTTTTCAGCCAAAATAGCCCAACAGGACCATGGTTTCCCCCTTCGTGGTCTTCTCATCGAAACCAGTGTAAAGTCAAACAGTGTACCTTTTGCACATGTTTATCTTCTTCTTCAAGCTCTCTTTTCCTCCCTCAGTCAATGCTGGAAAGAAATAGTGTCTTTTACTAATAAAATGAGACACAAAATACAGAAAATGGGCCAGATGTTCAGCAGTCCTAGGACAGTAAGTTCAGCTTTGCAGACTACTCCCTGCATGGTGCTGTGGTCAGGACCTGCCCTCCGTGGTAATTTCTGCAGCGCTCTCTTTCAATCTGTTTAGCACTAGGATCCCAGAGCATCTTGAAATTATTGGAAAGCTCAGTTGATTTGTCTGCCTTTCCAGGGCTGGGACCAGGTCCTAGTTCATGCCAAGCAAAAATGTGAGGGAAACAGCACTGTGTTGTTGTGGTCCTTTTGATTGCAGAGCGTCTTGCAGTTTGGAAAAGACCCTGGGGTAGCCAGGGGCCACCGCAGAGGATGGAGATGCTCTGTCCCAAAAGAAGATTTACACGACAGCCTTGGCACCCATGGAAACCTTCCTTCTGTAAAATGTTTAGAGGCACAAGGTACTCTGGCTCTGACACTATGATTAATACTGTTTTGTATTGAAATGTTAAACCCAGAGAGACTGGATGTAAAATGGGTAGGTCATAGGCTGGTTATTGTACTATTTCTGCATTTATTGTGAGGGAGCAGCATTCAGAAACCACTGTGTGGGCCATGGCCCCATTTTGAAAGTTAATTCTGAAGATTCTCAAAAGACAAATTAAGCTTATTAACCTTCTTCTCTTCCTTGAACTCCTTTCCTTGTAATGTCAGTGACTTGCCGTATGGACTAAGAACAGCACTTGGTTTCCATATGTCTGATTTCCACGTGTTGTGGTTTAAGCCCAGCCGGCAACCAAGCACCATGAAGCCACTCACTCACTCCTCCCCCGCCGCGGTGGGATGAGGAGGAGAAAATATAAAGAAAACCCCGTGGGTCGAGACAAGGACAGGGAGGGATCGCTCACCCCTTATGGTCACAGGCAAAAAACCAGACTCAACTTGGGGAAAAACCAAAATCAATTTCATTTACTACCAGTCAAATCAAAACAAGGATAATGAGAAGTAAAACCAAATCTTAAAACACCTTCCCCTCACCCCTCCCTCCTTCCCAGCTCAACTCCACTCCCAGTTTTCTCCAACTCCTCCCCCCCCAGCAGCCGCAGGGGGACAGGGAACGGGGGTCGGGGTCAGTCCCTCACACCTTGTCTCTGCCGCTCCTTCCTCCTCCTCAGGGGCAGGACTCCTCGCTCTGCCCTGCTCCGGCCTGGGGTCCCTCCCACAGCACACAGTCCTCCGCGAACTTCTCCAAGGTGAGTCCTTCCCACGGGCTGCAGCTCTTCACAGACTCCTCCAGCGTGGGTCCTTTCCACAGGCTGCAGCCCTTCAGGCACAGACGGCTCGAGCGCGGGCTTCCCCACGGAGTCACGGCCATCTTCAGGCGCACCCACCCGCTCCGGCGTGGGGCCCTCTGCCCAGGGGCTGGGGGCCATCCCCTCCTCCGGCCCACCTCCTCCCCCGCCTTCCTCACTGGCCTCGGTATCTGCGTAGGGGTTTCTCTCACATTCCATTTTTCTTTTCTTAAATCTGTTAACCCAGAGGTGCTACTGCCGTCGCCGACGGGCTCGGCCTTGGCCAGAGGCAGGTCCGATTTGGAGCCAGGGAAGCTTCTGGCAGCTTCTCACAGGAGCCAGCCCTGCAGCCCCTCCCCCGCTACCAAAACCCCATCGCACAAGCCCAAAACACCAAGTTAGCCCTTACCAAGCAGCATCACCCTGCGTTTATGCCCTGTTCTAACTCCAGGGATGGGGTTGCATGCGAGATGTTAGGATTTCCTGCCTACACGATAGGAAACACTGGTGGTACCTCCGGTACCAGTACGTGGTAGCTGTTGAGAAACGGTGACTTCTGCAGCGGCCGCTGCTGTAACATCTCTAACTGCTACGCATCTCTTGCAATTCATCAAGCGCAACTTCAGCATCAACTTACGCGGAGATTGCTCACGTTAACCACTTCCACCAGCTCCCGCCCTCAGTGTATTCCCCAAGCAGCTGTCTACGCTCCTTCACAGCATTCCCATCCAGAGCACCTCTGCTTCAGGAGATGCACTTTGGGGACCGTTAGAGCCCTGATGCTTCTAATAGCTCCAGTAAAGAGCAGAAATAAACGTAAGGAAGGGAGAGAGAAGTATTCAGGTGCACTGAGCATGCAGGCAGGTACCCAGCTGCCTGTGTAGAAACAGTGTAGGGAGGGAAGCTCAGCTCCCCATCACAGTATCTCCACTTTTTAACCAGCTCCCCAGTCAGGCCATGGGGCAAAGTTTGCCTGGCATTTACTGGAGCCAAGACTGTGTTAGTGCCTGGAGCTGACCCCTTGCCATTGTCCGCTTGTAATGGCACAATAAGGAGAACAGCGTGAAAGCGCTGAAATTAAAAAAAAAATAAAAAAAATCCAAATATTTTGAATCTCCACACTACTGAAATTAATCCCGATTTGGGTTAACTTTCAGGAATGTTTCCGTTTCTCACGTAGGCTTTTAGCTGATTAACAACAGTCCCGGGTGCTTTATACTGAGGCTCGTTCACCAGCAGAAGTGGGATTGCTGTACTCACACCTCCTCCCCGGCCAGTCTTGCTTCTCCCAGCCGCTGGCCTGGGTGAATACTGCAGGAACAATTTCTTCATAGACATATCCCAGTCTTTTTTTGTCTGTTTCCCAAATATATTCTTGAAAACATGCTTACTAGAGGGAGTGTTTACAGAGGATCTAGTAAAAATGCCCGATATAAGAAAGATCAACGCTGCCAGTAACTTAGCGGGCTTTCAAACATGCCCCAAGCCAGCAAAACGTAAGCGTGTATTTAGAGAACATTCAGTGAAAAGATGACTGCAAACTTACAGCAGAAGCTGGGGTTAAAACCATCTTCTGTCTCCAAAAGGCCTGCAAAATGGCTGCACTGGGGACGCAGGTGCTATTATTATGCTTTTAAGCTTCTCAAATGCTTAAATGATATGAATTAGAAGTGTGCTGTATTTCCTGGAATATCTTGAAGGTTCGCCAGCTTCTCAGCTCTCCTTTCTAGTAACTCCAGTGAAAGCAAAGCAAGTTAACGCTGCTGAATACCTCTGCTTTTCTGGAAACCGAATGGCTTTCCAGTCAGTGCAACAGAGGCCGGGACTGCCGACGGCGCGGCTCTGCCCCGGGCTGCAGGGATGCCCTGGGGTGCCAGGGCTCCGGGGGTGCTCCCCAGGTCCCGGGCAGATCCCTCCTTCCTCCAGCCCTCACCTCAGTCCCACCAGGCACCTCGCTGGTCCTGACCTCGTCCTGCAAACTCGACTTCTCGGCTCCACCTGGGACCTCCATGACGGACCGCCAAAGGTGGCCGTTCCCAGAGCCGCGGGGCGGGCAGAGGGACAGCAAGGTTTTGGATGCGGCGGAGCCACGCAGCCTGCAGAGAGGCGCCCAGGAACCCTGGTGAGCCCACGCTCCAGAAGTCAAACATTTTTGCGAAGAGGAAGATACGCTGAATTATCTGGGGGGAAGGATATTATCTGGGGGGAGACTAGTCTGTGTCTAGTATTGGCACCGTGCAGGGGCCCCTCTGAGGAGCCCTGAGGGGCTGCCCCACCGCAGGGCACAGCCGAGCCCCTCTGTGAGGCTGCTGGCACCCACGGAGTCGAGGGAGGTGATTTCCGTCAGCAGACAGTGGTAAACCTTGTCATGTTTTTTCACTGACAATTTAAAGCTCTTAGGTTCTTCACTTCTTATCAGAACGGAAATTTAGTCCCAATAGGAGTTACATGCATTTACATCTATCGACTATGTCCTTCAATGTTCATAATGCCAAAAAGGCCCAGCTTTTCCTGATAACAATGTTGTATCTTTGAGGTGTTTTTCTTGTCATGTCATATTGTGATGAATCACACAGTGCCACGTCAGTCACCTTAGGGAAGCAGATATAAAACAAATGCTGCTCAAAAAAAGGAATGAAGCATTTACAAAAGTAAGTATTAGATGTTCTGTGTTTCATCATTGCTAATATCGAGGTGCTCTTTTCCATCCGATACAGACAGGGTGGTCTGCAGGCATGTCTCGGCACCTCACACAAATCACCTCCATGGAGTAACTTACAAGTTTCGGACAGATTTTTTAAGTCGAGCTTTTGAGACCTGCACTTCAAAGCCATAAGGGAAAATAGATTGTATTACATTATCAATATGTGAATCAGGCTGGAAAAGCTTCCCCTTAGGGATCTGAAAGCCATTATAGTAAATTTGTGCTTCATAATAAAAAATATGTAGTTCTAGAATAAATCAAAACCAGCAGCACTTTTCTCTTTAGTGCTGGTGAGATGAGTGAGGGTTTCATGTAGCTGAATCCAATGGTTTGAGAGTTCAAGAATAAATCACAGAGATAAGACAAAAAGCACCCTGCTATCCTCCCATTCCTAATGTGTAATCAGCTGCTTGGGAAAGTTAAATGGTGCCTTAAAAGACAAAAAATAAAACACCACTTATCTTCTTAATCTTAAAAGACACACAAAAAGGCAGATATCCAATCTGCCTGTTGCTTTCAAAGGAATATTTATTTATCTTTTCTTGGGCAAATGTGAGCGGGCAGGAATTGACTGCAGGTCGCGTGTGACACAGCTTATACACCTGGTTCTGCATTATTTCTGCAAGGCGTAGACTAGCTTCAGGATGCAAGTGCAGACCTGGCAAAGGAAAATGCAGTCTTTTTTTCCCCAAAGGAGACAAGACACCTGCCGCTGTATAGGGCAAAGTCTTACTGTCAACCTTGACACTTTGCATTAAAATAATGGATAAGGTGGTTGCTTTGCCGCTATGTAGATGCTAAAACGAAGTTTGGACATAATGTTCTACACACAGCTAAAGAAAAGCTAATTTCTGAACGTACGCCAACACTCTTAATGTTTTTTTAGAGTCTCTAAGCTCTTTGGTGCTGCTGCAGTATTTCCCTCGTTCTTTCCCCCACAGTTCTGCTCTTGCTTTTCATCTCCCCTCCCTCTTGATCCTGTCTCTTCTTCTGCCTTCATCTTTTCTCTTCATGCTCCTCCTCCTCTTTCTACCATTATCTCAGATTATTTCTCCCGCTAGATCTTCTTTCTATTGTCAAGGGGTTTCTTTCTTTCTCCAGAAATGCTTGATTCCACTAGTGCTGACAGGGCTTCCCGTCTTTTCAGGACAAGAGGAGCTGAAAGGTGGTGCGTTAGATTGCGGAGGAAGGCTGCCAAGAGTGAAACCCTGCTCCAGAAGAAGTAGAACGAACAACAAAAAGTCTGAGGAGGGGATAACGTATAGACATGCCATGTTGGGGACTTGTCTACTCCTGGAGCGGCCTTAAAAGTGTTCTTGCTGTTAGCAATGCTTAGCCTGGGGCTTTTTGCTATCACAGCTGCAGTAACCAGAAAAAAACCGCAGGCAGGCAACTTAGCGATGCTCACACCAAGAACTACAGAATACAAGTAAGAAGAAATATGAGAGTGATAATGCTGCTGAGTTCTTCAAGTAATTCTTTTCTGCAGACAAATGGCATAGCCTGTAAAGTGGATGGGAAACAACAGCTAAAAGTAATGACCCCTCTCGTAGCGGGGGTTATGGTGTGACTGCTACTCCTCTCCTTGTGAGCTATGCAAAATCACAGCTTCCCAATTTCCAACAAAAATGGCAACATTCTGATATTTCTTTCTTAGATTAGGAATAAGAACTGAAGCAATCAACATTTTCCACAGGGCTTCTGGACAATGTTAAGTTTGCAAATTCTGAAATCCTTCATTTCCTTCCAAAGCACCATTCAGCCACTGACACCCTTAGGTGCCAGAGGGCTTTGGGGGAACGCCGGCCTTCATTCTGCTGCAGTCCCATAGCATGCTGTGCAGGCCAGAAAAGAGTCTGTGCCCCTAGAAGCCAGTGGACATAGTTTTAAAGCTTGTGTTAAGATTTTGGTCCACTGAAGAAGAAAAAGGAATAAAGTATTCCTTTCGATTCTAGTTCCTATGTTATATCCCTCCAGCATCCAGGTGGATGTAAATAAACGCATAATCAACAAAACCCAAAATGCTTTACTTGTATGAAGCAGGTGAAATATTTAAATTCTAGCCAAATTTCCTCACTGGGGAAAAAAAAAAATCTGGGAATGTACATTTCCCATTACATAATCATTGTGGAAGGAAATTTTTGACCACCTCTAGTTCTGAATTACTTTTTAAATTGAAATTCTACTGAGGCCAAAGTCCACAACCTTGAAATAAGTTCTCGTATGTGGAAAGGCAAATAAAAACTCTTCCTTTCTTTCTGCTCTGATTAAAGTATACGCTCTTTTGAGCCTATTTTTCCTAGAAGCTGAGAAACAAGAATATGTAAAAAGAAAGCAAAACATTTCAGCCACCACTCTGAACATAAGAAAAAGAAAGAGAAAATCACACAATTTTGATGTTAATGTTGCTCAGTGAACTACCAAAGGGCATTCAACAACTATCAAAAAGTACGGTATAAAAACCATACAGTATGATGTAAAAAAGAAACAGTGCAGAAGTTTTACTCTTTTTTGTTATTTGTGTTTAGCCAAAAATCCTACAATAACATAATAGCTCAGCATTACAGCACCTTACTTCATCACAGCCATAAAGGGCTTGCCAGTCTCATGTGTTTTACTCCAAGTTACTTGATAGCTAAATGACTCAAGCTATGTAATAGAGTTACAGAGAGCGTTGTGAATAGGTGCTACGCTTTGGTCCACCTAACAACATTTTGTGCAGGCTGTCTTAATTAGGACAAATGGAGAGGTTTCTGCAGCAGTCGTACTCATTTGAATGGGTTATAACAATGTACAAGACAAGCAGAGATGAGGATTATCACATTTGCCTTTGTGTAAAAAGAGGAGTAGAACAGAGATTTGACGTCATCTGTATTTTCTAGAATTTTCTTTAAGCTTTCTATCCAAGTCGCCCATCCTGACAATGAAGGCAGAGCAGTAGCATATTTTTCTCAGCTAAGCGAAGCAACATACTAAATTTCCAGCTGCTTGACCACGATAATATTTTGCCTTATGCTAATGAGCCAGTATTAGCAAACTTATTGGGGGTGAGGAGGGGGAGAGGAGGATTGACAAAGACATCTTTCTTTCCACCAGGGATAAAAAAGCCAAAGACTTTTCCTCTTGTTTTTCTTACTGTCAATTCCAGAAATCTCAGGTCCAGCATCTGCAGAACTGAAAAATGTGCAGCAGATCAAGGAAGTATCATATGGTAACACTGGGACTGATTCTCATGTAGACAAAAATCCCTTTACATCAGCTTTAAAGATATGTTTTCTGCACTGCAAAAACACTTTAAAGTAACCTTTGTATGAATCAGTGTCAGGACTGTGGTGCTTAATTGATTAAGATGCTGGAGGGTCTGAAAAGAAAATGGTTGTACTGTTATAAGTGCAGCTCCTTCAAGGTGTTAAAATCTAATGAGATTTTCCACTTGTTTCTGCACAGTTGGCTCAAGGCATCTTTTGTAAAGTCCTCCTCATCTCTGTTGAGGAGCTGGAGAATAAAAACACTTGAAGCTGCTTAGTTATTGTTTCTTGCTTTGAACGACAAGCCCAATTATTGGGTTTTTCTGAAGCTCTATATGGCCATCGGATGTGGTTTTTCTCATTTAGAGGTTCTGAACCAGCCAGTAGGATTCTGACTAAATTTATTGTGAACTGATACAGTATTGGTGGCAATTCCTTACTCAGTACGTGCCTATGTTGTCTCTAGCAGTCACATCAGGTTCCTGTCTTCCTCCAAATTTATGAAAGACTGAGTTTATCTTTTTGAAAGCGAACACCCCTCAGCAAATCCTTCCTCTCATCCCCTCTCAAACAAGGCTCTGTTTACTAAGTAAAACAGTAGCTTCATTCTTGGTTTTTCATGCCCCTGGTAAGAGGTGAAAAAACATACAAATGAGAAAGGAAATGGTCTTAAAATGGAGATAAAATAAGTAGGGGAAAAAGAAAAAAAAAAAATGAACTGGCAGACAGTAGAAGAATAAATTGTGGCAATAATGACCAGAAGGAAAAAATCTGTTCCCTCCAGTATTCTTAATTTAAAATTTCACTCTCCTGATTAAAACTTTGTAAATAGTAATTATTATCACAAAGATATTCATAAACAGATGTTTTTAAAAATGCAAATTAGTTCACAATTCAGAAAATATGCAGTTTATGTGCCACAGGGAATTTAATCTTTGAAAGCAGAAAAATGCATCAGACCCCATTTCCAGCATAGCACAGTAAGGCAGTACTGGGAGCAGTGCTTTTTTTTTTCTCTACTTGTTAAATATGGTAATGGAGAGAAAAACCTATTATTTACTGAAGAATATTGCTTTTGTATTGCATTTGCATTCATAAAAAACTATAAAGTTTATCTAATTCCAAGTTACTTTATTAGTTTATCATAAAACTGAAGCATACTTATAAAAACAAAAGTAAAAATAGTTTCTGTTAATATATATAAGTATCTGCAAATAATTCAAAAGTTGCATCTTATTTTGCTTCCCACCCCTCACCCCTCCCCGGAAAGGGAACATTTCTTCAAATCAGACGCACTTCTGGTAAGTAAGAAGAGTTTTTCTGATTGACATTTGTTTGTGTAATACAACATGAACTATTGTTTCTGTGAGGGTAATTGGGTGTGGAGTCTCTTCTATTTCATATCATGAGATACTACTAGAAATGATGAAATACTATAGATTCCAAAATGAGTATGGTCACTTAATTTTAAAGCCAAGCAATTACTGTTCTATTACCAGGTATTCTGAATCAATATCTTGTCTTGCAACTTGCACTCACATCCAGAATAAATCTATAATATTACAAGTAGTCAGAGGTAAACAGCAACAGAGCAGAACAGATATTCAACAGGAGTCCTTGGATATAGTTTGTTTAGGTTGTAGACTCAGATTGGCCAGCAGTGAAAATATAGGTCACTTATTGGTGTTCCAGATGTCTCAAAATATCAGACTTGCCCAAGGACATACAGAATAGATGGAGCTTCTGGAAACAATAAATTATGATTTTCAACAGCTAGAGTCAGTCCCTTCGACATCAAACGAACTATTAAAGCGCAAAGAGTGCATTGGATTTGACCCAAGAGACGCACATGCACTTTTATATACGAGGTAAAATGTTATTGGTAATGGTAAGCCTCACAGATGACTTTCTTACTGGTTATTATGGTCTTGATTTTTCTTCCTGTCTCTTTATTCTCTATAATTCTTTGAATAAACACCATATAGCTCTCATTTCTTGCTGACTGGGAAAAAAAAAAATCTCCCTCTCAAAAGGAAAAATAACAGAATCACAGTGTTTTAGTGATAAGTCAAATATTTAACATGAATAAGTAAGTAAAAAAGTGATCACTGCTACAAGTATTAAAAACAGAAAAGTAGATTAGAGCGCTGCTTTTTTTCCCCAGCTGAAGAAGTTTTTAATGCTATACTTGTTCTTTTAATTGGTGCTTTATACATTAGCATTTATAAAGTTCAAACATCTGAATTTTTTAAAATGCTTTATATTAATAAAGGATTACACAACTCAGGGCCCCAAATTGTAATAATTACTACATTAAACATCCTCAGGCCCTCTGAAAAGCAGGTAAATGCCATCTCCTCCTTGGCAGCTGGAGCAGGGGTTAACAGGAGGTGTAGGGGTGCTTCGCCCTGTTCCTAGCCCATGAGTAGTGCAGCAAGGAGTGTCTTACTGCTTGTGTTAATTACTAGTCAATGTGATTGTGTAACGGCCCCAAGCAAACAGGCTCCCCTACACCACTGAAGCCTGTGCAGGAGCCAGCCCGGTAACAAGCTGCACCACACACAGTTCTCTAAGGGTTTGTCCTATGTTTTATTTCGAGTTATATTCCAGTATAATCGCAACCTAGATATACCGAACTGGGAGCAAAGCGCTGGATTTCTGATCATACAGCACAGTGCTCCGCTTCTCAGCTTACACTGGAATTTCTCCCCATTCTCTGTCATAACACTGAGGATTAAACAGATGATCTTGAGAGTGAATTTGTGACAGCTGGAGACATGGAGAGCAGTCCCAGTGAGCACAGGACTAAATCACCCTGCCAAGGCACAAAATTGTAGCATCTAATATGAATTAGCTAATACTACAGTGAATTGAGTCTGAATTTGGTTTCCCCCACTCCTCCTGCCAGTAGACAGCGAGACACAGCAAGGCAGAACTCTGGGTCTTGCAAGGAACAACATCCCAGCCTCGTTTTCCTGGGGAAAGCCTGTCCTGCGCACGTTCAGGGCAGCACCTGCTGAGGAAGCGTGTCCAGTCCCTGCTTATTTTCTTACATGGCAGAGCCAAGAGTGCAGAAAGAGAGCTGTGAGTTTTATTTATTCCTGCACAGCAACCTTCCCTGTTCTGGTCAGTAATGGCTATGTAAGCACACAGAAAACAGAAAAGAAAGCGTGCATGTCACCTGGGGTCCAGCCTGAGCTGACCTACCTTTACAAGGTGGGTGCTGATATTTCCACATCTCTCTGCATAGCCTGCCTCTGTATTAACTCAAGTAATAGAGAAAGGTCATGGCTGGATGGCTTGTGTGGATCCAACCAAAACAGATGGGCAACAGGTTGAAGAGGGGAGAAGCTTGCTAAGACGGGGTAAGATTTGCTCATATATGTGTAACAACCAAGTAAGTATGTGTACGGGGGGCTCAGTTTGCCACTGACCTATTTGGACACTATAAAAATTCTGATCAGTATTGCTTAGTTCAGGTGTTTGCTCCTCTTCTCCATCTCTAATTCAGCAGAGGCAAAGATGAAGACAAATGGCCAGATGGCCAAAAGCAGGAAGTTCTGCAGGGAAAGAGGAGTTCATGACAATTAAAAAACAAAACAAAAAACAAAACAAACAACCCCTGGATTCTACTTTGCTGGAACTTAAGTCTACCATTAAAGCTGTGTAAATAATGTTGGCACACTGAAAGATAGCATGGCTTAAAAACAAAGTGAACTGGTCTGTCGTACTTGAGTTATGAGCTGATAACGAGCTCTTTGCAATCAAGAAATGGTTGTTATCAGGGCTGCAGTAGAGAAAAACAGATGGGGCAAAGTTCCTCATGCTTGTCAAAGAGAGGAACCATCTCATCAGGTACCAATTTGAACGATGATAATGTACAAGTGTTAAAAGTCTCTCTCAATGTAGAGGGGAATTAAAGGCATTTGTGTGAGATAAATGCTCTTTCTTCTTTCCATCGCTACCTAAATCCATGCTGTGACTTGGCCCGAGCCTACCTCCACAATTTCCCTTCAGCTGGAGGAAGATCCCCTCTCGCTTTGATGAAACAATTCATCCAGAAAGCAAGCACAATCTGTATTTATTAATAAGCACCTTAAGAGTAGTCACACATATGACCACTGTCCTGGTTTCGGCTGGGATAGAGTTAATTGTCTTCCTAGCAGCTGGTACAGCGCTGTGTTTTCAGTTCAGTA